>CM076573.1:103728994-103880041 GCA_034641835.2 Pinus albicaulis | reverse complement strand
ATGGAATAGCAAAGCAAATAAAGGATTGAACAACAATTCTGAAATAGAACAGCAAGTCTAAAATGGAACAGCAATTGAATAACTAAGTCCCGCAGGTTGTAACCAAACTTAATCTATTAACTCAAATGCATTCTTTGCAATCAAATAACATTCTTTCACTCTAAAAGCAATTCACACAAATCACACTAATGGAACAGCAATAACTATTAATGAATTATGGAACAGTACTGATAAATCAGAAACGCGCACAACACGAACGTTTAGTATAACAGCTCTGTAACAAAACAGTAAGAACATGCAATTAACTCTTGAAAGGATTAATAACTTGATGCGGAGTCAACACACGATTCTATCTGTAAAAAACCTCAATGATTCAATCTTTAACAAAGCATGTAATATGAACTTATAAAGCATATCAAATTACCAAATAACAATGATAAACAAACCACACAAAAGTCAAGTCGTAATGGTACAGAAGCAAGTGTCCTTCGGGGCCGGGCCCTTAGCCTCCAAGGATACACCGCTTTAAGTTAATCCAGACGCAGAGATGAAATAATCACCAAGCTTTTATTAATGCATCGGTCAAAAATACATTGAACCAGTTCTCAACGAGACTCAATAATCAAAGTTGATGTTTTACAGAAAATTACATAAAAGCGTATCCTATCTATCAAGCTAACAGTGTTGTCCCTTTATATAAAGGTGATGGCGGAGATGTCCAAGTAACATGATAAATAAAGCAGCGATCCCTCAGGATCGAAGATCCTGAGGGATTCGCCAAACTGTTAATTCTTCATCCTTTCCTTTCTTTGGCGCCGAGCTGGTGTCTTCTCCTTCTTTTCCGAGCCGATTTGCTGTAATCTATTTAGCCTTGTTTGCATTCGGTTCTCGTTCAGAGGGACAGCAGTTATCTCGACTTTGTCCTTTCCTTTGGAACGGAAATTCCTCGTTTTCTCCTTTTCCTGTACAGAAAATAACCATTATCAGTGGCTAAGTCTTGCATATCAATTCTCACATGTTTTGTTATGGTTCCTTATTACTTTCCAAATTCATGATACAAAAAGGTTCACAAATTCTATTAAAAAGCCACTGAAATAGTCATCAAAAGCATACCAACCATGCCAAACCGTCGTGAACCAGATTTTCCGAATGATGAATTGACACGTAACACAGGGAACGATGAGGTTAACCTCCCCCCCCCGCAGTGTGATAGGCTGTCCCAGCCGGCAAATAATGGAGCGGCACCCAGTCTGTAATCAAGTCAGAAAGGAACAGCATGTGAATTTATGCCATGTTGAAAAAGGACAACAGATTACCGAAATCGAGGCGGAGGATGGATCGCGTGATATGATTTGAGGCTGCTGTGTTATGATTTGAGGCTGATGGATAGGCATATATCGTATTCGCCAATCTTAAGCGGTCATGGTCACCTCCGTTGCCATGATTGGTAATGATAAATATTCATGCGGTGTATAAATCGGGAAATAACATGTGATTAATGCCTAGGATAAAGAAACAAAAGAGTGTTAATATCTTACCTATTGGCGTAAGCAAGGTGACTTCGATACCATTAACATTACTCTGCTGCCAACAGGTGTCCATAACCTTGGCAGAGTTGTTTTTCACCCCCGAAACCATGATCCTGTGTGTATACTTAGGACTGTTATTATGTCAGAATGTAGACCATTATGCTGGCTTGGTGACCAGTTAACCATAATGCCATTCACGAGGAAAGAGCGAAATGTGGGCAGGCCGGCTCTTAATGAGACCTCCTGTTCCAAGGTTTGTTTATTTTGATACACCTTTTGGACCATATCCCTGGTGTGGTGGCCAGAATGGGAATGCCACTTCACTTCCCTCCTCATGATCATGGTAGGCTGGCTCTCAATGAGACCCCCTATCCTGCATTTGACATTTGACATGTTTTTTCTTTTTCCTTATTTATACACAAAGGGTGGTTCAGCACTCCTTAAGAGTAGGAATGGTGGAAGAAGTCTTATTATCTCAATAGGAAGATTTAAACTTTTTGCCCTTATTCCCAAATATTAATAAAAAGACTTTAAGGGAATCAGCATGATAAAGATAACCAATCAGGGCAAAATTAGTAAAACCATGTCACAAAAGGTAAGAAATAAGTATGTCTTTCCATCTGTCCTTTTATTAATGCAGAGCCTTATAGATAGAGCGATTTATGGTTTGCAGATTTCGGTATGTTGTGTCTTTATATTCATCGCATAAATGCAGAGCTGAGGCTTGAAGACTAGAAATAAGACGGGAAAAAGCATCCTCAATTTAAATCATCAAAGAGATCAAAAGTATGCAAATGGTGTTCCGTTGAAAAAGCAACAACGATGGATAATAGAAAAAGGAACAAAACTGCAAATGCCGTTCCTTTTGGGAAAAGGAACGGCAATCATACGAAACACTCCATATGCCATTCCGTTGAAAAAGTCAGCACAGAAATAAAAGAACGCTGTTTTTTTTTAAGAAAAAGGAACAGTGGTAACCAAAAGGAACAGCGATAAGCGTAACAATATCGTTTTTCTGAAAAAGGAACAGCAGAGATCCGAATGCTGTTCCTTTAGAAAAGGAACAGCAGAACAAGCAAAACCAATATAAAAACACACATATGCTATTAGAAGAGCAAAAATCAAACTTTGTGGAAGAAAAAGGAACAGCAAAATGACAAGAATTATTCAAATCAAACTTATGTACAAGAATCACTTAGAAACAAAAAACTTTATGTACAAATTGCAAAAAGAAATAGACCCTTAATGAATTGCAGGTGAGGAAGATTTCTCTTCCTCTCCTAAGATCTCTAGATCAGTATCTCGGCGTATCTGCTGGCAGAAGGATTCCCGAGTAAGTGGTTTACGGTAGAGACGGACTCGGTGACCATTTACCTTAAATGCATATCCAGAACCGTCAATAGTGATTAGAGTAAGAGTTCCATTGTCATGTACCTTCTGCATTTCGTATGGTCCCAACCATCGAGTCTGAAGTTTTCCAGGGAAGTCCTGAAACCGAGAATCGTATAACAAAGCCCAGTCTCCCTCGTGGAAGACTTTATTCTTAATGAGCGCATCATGCCATTTGGCTCGCTGCTGTTGAATTAATGCTGTATTTTGTAGTGCAGAGAGTCGAATTTCGTCTAATTCATTGATCTGCTGTAGTCGATTGAGTTGTGCCTCCGTTAAGTCTAGGCCAACTTCCTGTGCTGTACGCAGTGTTTGGATTTCGAATTCTATGGGGAAAATAGGTTGTTTTCCAAACACTAGTTGATAAGGTGAGTAACCAGTGGTGCTCCTCCATGTGGTTCGATAGGCCCAGAGTGCTTCAGGTAGTCGGGTAGCCCAGTCACGCCTAAGTGATGCAATAGTTTTCGTTAGGATTGATTCTATTATCTTATTGCTACTTTCTACCTGCCCATTCGCCTGTGGGTGATATGGAGTAGTGATCTTATGCTGGACATGATAATTGTTAAGTGTTGCAGCTAATTTATGCCCAACAAATTGTGGTCCTCCATCCGTAATTATTTCCCTAGGAAGGCCATAACGAACAAATAAAAGGAACAGGAACTGTATGACAGAGTCCTCTGTGGCTCTTGGTAATGCTTCTGCCTCAACCCATTTGGTGACATATTCTGTTGCCACCAAAATATATGTTTTCTGATTTGATGAAGGGTTGATGGGTCCAACGAAATCCAGAGCCCACCGTTCGAATGGTTCGATGACTAACCGTGGTTTCAGAGGCATTTCATCAGCTTGACCAGGTCGTCCTGCTCGCTGGCAACTGTCACAGGCTTGGACGAACTTCTTTGCATCTTTAAAGATCGTAGGCCAGTAATATCCTGTCTGCAATACTTTATGTCCAGTCCTACGCTCAGCGAAGTGCCCCCCACATGGTCCATCGTGACAGGCTTTTAGGATGTCAAAGATTTCATCCTCTCTAACACATCGCATGATATGCATGTCTGCTCCTGTGTGAAACAAATAACCTCCAATCCACGAAAATCGAGAACTTTTCTGAATAATCTGCTTACGCTCATTAGGAGTTAAATTTTTTGGTAATTTACCTACTGCAAGGTAATTGGCAACATCAGCATACCAGGGTGTTTGAACAGCAACAACAAACAGGTGTTCATCCGGAAATTGATCTTCCACTGCTGCTGCATCGCTTGATTTTGGTATCCTTGAAAGAAAATTGGCTACAGGGTTTTCTTTGCCAGGGCGGTCCTTGATTGTTATATCGAATTCCTGCAATAAGATTAACCATCGAGTTACTCTGGCATTTGTGACAGGCTTATTTGCTAAATATTTTATAGCAGAATGATCTGTATACAAGATGACAGGGTAGCCTGTGATATAATGTCTAAATTTATTGACAGCATGTATTACAGCTAGAAATTCCTTTTCAGTAACAGTGTAATTCAATTCAGCAGGGGATAAATTTTTGCTGATGTAATATATAGCATATGGTTTTTTATCCTCTTCCTGCCCAAGGACTGCACCAACGGCTGTATCTGAGGCATCAGATGATATCTGGAACGGTAGGTCCCAGTTTGGTCCTCGAAGGACTGGGGCTGTGGATACAAGCTTCTTTAGATCCTCGAACGCATGGTCACATTTGTCTGTCCAAAGAAAATCAACGTTACCAGTCAGTGCATATAAAGGAGCAGCAATGTGCGAATAATGTTCTATAAATCGTCTATAATAACCTGAAAATCCAAGAAAACTGCGTACCTCTGTTTGAGTAGTAGGAGTGGGAATAAGCAAAAGTATTTGGATTTTGGCCGGGTCTACCTGAATGCCGGCTGCTGAGTCATAGTGTCCTAGGATAAGTCCTTCAGTCATCATCAAAAAACATTTTTCATTGCTTAAGCAAAGCCTAGTAACAATGCAGCGTTGTAGGACTTTCTCTAGGGTGTCTAGAGCTGGATCGAAGTCATCTCCATATGGTGTAAAGTCATCCATGTAAACTTCAAGTCCATCATTGATTAAATCTGCAAAAATACTAAGGATAGCCCTCTGAAATGTGGCAGGAGCATTACATAAGCCAAAAGGTAAAACTCGATAGGCAAATGTTCCCCAAGGACAAGTAAAGGTAGTTTTATCCTGGTCTTCAGGGGCAATCTGAATCTGATTGTATCCACTGAAGCCATCCAGGAAAGAAAAGAACTTCTTCCCTGCTAAAGTGTCCAATACTCGATCTATGAAAGGAAGAGGAAAATGATCTTTTTGTGTTGCCTTGTTAAGTTCTCTATAATCCACACAAATTCTCCATTTCCCATTCTTTTTTGGTACCACCACAAGTGGAGAGACCCATTTACTCTCAGAGATAGGGTAGATAAAATTCACATCTAAAAGTTTTTGAAGTTCAGTTTTTACAACATCTTTTAGATGGGGATTAAGTCTCCTTTGCGGCTGACGCACAGGTCTGGCATCTTTTTCTATGTAAATGTGATGGGTACATAACTGGGGATCAATTCCTTTCATATCAGGGGAGTCCCATGCAAATGCTTCTTGATATTTTGTTAACAGATGGATGAGCTTTGTTTCTTGTTCCGGTGTGAGATTAGCATTGATGTTTAAAGTTTTCCCCGGTGCAATTTCCACAGTTTTACTATTTGCAACAGAAGTGACAGGTATTATTTGATCATGAATATCTTTCAGGGGATCTTCTTCTAACTCATTATCAAATGCTGCTTTTATCATGTGACATTGTGTGCGAGGTTCATTTTGAGTAATGAAATTGTTAATGGCATCGTCTTCTGTTTGATCTTTGAAATCAAGTGCCTCTTGTATAGTTAATGGAGATCTAATGTTATCAGTAAGATATGATACAGGGTGCTTATTCGTTTTAATCATTGTGACACTTGGCTGTGCTGGAGGATATAGAACTAAATTTTTTCTATTTGGTCCTCTGGTTATGGTCATATTTCCCTGCCGACAGCCAATGTAGGCATCGGCAGTAGCGAGCCAAGGTCTACCTAAAATTAGCGGGTGTCCATCAAGTCGGGTTTTTTGGATTAATTATCAGGAAATCAGTTGGATACTCCCAGGATTCTACAGAGACCATGACATCATGTAGAGTGCCCTCTGGTCTAACCACAGATCGGACAGCCAATTCTAACAGAGTAGAGGTGGGTTCTACAGATGTAATGCCGAGCTTTTGGCAAGTTGTGGTTGTTAAAATATTAATTGCAGCCCCTAAATCAACTAAGGCATTAGGCAGGGTCTGGCCATGAATTTGAACAGTTATAATTGGATTCCCGGGGTCTTCATATTTAAGGGGTGTTTCTCTTCCCGACAATAGGTCAGATAAGGTGCCGACTACTTGGACTCTTGGATTGTTTGTTATATTCCTCCTTGGTTTCTTTATACACAACTCTTTTATGGTTTTGGCGTATATGGGAATGTCTTGAATAGCTTGGAGGAATGGAATTTTTATGTACAAGTTTTGTAATTCTCCCAGAATGTCAAAGTCAGGGTATTGTATGGATCGAGGTATGGCTAATCATTCTGGGAACAGAGGAGAGGATGTGGTTGCTTGATTATGAGTTTTTTGCTTATTTACATCCTCTTGTTGTGACTGATGTTCTCTGGGTAACTGATCTTCAATATGAACTGTTTTATCTCCCTCAGTTTCAATTATACGCCCAGATCTTAACTGAAGGTCATTGCACTCCCTTAAGTCAGGTCCTCGTTCTGGTGATTCTATGATTTGAATAGATTGGACCTGCCTGTTGTTTGGATTGGGATCGGGTTGGGCTGGGAGTTGCGGCCTCAAGTTAGACTGGGGATTTTGTTGTAAAGCTGGAAAAGTAGGTTGAGGGAGCGGAATCGTTCCGGCTGGGTGGTACATCGGTCTTTGCCAGCTTGTCTGCCAGGGTGAACTTTGTGAAGTAGAGGGGGTCCATTGTGAAGGATATGGGCCATTTTGCCAATATGGTGGAGTGTAAGGGAAATTTAGCCAACCAGTTTGGCTTGTTTGATTCAGCCATGGATTTGGAGAAGGAAATGATTGTGGTGACCAGTTTGTAAATGGGGTTTGAGATTGATTTTGCCACATACCATATTGTTGAGCATTATACTGTGGGTTTTGAAAGAAAGAGGTTGGATCCGGAAACATACCAGGTTGTCTTGGCTGCCACTGGCGGCGCTGTTTGATTGAATTCACCGCTTCTGGTTCTTCTTCTGCTTCCTTATATACTGCTTTCAATCCTGGAAGTGAGGGGCAGCTCTCCGTAAGGTGGTCTTTTGTACAGATGGCGCATATTTGGACTTTATCCAGAGGGCACTCCTTGTGGCTGTGTTTTTTTCTGCAACGGGGACAGAAGATTGCCATGTTCTGTTCTGCCTCCAGCTGCTTTTGTTTATCCTGCACAATATCAAGTTGTGTAGTTAGTGTCCCCATAATATCAGTTTTAAAATTTTCTAATAAATTTCCAATTTCTGCACGTGTTACTCCTTCTGCTGATACTTTGTTATCTCTTGCAAACCGACCATATTCTGCCGGTTTTATTCTTGTGCTGCCTCTCGAACTCCTGATACATAAGTCAAGGATGTCAGTAAAATTCTCCTGATAAATATCCCCTTTGCCCATAATGTTTAATGTTTCAATCCATTGTTCCTTCATGCCCCTCATTAATGCAGTTTTTAACACATTATCAGGTAAAGGTAGCGATGCATAAGGAGATCTTTGTAAATTATACTAAAAACGTTCCACATACTCCTCTAATGTTTCATTTGGTCTGGCTATCATTTGAAATATTTCGTCTTTTAATTCTCTAGACCTACAATAATCCTGGTATTTCTTTAAGAAGGATTCTTTCACTTGATCCCAATTGTTGATAACCCCACCACCTAGCCCCATAAACCATCTTAAGGCAGCCCCTTTCAATGTAGAGGGGAATAATTTCAATTTTTGGGGATCGGTGGTGTAATCGTACCCCCGACATAACACATCGAATTCGAATAGGAATGCATCCGGATCCTGTGATGTGAGTCCATGAAATGTGGGGATATGCTGAAGAGGGATAGCTTTCATGGGTGCATTTGCTGCAGAATCCACTATAGGATATTGTAATGTAGAGGTTTGAGTGTTTGGCTGGTTTTGAGCGTTTGGTTGGTTTTGAGCCAAAGGATCGAATATATGCCAGTAACCTTCTGGGATATCTAGGAGGGTATTCCTAGGTTGGTTGGGAACGGTTTTGACAGGGATCTTTTTAATAGCGCTTCCTTTATCCGGAATAATGGGAATACCAGGTGTTTGAGGAGATTGAATCTCTTCAACAATGACTTTCGCGGCACTCCCCTTATCTGTGCTATCTAATGGCTGATTTGTTTCAAGAGGAGATTTTGGTTCCTCGGTTTCCCCTGTTTCTCCTTCTCCTTCACCAAAGTTGCTAGAGTTCCCTTCCTGCAATAATTCTGGAGTGGAATTTTCAACTTCTTGAAAGTCCTGCTCCTCAGTTTGACTATGCACCTCAGCACAGGCTACAGATGGTGATCCTGTGGCCTGAAGGGAACTAGTAGGTGGTTTAGAAGTGTTTTTCTTGAAACCTACTGATGGCTGAGACTCTGTTTTCTTATAGATTTCATCTATGAAGGTTGTTCGGCCAAGGGTCACCGGCCCCTTAGCTTTTTCAGGTTTGGATGGGGGTTTGATATTTTTTTCTGGTTTTTTCTGCTTAGTCATGCACTCAAAAAATAAACTACGAACTTCTATTCAAACAAGCAAAAACAAATCTGTTAGGAAAGCGGATAATGAGCAGGTCTTTTACATGCTCTGCACGTAGGTTCTTACCTTCCGTTTTTAGGATCCAACTCCTCCCTAGCAGGCTTGTATACTACTCTGAAAAAGACAAATGGCTTCACTCTTTCCCCGGCAACGGCGCCAAAATGTAGAGCTATAAAAAGGGTCTCTTTCACCTCTATTCACCTCACATTAATATGTCAACCCGAGAGCGTTTTGTCATTACAAAGAGTGACTCAATCCGAGGCTCATTCGTCAGAGTAATGCTAGTAGTACAGTGCTTTTAAGAAATACAAGAGTAAATGGATGCTTAACTGAAATCAAATTGCTTTAAAGAAGTAAATCACACACTCAGGAAACTCAACAACTCATCAGTCAAGGGTTCGGTAATGATAAACCATCCCTTCAGAAACTGATAGAAAAAGAACTCAAGCATAGATCACAAGCCTGGGAGCTAAACAGTGACTGATATTGCTCACTACAGTCTTAGATCATCTCTCACAGCAAACCATCAAATGCAGATAAATAGAACAGCAAAGGAAATAAAGGATTAAACTATAATTCTGAAATGGAACAGCAACTCTAAAATAGGACAGCAAATGAATACTAAGTCCCACGGGTTATATTCAAACTTAATCTATGCACTCTTTGCAATCAAGGAACACTCTGTTATTCTAAAGGCAAATGACACAAATCATATTAATGGAACAGCAATAACAGTTTGGGAATTATGGAATAATACTGATGTATTAGAAACGCACACAACACAAATGTCAATAGAACAGCTCTGTAGCTTGACAGTAAGGATATGCGATTAACTCTAGAAAGGAATAAGAACGCAATGCAGAGTTAACACACAAATCTGGCTGTAGAAACTTCAATGATTCAACTTAAACAGAGCATGTAATCCGAACGTATAAGCATATCAAATAATCAACTAACAGTAATGAACAAACCACACATAAACGAAGCTGTAATGGTACAGAAGCAAGTGTCCTTCGGGGCCGGGCCCTTAGCCTCCAAGGATACACCGCTTTAGGTTAACGCAGATGCGAAGATGGAATAATCACCAGTCTTTCATTAATACATTGATCAAAATACATCGAACCAGTTCTCAACAAAGCTGAATAACCAAATTGAATGTTTTACAAAAGATTACATCAAACGTATCTTATCTCGCCATTCTCTCTCTGTCTAAACTAACAGTACTTGTCTCTTTTTATAAAAACGATGGCGGAGATGTCCAAGCAATTAGATAAGTAAAGCAGCGATCCCTCAGGATCTTCGATCCTGAGGGCTTCGCCAAACAGTTAACTTTCATCCAGTCTTTGCTATTGCGCTGAGCTGGTGTCCTCTCTCTCTTGCCCGAGCCGATTCTCCTTGATCTTGTCTCCCTATGTTTACGTTTGGTTCTCATCCAGAGGAACAACGGTTATCTCCACTTCGTTCTTATCTTTAGAGCAACAACCCTTCGTTTTCCTCTTTCCCTGTATAGAAAATAACCATTATCAGTGGCTAAGTTATACATATCGATTTTCACATGTTTTGTGATAGTTCCCTATGACTTTCTAACTCCATGATACAAAAGGTTCACAAATTGTATTAAAAAGTCATTAAAGTAATCATCAAAATCATACCTTTCGCATCTACAACCTCCTCATTCACAAAGAAGGGAAAATTGAGGTATTACAAGAAGATCTTCAAAGGGCGAGGAATTTCAACCATTTCTTGGAGGTTGAAAACAAACAAATGAAGTATCATGCAGCCATTCATGAGGCAAGGGCGATCAAGTATAAGAAAGAGGCAGAAAAGGCGCAAGTAAGAATTGAAGAGCTCATTGGCGAGTTTGATGATGAAGAGGAGGAAGACCAGCCTAGGCTAAAGAGGCCTAGGACCATCGGGCTTAGAAGAGCCTTGGAGAAACAGAGAGCAGAAGAACAAGCTCAATTCGAAGCCTTTCCTCTCACTGCCCTCTTTGAGCAGGAAATTGAGGAAAACAAGGAAGCATGGCTTGAGAGAGCCAACCAGCATTTGGAATTAAAGCTTGAGAAGGCAAATAGGGATATTGAGCTGCAGAGAAAGAGGACTCTTCACTTTCAGAAGCTAAATCAATTTGCCAGGCGAAAATTGAAGGTAGCACAAGAAAAATTGAAGAAGTTGAAGGAGAGGCGCCTAGCAGGGAAAGAAGCAAAAAGAATATCAGCCCTTGATATTTTGGCTTCAGCTTTGGAGCATGTTTCTATGGACCCTTGAGGGTCATGCATGCCATTTTTGGGCCTGTTTCGGAAACTTTTTGTTTTTTGGCATTTTTGGTTTTTTGCCAAAAACTCATAAATTCGCCATTTCAGTTTGATGAGTTGTCAAGGGAGGAGGATGATACCAATGGATGCCATAATTCCATGAGCAGGTCTCCAGCGATTTTCAGGGCATTTGAAGATCATTCTCCCCCTCAAATTGGCGAAAAACAGCCTCATTTTGCACATTCTGCCCGCCATATCAGCAGCCTGCTATTTTCTGGGTTTTTGCACACAGGTACAGTTTTGAGGGACTTTCAGAGATCAGATTGAGGTGATTCTACTTGCGTCGGAAAGCAGACACAGAGAGCTTTCCAACGAGCCATCATGAGCCTCATTTCGACACCGGGAAGGCTGCCATTTTCCTTCAGCAAGTCAGGGGACCTTTTTCAGGCATAAATATGAAGTATTTTTGTAATTTTTGAACTCCAAAAATCTGCTTTTCCCAAATGTGCGTTAAGCTATTTTTATCATGGGGAAATCATGTAAAGTCAATATAATTTCCGTTTTTAGCAGTTTTTTAGATATTTTGTGGGATATTTTGTGCCTTGGGCTTTGCAAAGCCTCAAGGACAATTTTAGATATTTTGACTTGGCCAATGGGATAGCTAGTTGCTCCATGAGGTTTTCCTCCCTCAAGCCTATTTATTCCATGGTTCTCATTGTAAATCAGAGGCCGAACTTGAGAGAAGAATTAATACATTGGTCATATGAGCTTTGAAGAATACACTTGAGTTATGATTTTTGGACTGCCTCTTGGATGCTTTTGAAGAATGATGAAGGATTGTTGATGGATTCCTTGACATGGTAGAATGGTATAGTGCTTCTTAATGTGTTTTGTCTTCTAGTTTTCACTCATAATTCATATTTCTTGCCGCTATAGATCAGTAAAGATTGATTTTGAGATATGCCCATGGAGGCACCTCAAAATCCCTGAATCTTCATAGCTTGATGTTTTCTTCTCCCTTAGTTATGCTAAAGAATTCTTAGCTGCTCTTTAGTAACTTAAGGTATTGTTGCTAAGTTTTATTCATAAGCTCTATGTATGTTGAGTAGGATGTATGGTTTTCCCTACCTACCTATCAGCTGCCCATAGTTCTGTCCATAAAACTTTCTCTTTGACTGATTTGTTGATCATCTTGTTGAACCAAGGAGGCCTAGTCCCGATCTAGCCCTTTGCCTAAAACTATGAAAACTTGTTTGTCCAAGTGCCCAATGACTTAGAGACTATGTTTAGGCGTTCCGGCATAGTTTATGAGTTGTTAGTTTGTCTCATGTGTTTTCCCCAAAGTCTGATAGCCATTTCCCGAAGTTAGAGGGTCTTATACCTCTATGTATGGCTGGAATGTTTGATTTCTATGTATTGATTAGCTTATAGTTATTCCTAGCATGATTAATGGCTTGCTATTACATGTTTATGTCTGCTATTAACTAGTTTGCACTTGAAATCCCTTGTCTTTCACCAACTTACTGTCCATTTAATCCATTTTGCCCAGAGATCCCTTCTACTGTGAATCAAATCGGCCCTACAACAGCTTTACATCATCACTTCATAGCTTCCTTGATCTGTTTGACCCCATAGCCCAATTTATCTACATCTTGTTATCCAGTTTATGTATTTGATCAGTTTCATCCCTCGCAAACTTAAAAACTAAAAAACCAAAAACACACTTCATAACTAGCCTAATATCAGAACATCGCAAGTAAACACACCGACATCTTTTGCACTTATAGAGAGAGCCCTCTCTGAGTCCAGGAAGGCTAGGTCCTTGGGCTCCAAAGCTTGGTTTGATGTTACATTGTCATTTGGCTAGCCAATCGGCCAAATCACGGGACCCTAACATAATGGCGATCACGGTGGGACTCTGAGTGATTAAAAGCTTAGTTTCCCTCATCTTTAGAAGCCTTTAAGAATACTATCTGATTGACTTATCCCACTGCTCACTAACATAGTGACACTCACAGTAGGACCTTCCGAGTTGGTGGCAATCTAAGTACAACTTAGTAACTCCCGAAGTCTCAATCAAGCTTAGTAAACTTAGAGATTGTTTGAGGAGTAGAAAATAGCTCTTTCACCATCTTAGCAAAATGATGAGTCAGTTATAGGAAACTCTTCCAAACCTTGTAGGCACATAAAACTCAAAAAACCCCAAAACACTCCTTTAGATTGGCTTTTGACATTACTGGTGGTGGACCATACAAATATATCTCATAACAACCAATTTTCCACCTGGCGACTCCACTAACTTCTAGTAAGCCTTACTATTTCACCAAACTCTAGGCTACTATCCGATAGACCTTTCCCATCACTCACCAACATAGCGGGAGATGGTAAGACACTGAGTACATAATAGTCCAACAAACTCTTATAGACTCTTTGGTCCTTTAGGTACCATAAACAAGCAAGCAGTCCATAGACTCATTTTTTAGAGTAAACTCTTTTTGTTCTCATCACCCTAGCAAAGTGTTGAAACAAGTCTAGGATACTTTAACTAACCATAGGCTGCACATAAGCTCAGAAAATTCAAAAACATTCTCAAAATAGTTATTGTTGGTGGACCATAGCTATCTTCACAAAAACAACCCAGTTCCACCTGGCGACTCCACTAATCCATCCTGTTACTTTTGACCATCCTTCACCCTAGTAAAACCTTAGAAAACCCACTCATCCAGAACATTCACCAATATCATTCTCTCTAAGCTCTGGATCTAAAATCTGGCTTCACGAAGAATCAATACCAGATCCCATCCAGACCCAAATCCCCCTATCATAGTAGATGACCCAGAGAAGATTCTGTGGCAAGCTTCTGAAACTGATCATCTAGCTCCTGGTAGATTCACCCGTAGAACAAGATCTGTACCGAAACATCGCACTATCCTACTAGATTCACCTTTTGAATTAGAGTCATCACAAACTCTTCCCAGAAGAAAATCATATAGTAAGATAAACTTCGACGATCTTGAACCCCTAAACCCACCACAGAGTCCTATTAGAGAAGCTTCACCCACCACTCCTCCTGATTTCCAGCTTCTTTATCAATTTGGCTCCTATCATCCCAGATCTGCTCAAAACCAGATCACTAGTCCAAGTTCATCCGCTACACCTGGTCAGACCGCCACTGTTCAAACCACTTCATTTCAGCCTACTAGTCCTCATCTTGTACATCATCAATTAGCTCCAGTCATGGCAGCCTGGTACGCACCTCTGGTGTTGCCACCACCCTTGGCTCCTCTCCCAAACAAATATCAAGACAAGATCCCACACTTTACTGGAGAAGACACCACCACACCTCAACAGCATATAAGTAGAATGACTGATGCTTATGAATACCTAGAGGTACAAGACGAGACTGTCAGAATGAGAATATTCGCCCAAAGTCTTGGTGGTGAACCCAAAGCATGGTTCAAAAGCTTAGCTCCAAAAAGTATCCATGATATCCCAGAACTACATCAAGTTTTCAGAAATAGGTGGGAAATCCGAAGAAACCCCATTCAAATCCTGTCAGAATATAACAATCTAAAACGGGAAAATGGGGAAAGTGTCCAAGCTTACTGTACTAGGTTCAACAGTGTATATAACTCCCTTCCACCTCATTTCAAACCTCCACTTGGTTTAGCTTTGGCAAAATTTCCTGAGGGTTTTGATCCGGACATGACATATCATCTGAGAGATAAGGATCCCCTACCTTGGAGGAAATGCAACAAATAGCTATAAAAGCAGATGCCAACTTAGCTGAAAAAAGAGCTAGAACTAGATCAGAGAGAAAGGTCACATATAGAGATGAGGTCTCCACTTCATCACCTTCCCTAGATCCCAGAATAGATGACTTAGTCAAATCCATGGCTAAAATGTGGGAAAAGATAAATGAAAAAGCTCCTGTTAGAGACAACCAGCCAAACCCTCCAATCAGAAACCGAAACCAAAACTTTAGGAGGGAACAGCCCCAAAACAGACCAAGGGATAATGACCAACAGATCAGGCCACCATTCAATGAAAACTATGTGGGAGAAGATGATAGAGAGACAGAACCTCTAGATGAAGGCCATCTAAATCTCGTAGGATCTGATAATGAAAGCGAGGTATACCTCACTGCAGAAGAACAAGAGCTATGTTCTCCTAATCAGGATGAGACCAACTATGAAGATCTCGATGATCCTGCCTTAGACTTTCAAAATGCCATAATAGAAGCTCACCGGCAGTATAATCTTAGAAGTAGAAAAAACCAAAACCATTCCAAAAAGAATAGCCCTGACCATATCAAAATCTCTGATAAAATCCTAAATGAGACCACGAATAATAGCAAAATTAGGGCCCAAAGGGTTGACCAGAACAAAGGTAAGGCCATTCAGACAAGTATTAGCTTAGATATTCCTAGTACCTCTACAGAAACCCCAAAGTTGACTTTATCAAAAGAAGTCCCGAGCCAAAGTCAGCAAATTAAGAACATAGAAAGGGTTATGTCTGAGAAAGCTGAAACAAATCTGCCCAAACTACCTACTCCCTTTAGCTTCGAAGGGGAAATTTCCAAAATAAAAATTACCATACCCCTTACAGAGCTAGTAACTATAGATAGGTATAGATCTCAAATTTTCAAAGTATTTGACCTAGAGAACAAGGCTGATACCTTCAATCTAACTGACGACAAACCTGAGCTTTTATTTGGCCCTAAAGTAGAAGGTGAATATCAAGAAGGATCTATTTCTCCTTTCTACATAAGCTTGAACATCCGGGACAAAATATTACATAATTCCATGTTAGATTCCGGTGCCTCCCATAACCTCATGCCTAAAGCAGTCATGGAAAACTTAGGTCTGGAGGTGACCCAACCTTACAAAAACTTGTATTCTTTCGACTCAAGCCAGGTCAAATGTGTAGGTCTGATAAAGAATCTAGACTTTGCCCTAACACAACTACCAGCCAAAAACTTAGTCATGGATGTGGTAGTGGCTGACATCACACCCAAGTATGGAATGCTACTATCAAGAGCCTGGTCTGCCAAAATACAAGGTAGCCTTCAAATGGATATGTCATTCGCTACTATTCCGGTTTTCAACCAAACTAGGAGATTATACCGAGAGGCTCGCATGAAATACATGGTTAGCAACAGAGATAAGCCAAACAATACCCCCATCTATTCCATTCATTCCAATTTAGATTCTTTTATCTTATACAATGAAGGTGATATACACAAGCAGATAAAAGAAAATGAAGACATGTCCAAACCATTACTGAGTGAAGAAATTGATGACCAAAGTCCCAAGAAACCTAAGAAACAGCTTAGTATCATGTATGAAAAGGAAACTCTTTGGAGTATAAGCTTTGATGGTTCTTGTGGCAAGACAAGTTCAGGAGCAGGCATCTGGATACACAATACTAAAGAAGGTCATTCTTTTAGATTAGAATTCCAATGTACAAATAACATTGCGGAATACGAAGCCCTTCTCATTGGTCTACACATGCTTAGAGACTTAGGCGCCAATAGAATATCAGCCCAAGGAGACTCTGAGCTTGTAATCAGGCAAATCAAAGGTGAATATTCGGCAAAGAATCCAAGACTGAGAGAATATAGGAATGCAGCTTTGGATATCCTTAAAACTTTTGAAAAATATGAACTCACCTATATCCCCAGGATTCAAAACAGTCTGGCAAATGAGCTCGCCTTTTCTGCAAGCAATAGCCAAATACCATGTGTGAGTGAGCAATATGACATTCAAGTGAAACACCGCCCTACTATACCAGATAATCTTGACCATTGGCAAATATTCCAAGATGATGATCAAATTGATGATTTCCTCCAATCTAGGAATGAGTTTGAAATAAACAAAACAGACTCAGGAGATGAAGAAAGGAAACCCAGCCTAAGTCAGGACCAAGAATCAAATCTACCTTTATGGACAAATCTAAACCTGGTAGACCATCCATGTGATAGGGAGATAGAAGAAGACCTTGACCAAAAGGAACTCGAAGTCTTACATTGTGAAAATGACACCATACCCAGAGGGCTCGCACCTTTAGAAGAATTGTTTGACTTTAATGATGTGGCCAAAAAGCCTAAAATGGAATCTACAGAAGATGACATAGAGGAATACAACATAGGAAGCCCAGAAGAACCAAAAAACATTAAACTATCCAAAACCCTCCCACCTAACATAAAACATAGGTACATAAATCTATTCAAAGAATTTAAAGATGTGTTTGCATGGGGGTACCAAGATTTGAAATCATATGATACCAGCATCATCCAACATAAAATTCCCCTTAAAGAAAACCAAAAGCCTTTTAAACAGAAGTTAAGAAGGATAAACCCGACATTACTCCCATTGGTTGAAAAGGAAATTAAAAAGATGTATGATGCCGGGATAATAGTATCTCTCCGATATTCTGAGTGGGTCTCAAATTTAGTATCAGTTAGGAAAAAGATAGGTGAAATCAGACTCTGCATCAATTTCCGAAACTTAAATAGGGCATGTCTGAAAGATAATTACCCTCTGCCCAAAATGGACCACATACTTCAGAAGGTAGTAGGCGCTAAAAGAATCTCATTGCTTGATGGTTTTTCTGGCTATAACCAAGTATTGGTTTATCCTACCGATCAGCATAAAACAACTTTCACCACCCCCTGGGGCACTTTTATGTACGTTAAAATGCCTTTCGGACTAATGAATGCTGGCGCCACATTTCAAAGAGCCATGGACATAGCTTTCTCAGAAGACATAGGTATTTTCATAGTCATATATCTCGACGATATAACAGTATATTCTAAATTAGATGAAGAACACCTAGCACACTTAAGAAAGGTCTTCAACAAATGCAGGAAGTATGGTTTGTCCCTAAACCCCAAGAAAACACTTTTCGGTCTAGAAGAAGGAAAACTCCTGGGTCACATTATTTCGGAAGAAGGAATTAAAATAGACCCCCAGAGAATCGAAGGTATTTTACAGATAAGTCACCCCAGAAACATAAAGGAGTTACAGTCCTTTATCGGCAAGATAAATTTCTTAAGAAGATTCATTCCAAATCTTGCTGAGCTCCCGAAAGAGATCACAAATATGTTAAGAAAGGAGGTCGGGGTTAAATGGACTTTAGAAGCCAAAAAATCTTTTGAACTGATTAAAAGGGCCTTAACTGAAACACCTGTATTAATAAGCCCTGACTTTACCAAAGATTTTTACATTTTTTCATTTGCCTCAGAACATACAATAGCTGCGGTATTGTTGCAAAAGAATGCAGGTGGGCAAGAGCAACCCATTGCCTTTTTTAGCAAGTCCCTAAGAGATGCTCCCTTGAAATATAACATCATGGAGAAACAAGCATTCGCATTGGTAAAGGCACTAAAAGATTTCCGAGTCTACATCTTACATTCTCATGTCATAGCTTTCGTCCCTAATACTGTCGTCAAGGACATTCTCAACCAAGATCCCGATGGTAAAAGGGGAAAGTGGATTGCTATCATCCTAGAGTATGATTTAGAAATCAGGCCTACTAAACTAGTTAAAGGACAAGGACTCATGAGATTAATGGCTGAAACCAACCTCCAAGCTTTAGATATAAATTTTGTCGATGCCTTAGAAGAACAAGAAGAGTGCACACTTCCCCCTATCGATCAAACATTTTTGGATTCACCTTGGTATGCAGACATTCTCTATGTATTAACTTATATGAATGCTCCTCCGTCTTTATCAAAAACAAAAGCAAGATTCCTCAAACAAAAATCTTTAAAGTTTTTCATTATAGATGGTTCTCTGTATTGGAAGAATCCTACTGGTATGCTACTTAAATGTTTGCTCGAGTCTGATGCAGAGAAAATCATGCGGGAAATGCATGAAGGGGAATGTGGAGGTCATCTCTACTGGAAAACTACTGCAAACAAAATCCTTAGAGCCGGTTATTATTGGCCCACCTTGTTCCCTGATACTCACAAACTGGTCATGACCTGCCATAAATGTCAATTTTTTGATGGCAAGAAAAAGCTTCTACCTTTGCCCTTACATCCCATCATAGTTGAAGGACCCTTCCAACAATGGGGTCTAGACTTCATTGGGGAAATTCACCCCTCCTCCTCCGCTCAACATAAATGGATCCTCACAGCCACTGATTACTTTACCAAATGGATAGAAGCCATACCATCTTGGAACGCCACCAATTCAGTCATTATCACGTTCCTAGAAACCAATATCCTATCCAGATTTGGCTGTCCCAGGAAAATCATTACAGATAACGCCGCTGCCTTCTCTTCCAAGAAAATGATAGACTTCTGTCACAAGTATCATATTTCATTAGGGCATTCCACAGCCTATTACCCTCAAGGTAATGGCTTAGCCGAGTCTTCTAACAAAAGCCTAGTCAACATCATCAAAAAACTTCTGGAACAAAATCAAAAAGCATGGCATGGGAAACTAGTGCACGCCTTATGGGCTGATAGATTAACTACCAAGAAGTCCATAGGTATGTCCCCTTACCAGCTATTTTATGGTGTTCACGCCATTTTCCCAACCTCTCTAGGAGTTCCAGTAATGAAACTACTACAAGAAGTCCAAATAGAAGAAAATGACATACAAAGGAGGGTAAATCAGACTATCCATTTAGAACAAACCAGAGAAGAAGTTTACCAAAGGGCTCAGTTAGCACAAGACAAAATAAAACAGATTTTTGACAGAAGAACTAAGGAAAATGATTTTCAGATTGGAGATAAAGTTTTAAAATGGGATTCTAGAAGAGAAGATAAAGGTAAACATGGCAAGTTTGAAAATTTATGGAAAGGGCCTTACATTATCAGCTCAGTTAGTGGAAACAATGCTTTCTTCTTACAAGAACCTGATGGGAATGAAATTTTTGGGGGTCCTGTGAATGGCAGGACATTAAAACACTATTTTTGTCAAGAACTCCATTTTTGAGTTTGAAACACTTTCAGTCATTGTACATACCATTGTTTGAAATATTGAAAAAATAGAAAAGTCAAAAACAGTAAAAGATAGGAAAGTCAAAAACAGTAAAAAGCAGAAAAGAGGGCAAGTGAAGATAGAACAAGGGCCCCATGTTCCAAAAAATAGTCTTTCAGAAAGCGAGCAAGCCTAAATGCCGCTACTAGTGCTCCAATGTCTTGTTCAGTTATCTAGCCTAATCATAGCTGAGCATGTTTAAATTTATTTGCTGATAAGTTAGTGAGTGCCAAGATAGTCAACATTGTGTAAGATTGACTTATCACAGAGCTTAGATTAGGGAGAAATTCTGGTTCCACATGCCTAAAACAGAACCAAAGAGAGAAGCGAGGGATGAAAAACACATTGTACATCTTAAACCCGCTTGTCTAGTTTCCTTTGTTGCAGAATAACATTTGTGTGCAGCTTGTCTTTTATGCCACAAATGCATGACAAATCAGACTGCCTAATCCTGATTTGATCATTTTTGAATTTCATGTTGTAGATTAGAGAATGAAATCCTGTCAAACTGCTTAATCTTGACAGTCGATCTAGTTTTAGGTAGAGAAATGAAGGAGTTCATCAGCTTAATCTGAACTCCCGGCAGATATAAGAGTAGAAGTAGATAGGTTCATTTTGCAAAAAGAAAAATATGCATTGTCAAAAGGCTGCTAGTTCAAATGCGCCAAAGAGAAGAAAAAATGTTAGGAAAGATAGTGGGGTAGGTAGAAGTATCATTGATGTTAACCATGCTGTCACTTTTCAAAAATAACATCAAGAGAAGGGTAAATTTTGCGCCAATGGATAAGGCACTGGTCTTCATAAGCCAAAAATCTGAATTCTGGACACCTCCTGACGAGGAGCTGCCCTCCCCAAATGGAGCCACTGTTAGCCATCAGTATTTTTTACATTGTTAGTGATGACTATATCTACAGCTGAGTTTTCTAGAAACTGATTTCCTTATGTCAATATGTCATCCAGAAAACCCTCCCAAAACTTTTTCTGCCCTTCTACTCATTCAATCCACCCCTGGCGAAATCAAAACCTCATGGTCACAATCCTATCTAGCTTCAGCCTTATTGGTCTGATCATCAGCTTTAAAAGGAAAATCCACATCTGTTTCAAAAGTCTCCCCTATGTTAGGAAGTGGCGCTTTAAGACATTTCACCCTTGGCAATCATCAAAAAGCCAAAAAGCCTCCATCTGCTACAGGCCTACCATGACTGATCCTTTACTTTGCAAATGAAATAATACCATGAAAAAAACATTATTAACCCTTGTTAGCCATCAGTATTTTTTACATGTTAGTGATGACTATATCTACAGCTGAGTTATCTAGAAACTGATTTCCTTATGTCAATATGTCATCCAGAAAACCCTCCTAAAACTTTTTTCACCTTTCTACCTTTTCAGTTCGCCCATGTCGAAATCAAAAACCTCATATCACAAGCTTATCTAGCTTCAGCCTTATTGACCTGCCCATCAGCTTTAAAAAGCAAATCCACATCTGTTTCAAAAAGTCTCCCCTATGTTAGGAAGTGGCGTTTTAGGACATTTCACCTTTGGCAATCCTCAAAAAGCCAAAAAGCCCCCATCTGCAAAAGACCTGCCATGACTGATCCCTTACTTTGCAAATGAAATTGATAAGCAGCCTTAAGTCGCGCCACTCACACCCCCTAGATCTCAGCACTGCATAAAACCCAACCTCAAGCTGACTATTAGGTCTTTCACAGTGTTCTATGGTTCTACAAAGGCAGGAAATATATTTCATCTCATGGAGTAAATGTTTGAGTTTACAGTTAGAGGAACAGCTGCTTCTAAATGTAACTTGAGCCTTTAGATATGTCTGCAAAACAGAAAGCTACTCATCTGGACTTTACAGCTCTTTCCAGCATGAAAATCACAGTAAGAAAAGGTCACCACTGTCTCAGCAAACTGGTAAATTGTCAAGGCCCATAACCTCCTTCATTTACAAGCAGAGGGTTAGGGCGCCTCCTTCATCCATAAGCAGAGGGCGCAGGCCAGTATTGACTCAGAAGGTTGCAAAAGTCCAGGTTTTCCTTTACTGAAACAATGAAACAATATCTTCAGGTTTTATGAATGTAATTGATGATCATAACAAGAATGGAGCTTGAAATATGCTAGCTCAAAAGAAAGGAGAGTTTGATTTGATAAAAGAGATCATCTGAAACTTTCAAGTCATGTGAATTGTTGAAGCTTTAGAAGGCCTGTCATCAGTAAACATCCCAATCATAAGAAGCCTGTTTTGTCCAAGATCAAATGGAATAGATGCTGTTAACCAATGCCATTACACAGGCAGAAGGAAAGCCCTTGGTTTTTCAAAAAGCACTGACCTTCATAGTCACAAAAGTTATTTGTCAAGTAAATCTATCATGAGTTGAACAAGCCAAATGATAAATATCTCAGTCACCCTTAGGACAGTGCAGAGGAACAGTGTCACTGTGGCTAGGGTTTCTTCTAAAACACAGTGATGCTTGCAAGTAAAGATACTAAGATTGGTGTTTTTCAAGTAGTTTACTTACCACCACATTCAGAGAAAGGTTGTGTCAAACATAGTAGTCAAAAAGCCTTCGGATACCTTACCTGATGAAGAGCCTCCTCCATGCATGAGTAGAGGGCCAAAGCCATTGCAAGTTGCTGAAGCTGATTGATATAAAATATAATGGAAGGATACCAAAAACTGAATAGGAGTCATTGCACAGGTAAGTGTTACTGTTTATGGTGCAAAGGTATTGATTTCCCTCTTCAAAAAGCTATCTGTCAGACTGTACCTATAGTGGAAAGAAGGAAATGCTATGAATAATGTATGCTATTGATACCAAAAGGAGCAGTTGCTTTAGAGAAATGGTTAAAAGCATCTCACTATCACCTGCCCAGAAGCCTAAAGAAGATCCTTTTGAGTAAACAGTGAAGCATAGTGTGAAAGCAAGCCATCAAAAGAGCGCACTTACAGTCCCAAGGGAAGCTTGTGAATCACCTGGAAGCAACAATCATCAAACACTTTGAAAGAACACAGGCCATCTCATGCTGAATAAACAGTTGCCAGGGTATACAATCTTATGAATAGGCAGAAGAAGTTGGTTTTGATGAGTTGACACTGTTTATATGTCTTATAACAAACACAGTTGTCATTGTTCCAAAGGGCAGATGTAGCACAAAACTGCATGGAAAAAGGACCTGCAGACAAGGCCTTTTAAAATTTTGTCACCAAGAAGATTTCCCCTTTAAAGTTATTATTCACTGTGTTCCAAAGGTCTTTCAGCCTGTGATCATTGTTGGATAGTTTAAAAAGAAGAAGCACAACCTTTATTTTGAGGGAAAAAGGGTATTGTATACTACACCTACAAGCAGAGATTTGAAAACCCACTATAGGTAAAAGATGAAGAAGTTGCCGAAGACCAAGAGTTGTCAAAGCAAAGTGACAAATCACCTGTGTTATTAAAACACCGTAGCAGAAGTGGTGGAGTTGGTCGACTTAATTGGTCAAAGTTCAGAGCTCGGGGTCAGAATCAAGGTGCGGGTATATATATTCAAATAACAAACCCACTGTTTTAAAAAACAAACAGAGTTAAAGATCAATGTTAATTCCGAAAGGTTAAATGACCGTTGGAGAGTTATGGTGACATAGCATCAAAAGGTAAGTATGGTGTAAAGTTTTCATTTTCAAAAAACTGAAGAAGAGCCCGCGCCTCTCTAGCACCAAGGCGAGAAAATCCGGTCGAAAATTCACAAGTATACACTGTGCAGAGGCAGCGCGACGTGCCTGGGTTTTGGCACGACGTGCCTGGGCGGAATTTTGCACAGGGCTCTTTGTCGGTGCGACGTGCCTGTACGTTGGCGCGACGTGCCTGTACAAGGCCGCCCGACCACACGACAGGCCGACCCGACAAGCACTTGCTGCGCGACGGGTTTTGTTCAAAGGTTGTCGCGCAGCTGTCTAGAGTCCCCAACATTGTTTCAGCTTTCAAAAGCGGATGTTCATCAAAGTTCGAGGTATTTTATATGCTCCCCCATCAAATTTCAAGGTTTTGATAAAGGACAATAAGGTTTAAACCCCCGGACCTTGCCATTATTGTTAAAAACAAAAGCAGCCTTTCTACACAGTGAACTGAACTATTGCAATATGATAAAGGCCGAATTTGTCATTCAAAGAGCACATATAGAGATACGGGGTTTTGAAGTTGTCTTGTAAAGATTTTGTGCTTTGATTAGAGGAAAGCTTTGTTATGAAAAGACGGGGTTTGGTCTTAAAGGAGAAAGCTGTCTTCACGATCCTCGAGACCTTGCCACATTGTCAAAGCAGTGAAGTACACTCGGCCAAGGGAGTTTGACATTCTTGTTATTTGAAAAGAAAACTCATAAAATCTCTTGTCTAAGAGCTTGATAATCTTCTAAAAGCTCTTGTCATTATCACCCCAAACTGTGTGTGCTCTTAGCATATGTGTGGTGTTTTTTCTTGATATACGAAACGATTACCAAAGAAGGCACACTTGCACGGACGAAATTCTTGAATGTTTGTGAAAGCCTCCCTCGAAATTTAGGTATTGGTTGACATCAAAGTTGTCAAAAACAGAGTGATTGTTGGCATTCTCTCACAAGCACACCTTTTAGCAAACTACCCCTTTTTCACTGTTTTTTGTCACTACTGTGAAGAGTTATTAAACAGAGATTTTCCAAAGGTGCAGGGCCACTCTCTACGAGACAAAAGAAGGGCAGAGGTTGTTAATAGTGGGATTCTAACTTTGGAGGTAGAGGTACAAAAGTAGTGTGTAATTTCTTAAAACTTCACAAATGAAAAGGGCCACTTTCTAAAGGGCGGAGCTGTTGGTGATTGCTTTTAACATTGAGACAGAGGTACTAAGGAGCAGGGTTTTAATATTGAAGATTGGTCTTATAGATGCCAAATGCAAGGGTTGGTTGATCTCTAACAAACTCACCAGGAGTAGTTTTTCAAAAACTATGCACAAGAAATTGACACAGGAGTTTGCCTCATCTTTACACAGGGTACCATATTAAAAAGTTTTCCTTGCTAAAGTGCATCCAGAGTTGAAAAGGTTGTTTTTAATAAGTGCAGAGGTGGCTTATTCCAAGAAACATTGTTGCATTTTATTCAACACCACAGGGTTCATATCTGTCCAAACAGTGTAGTGGCCAGTTTCAATCCAGCAGAGCATTTTTCATATAGTGAAGGCAGTTTGCCTCTTCCAAAGTTTGGTCAAAGTCAGAATGCCTCCAAAGCGAGATCACAAAGGCGGACCACATAAGAGATATGAGCCTATCTCCATAGAAGAAATCAATGCTCACCCATCAGTGCTTTTCAATTTCCATGAAGTAGGTTGTCTTGATTTCTGTCAGAGGATAGAAGAAGTCAAGAGTTTCTCGCCACTTACACATTTGTGCGCTTTGAGATTCAAGGAAAAACACTTCCAGTTAGCGGGTCTTGACTTCAAAATCTCCCCAAGGTATGTATCCAAGGCTACCAAGATCCCGTATCATGGTGAAAAGTGGTTTAAACAAGCTCATCTTGATCTAGAGGATTATAAACCTTTCATCAAACCTGAACATAGAGAAACCATCACTGCTATTTAACCTTTCTCCTATCTTCTTGACAGTTATGCTCCGCTGATGAAAGCCATAATGAGATATTTCACTTGTGAAGGGAGGTTTAACCAAATTTATGCCTATCATGTCCGCTTGTTGATGCATTTTACCAGAAGAAGGCAATTAAACCTTCCATACTTTTTGTCCAAAAGCATAGAGAAAATGGCAGCTACTGTCCAAAAGAAGGCTCCACCTCAGCAAATCCCTTCTCTCTTTCATCATTCCTTGATCAAGATTATCTTCTTACATCAGCTGGAGAAGAAAGGGGTTTCATGGGATTCATTCATTAGCCATGCAGATTTCGCCACTGTCCCTCCTGTTCATGTGTCTCCTACTCAGCCTGTCCATCGCCCAGTGCCTTTATCTAGTAGGCCTACCCCTAAAAAACTCAAGATGACCATTGGGCTGCCAAGTGAACAGGGAGAAGGAGAGGGCAGTGAACCACAGGGAGAAAAAGAAGGCAGTGAGTAGCAGCAGCCAAATTTTGAGGGACAGCAGCAGTTGGAGATTAGTGAGCAGCAGCAACCAGAGTTTGAATATCAGCACCAGCTACAGGTTGATGAACAACAGAAAGTACCGGAAGAGGAACAGCAGCAGACAGAAATTGAAGAGCAGCAGGTTGAGCAAACAATTGAAGCGCCTTTTGAGCCACAAGCTGGACAGGATGTTGAGGAAGGACAGCAAGCTGAAGCTGCCTCCTTGACAGTGACCAAAACTGTTCCTAAAAAGAGGAAATTGCCCAAAAAGACAACTTCTAGCTTTCCAAGGAGAAAAAGCGCTAGATTGGCATTCAAAGGCAAAAGTAAAATTGGAGAAAGTACAAAGCATGGAGGTGAATTAGCTATTATCCCTATCCAAAGTGATGATAGTGACAATGAGGCCCGCCTCCTTGAAAACCTCCTCATTCACAAAGAAGGGCAAATTGAGGTGTTACAAGAAGATCTTCAAAGGGCGAGGAATTTCAACCACTTCTTGGAGGTTGAAAACAAACAAATGAAGTATCATGCAGCCATTCATGAGGCAAGGGCGATCAAGTATAAGAAAGAGGCAGAAAAGGCGCAAGTAAGAATTGAAAAGCTCATTGGCAAGTTTGATGATGAAGAGGAGGAAGACCAGCCTAGGCGAAAGAGGCCTAGGTCCATCGGGCTTAGAAGAGCCTTGGAGAAACAGAGAGCAGAAGAACAAGCTCAATTCGAAGCTTTTCCTCTCACTGCCCTCTTTGAGCAGGAAATTGAGGAAAACAAGGAAGCATGGCTTGAGAGAGCTAACCAGCATTTGGAATTAAAACTTGAGAGGGCCAATAGGGATCTTGAGCTACAGAGAAAGAGGACTCTTCACTTTCAGAAGCTAAATCAGTTTGCCAGGCGAAAATTGAAGGTAGCACAAGAAAAATTGAAGAAGTTGAAGGAGAGGCGCCTAGCACGAAAAGAAGCAAAAAGCATATCAGCCCTTGATATTTTGGCTTCAGCTTCGGAGCATGTTTCTATGGACCCTTGAGGGTCATGCATGCCAATTTTGGGCCTGTTTCGGAAACTTTTTGTTTTTTGGCATTTTTGGGTTTTTTTCCAAAAACTCATAAATTCGCCATTTCAGTTTGATGAGTTGTCAAGGGAGGAGGATGATACCAATGGATGCCATAATTCCATGAGCAGGTCTCCAGCGATTTTCAGGGCATTTGAAGATCATTCGCCCCCTCAAATTGGCGAAAAACAGCCTCATTTTACACATTCTGCCCGCCATATCAGCAGCCTGCTATTTCCTGGGTTTTTGCACACAGGTGCAGTTTTGAGGGACTTTCAGAGATCAGATTGAGGTGATTCCACTTGCGTTGGAAAGCAGACACAGAGAGATTTCCAACGAGCCATCATGAGCCTCATTTCGACATCGGGAAGGCTGCCATTTTCATCCAGCAAGTCAGGGGACCTTTTTTAGGCATAAATATGAAGTATTTTTGTAATTTTTGAACTCCAAAAATCTGCTTTTCCCAAATGTGCGTTAAGCTATTTTTATCATTGGGAAATCATGTAAAGTCAATATAATTTCCGTTTTTAGCAGTTTTTAGATATTTTATGGGATATTTTGTGCCTTGGGCTTTGCAAAGCCTCAAGGACAAGTTTAGATATTTTGACTTGGCCAATGGGATAGCTAGTTGCTCCATGAGGTTTTCCTTCCTCAAGCCTATTTATTCCATGGTTCTCATTGTAAATCGGAGGCTGAACTTGAGAGAAGAATTAATACATTGGTCATATGAGCTTTGAAGAATACACTTGAGTTATGATTTTTGGACTGCCTCTTGGATGCTTTTGAGGAATGGTGAAGGCTTGTTGATGGATTCCTTGACATGGTAGAATGGTATAGTGTCTCTTGATATGTTTTGTCTTCTAGTTTTCATTCATAATACATATTTTCTTGCTGCTATAGATCAGTAAATATTGATTTTGAGATATGCCCATGGAGGCACCTCAAAATCCCTGAATCTTCATAGCTTGATGTTTTCTTCTCCCTTAGTTATGCTAAAGAATTCTTAGCTGCTCTTTAGTAACCTAAGGTAGTGTTGCTAAGTTTTATTCATCAGTTCTATGTATGTTAAGTAGGATGTATGGTTTGCCCTACCTACCTACAAGCTGCCCATAGTTCTGTCCATAAAACTTTCTCTTTGACTGATTTGTCGATCATCTTGTTGAACCAAGGAGGCCTAGTCCCGATCTAGCCCTTTGCCTAAAACTATGAAAACTTATTTGTCCAAGTGCCCAATGAATTAGAGACTATGTTTAGGCGTTCCGGCATAGTTTATGAGTTGTTAGTTTGTCTTATATGTTTTCCCCAAAGTCTGATAGCCATTTCCCGAAGTTAGAGGGTCTTATACCTCTATGTATGGTTGGAATGTTTGATTTCTATGTGTTAATTAGCTTATAGTTATACTTAGCATGATTAATGGTTTGCTATTACATGTTTATTGTCTGCTATTAACTAGTTACACTTGAAATCCCTTGTCTTTCACCAACTTGTTGTCCACTTAATCCATTTTGCCCAGAGATCCCTTCTACCGTGAATCAAATCGGCCCTACAGCAGCTTTACATCATCACTCCATAGCTTCCTTGACCTGTTTGACCCCATAGCCCAATTTATCTACATCTTGTTATCCAGTTTATGTATTTGATCAGTTTCATTCCTCACAAACTTAAAAAACCAAAAAAACTAAAAACATACTTCATAACTAGCCTAATATCAAAAACACCGCAAGTAAACACACCGACATCTTTTGCATATAATAGAGAGAGCCCTCTCTGAGTCCAGGAAGGCTAGGTCCTTGGGCTCCAAAGCTTGGTTTGATGTTACATCGTCATTTGGCTAGCCAATCGGCCAAATCACGGGACCCTAACATAATGGCGATCACGGTGGGACCTATTGAGTACATAACAGTCTAGCAAACTTTTATAGGCTCCTTAGTCCTTCAACTTTTAACTTAAACCATCAGCCTCTAGAATCATTTAGTGTAAACTCTCTGTTTCACCATATTAGCAAAGTGATGAATCAGATTTATAACACTCTTACATCCTAGGCTACACATAAAACTCAGAAAAAACCACAAAAAACTCCCTTAGATTGGTTTTTGTCAAGTACTGGTGGTGGACCATACAAGTATATCTCAAACAACTGACAATCCACCTGGCGACTCCACTAAACTTCTAGTAAGCCTTACTACTTTTCAAAACGCTAGGCTACTATCCGACAGACCTATCCCATCACTCACTAACATAGCGGGAGATGGTAAGACACTGAGTACATAATAGTCCAGCAAACTCTTATAAGACTCTTTGTTCCTTTAGGTACCATAAACAAGCAAGCAGTCCCTAGACCCATTTTTTTAGAGTAAACTCTTTTTGTTCTCATCACCCTAGCAAAGTGTTGAAACAAGTCTAGGATACTTTAACAAACCATAGGCTGCACATAAAACTCAGAAAATCCAAAAACATTCTCAGTTTAGTTACTGGTGGTGGACCATAGCTATCTTCACAACAGCAACCCAGTTCCACCTGGTGACTCCACTAATCCATCCCTTTTATTTTGACCATCCTTCACCTTAGTAAAACTTAGAAAAAAAAACCATTCATCCAGAACATTCACCAATACCATTCTCTTTAAACTCTGGATCTAAAATCTGGCTTCCCGAAGAATCAATACCAGATCCCATCCAGACCCAAATCCCCCTATCATAGTAGATGACCCAGAGAAGATTCTGTGGCAAGCTTCTGAAACTGATCATCTAGCTTCTGGTAGATTCACCCATAGAACAAGATCTGTACCAAAACATCGCACTATCCTACTAGATTCACCTTTTGAATTAGAGTCATCACAAACTCTTCCCAGAAGCAAATCATATAGTAAGATAAACTTCGACGATCTTGAACCCCTAAACCCACCACAGAGTCCTATTAGAGAAGCTTCACCCACCACTCCTCCTGATTTCCAGCTTCTTTATCAATTTGGCTCCCATCATCCCAGATCTGCTCAAAACCAGATCACTAGTCCAAGTTCATCCGCTACACCTGGTCAAACCACCACTGTTCAAACCACTTCATTTCAGCCTACTAGTCCTCATCTTGTATATCATCCATTAGCTCCAGTCATGGCAGCCTGGTACGCACCTTTGGTGCTGCCACCACCTTTAGCTCCTCTCCCGAACAAATATCAAGACAAGATCCCACACTTTACTGGAGAAGACACCACCACACCTCAACAGCATATAAGTAGAATGACTGATGCTTATGAATACCTAGAGGTACAAGACGAGACTGTCAGAATGAGAATATTTGCTCAAAGTCTTGGTGGTGAACCCAAAGCATGGTTCAAAAGCTTAGCTCCAAATAGTATCCATGATATCCCAGAACTACATCAAGTTTTCAGAAACAGGTGGGAAATCCGAAGAAACCCCATTCAAATCCTGTCAGAATATAACAGCTTAAAACGGGAAAATGGGGAAAGTGTCCAAGCTTACTGTACTAGGTTCAACAGTGTATATAACTCCCTTCCACCTCATTTCAAACCTCCACTTGGTTTAGCCTTGGCAAAATGTCCTGAGGGTTTTGATCCGGACATGACATATCATCTGAGAGATAAGGATCCCCCTACCTTGGAGGAAATGCAACAAATATCCATAAAAGCAGATGCCAACTTAGCTGAAAAAAGAGCTAGAACTAGATCAGAAAGAAAAGTCACATATAGAGATGAGGTCTCCACTTCATCACCTTCCCTAGATCCCAGAATAGATGACTTAGTCAAATCCATGGCTAAAATGTGGGAAAAGATCAATGAAAAAGCTCTTGTTAGGGACAACCAGCCAAACCCTCCAATCAGAAACCGAAACCAAAACTTTAGGAGGGAGCAGCCCCAAAACAGACCAAGGGATAATGACCAACAGATCAGGCCACCATTCAATGAAAACTATGTGGAAGAGGATGATAGGGACTCAGAACCTCTTGATGAACATCATTTAAACCTCATAGGGTCTGACAATGAAGGTGAGGTGTACCTCACTGAAGAAGAACAAGCCTTCTTTTCGCATGATCAAGATGAGACCAATTATGAAGATCTTGATGACCCTGCCATAGAGTTTCAAAATGCTATTGTAGAAGCCCACAGGCAATATGACCTTAGGAGAAAAAGAAACCAAGATAATGTCAAGAAAGGTAACTCTGATACTGCTAAAGCTCCAGATACCATCCTCAAAAAAGCATCAAGCAGTGACAAAATCAAGGTTGAAAAGACTGATCAAAGCCAAGCTAAAGTTACCCAAACTAGTCCTCTCTCATATACTCCTGATACTTCTACCAAGGTCACCAAAACAACTATGGCAAACAAAACCCCTAAACAAGGTCAACAAACTCAGAACATAGACAAGGTCTTAGCTGAAAAAGCTGAAACAAACATATCTAAACTTCAAATGCCTTTTAGCTTCGAAGGCGAGATCGCTAAGATCAAAATCACCATGCCTCTTACTGAACTCATTGCCCAAAACTCTTATAAATCCCAAGTACTAAAAGTCTTAAATTTAGGGAATGATGCGAACACTGTTAATCTCACTGATGACATTCCTGAAGTATTGTTTGGTCCAAAGGTAGAAGGAAAATTCCAAGAGGGAGTCACTCTTCCATTTTACATTAGCCTAAACATCCACGACCAAATCCTCCATAATGCCATGCTAGACTCCGGCGCCTCGCATAATCTTATGCCGAAGGTAGTAATGGAAAGATTAGGCTTGAAAATCACAAGACCATACAAAGACTTGTATTCATTTGATTCAAGCAGAGTCCAATGCCTGGGTTTGATCAAAGACCTTTTTTTTAGTCTGGCCCAAATACCCGCGAAACATCTTATCATGGATATAGTAGTGGCAGACATTCCTCCCAAGTACGGGATGCTTCTATCCAGATCTTGGGGAGCCAAACTTCAAGGGAATATCCAACTGGACATGTCATATGCCACCATTCCTGTGTTTGGTCAGACCAGGATACTCTACCGCGAATCACACATGAAATACATGATTAGCAGTCAAGATAGGCCAGATAACATTCCAATGTGCTCTTTGCGTTCCGACTTAAACTCTTTCATTATGCATATGGATGTAAACATGGAAGAAGAGTCAGAAGAAACTGATAAAGACTTAGATCCACCACATCGGTTGTCCCTGCTACCTTATGATGAACTGGACACTCAAAACTACCATGATCATGAACAGCTGTCTCTTGAGGAAAGTAAGTTTACCCTCTCCAAAGTAGGATTAGAGCAAGAAGCACAAACCCTCATGTACTATCAAGAAAATTGCTCTAGCTTTAGTCAGACACCAGCAGTAACTTGTGGAAATTTCTTCCGGGTAAAAGCTTTAGAAGACCTACACATCATAAACCTATTCGGAACCCGAGAGAAAGGAAGTTTAATGTTTCTACCATACCTCAAAGATTTACCATCATGTGACCCTCCTACTGCAAATAAAACTTTGACCATAACCTTAGTAGCTCAACATCTTGAGAAAATGCCAGATGAACTTCTTATGAGCAAGAATGACAGTTATGATCCCAGCATACCTGAACTATTGAAATTAGCTCAGATTTTATCCTTTCATGAAGAACTTAGAAATGCTAAAATCCTGAATCTCATGCAAAATACTAATTTCTACAGAAAAAACAAGGGAAAACATTGTATCACTACCTTTTCCTCAAAGAACAACTTTAACAAAAGCAAACACAACAAACTAAAACAAACTGAAATGATCAAAAATAAAACTAGTGGCCATAGAATCTGCTTTGATTTTAGAAATAATACTGCATCTCCATATAACAAAAATCATGTTTTTTCTACTCAAGATCATGATTCACCAATTGAAAATGCTTCTAATCATGTATTCTTGCAAGACCATCTTTCAGATCATAATCATCAAATTCCTTTGCAAAGTAGACAACTTAAAGATTTTTTCCAGTTTGCGGGAGGTAAATCTGATTTCAAGTTCAAAATCGCTAAACCACCCAATATCAGAAATCTGTTCATGAAGGTCATGTTCCCAGTTTTAAATTTCTGTGTTTTTGCATACCTTGATGATGTCACTATCTATTTCAAGAACTACCAAGAGTACATACATTACCTGAAGAAAGCATATAGTAAGGAAAGGAGTGGAAATCAGATATTCAGAGAGGTACAGAGGGAGGATACTGAGCTGTTTAGAGATTCTTGCATGAATCCCTATGTCATGTTAGAGAGAAAATTTCCCAAATTTTTCTTTTCAAGAGTTAAGTGGGCCAAGGGTGAGAGGAGATCCTTACGAGGATAAGATGCTGAAATTCCGTCATTTCCAAGATTTTTGAGTTTGAGACACTTTCAATCATTGTACATACCATTGTTTGAAATATTGAAAAAATAGAAAAGTCAAAAACAGTAAAAGATAGGAAAGTCAAAAACAGTAAAAAGCAGAAAAGAGGGCAAGTGAAGATAGAACAAAGGCCCATGATTCCAAAAAACAGTCTTTCAGAAAGCGAGCAAGTCTAAATGCCGCTACTAGTACTTCAATGTCTTGTTCAGCTATCTAGCCTAATCATAGCTGAGCATGTTTAAATTTATTTGCTGATAAGTTAGTGAGTGCCAAGATAGTCAACATTGTGTAAGATTGGTTTATCACAGAGCTTAGATTAGGGAGAGATTCTGGTTCCACATGCCTAAAACAGAACCAAAGAGAGAAGCGAGGGATGAAAAACACATTGTACATCTTAACCCCGCTTGTCTAGTTTCCTTTGTTGCAGAATAAAATTTGTGTGCAGCTTGTCTTTTATGCCGCAAATACATGACAAATCAGACTACCTAATCCTGATCTGATCATTTTTTAATTTCATGTTGTAGATTAGAGAATGAAATCCTGTCAAACTGCTTAATCTTGACAGTCGATCTAGTTTTAGGTAGAGAAATGAAGGAGTTCATCAGCTTAATCTGAACTCCCGGCAGATATAAGAGTAGAAATAGATAGTTTCATTTTGCAAAAAGAAAAAATATGCATTGTCAAAAGGCTGCTAGTTCAAATGCGCCAAAGAGAAGAAAAAATGTTAGGAAAGATAGTGGGGTAGGTAGAAGTATCGTTGATGTTAACCATGCTGTCATTTTTCAGAAATAACATCAACAGAAGGGTAAATTTTGCGCCAATGGATAAGGCACTGGTCTTCATAAGCCAAAAAATCTGAATTCTGGACACCTCCTGACGAGGAGCTGCCCTCCCCAAATGGAGCCACTGTTAGCCATCAGTATTTTTTACATGTTAGTGATGACTATATCTACAGCTGAGTTTTCTAGAAACTGATTTCCGTATGTCAATATGTCATCCAGAAAACCCTCCTAAAACTTTTTCACCTTTCTACCTTTTCAGTTCGCCCATGTCGAAATCAAAACCTCATATCACAATCCTATCTAGCTTCAGCCTTATTGGCCTGCCCATCAGCTTTAAAAGGCAAATCCACATCTGTTTCAAAAGTCTCCCCTATGTTAGGAAGTGGCGTTTTAGGACATTTCACCTTTGGCAATCATCGAAAAGCCAAAAATCCTCCATCTGCAAAAGACCTGCCATGACTGATCCCTTACTTTGCAAATGAAATTGACAAGCAGCCTTAATTCGCGCCACTCACATCCCCTAGATCTCAGCACTGCATAAAATCCAATCTCAAGCTAACTACTAGGTTTTTCACAGTGTTCTATGGTTTCTACAAAGGCAGGAAATATAATTTCATCTCATGGAGTAAATGTTTGAGTTTACAGTTAGAGGAACAGCTGCTTCTAAATGTATTATGAGCCTGAGATGAAGTTGCAAAACAAAAGTCACTCATCAGGACCTTACAGCTCTTTCCAGCATGAAAATCACAGTAAGAAAAGGTCACCACTGTCTCAGCAAACTGGTAAATTGTCAAGGCCCAGAACCTCCTTCATTTACAAGCAGAGGGTTAGGGCGCCTCCTTCATCCATAAGCAGAGGGCGCGGGCCAGTATTGACTCAGAAGGTTGCAAAAGTCCAGGTTTTCCTTTACTGAAACAATGAAACAATATCTTCAAGTTTTATGAATGTAATTGATGGTCATAACAGGAACAGAGTTTGAGATATGCTAGGAAAAAGAGTCTGGTCTGATAAAGGAGCTCATTTCAAACTTGCAAGTCATGTGAATTGTTGAAGCTTTAGAAAGCATGTCATCAGTAAACATTCCAATCATAAGTACCCTGCTTATCTACAAGATCAAATAGAACAGATGCTGACAACAAATGCCATTACCCAGGCAGAAAGAAAGTTCTTGGTTTCTCAGAATGCACTAACCTCCATAAGTCACAAAGATGATTTGACAAGTAATCTGTCATGAGATGACCAAGCCAAATGATAAATATCTCAGTCACCCTTAGAACAGTGTCACTGTGGCTAGGGTTTCTTCTAAAACACAGTGATGCTTGCAAGTAAAGATGCTAAGATTGGTGTTTTTCAAGTAGTTTACTTACCACCACATTCAGAGAAAGGCTGTGTCAAACATAGTAGTCAAAAGGCCTTCGGATACCTTACCTGATGAAGAGCCTCCTCCATGCATGAGTAGAGGGCCAAAGCCCTTGCAAGTTGCTGAAGCTGATTGATATAAAATATAATGGAAGGATACCAAAAACTGAATAGGAGTCATTGCACAGGTAAGTGTTACTGTTTATGGTGCAAAGGTATTGATTTCCCTCTTCAAAAAGCTATCTGTCAGACTGTACCTATAGTGGAAAGAAGGAAATGTTATGAATAATGTATGCTATTGATACCAAAAGGAGAAATTGCTTTAGAGAAATGGTTAAAAGCATCTCACTATCACCTGCCCAGAAGCCTAAAGAAGATCCTTTTGAGTAAACAGTGAAGCATAGTGTGAAAGCAAGCCATCAAAAGAGCGCACTTACAGTCCCAAGGGAAGCTTGTGAATCACCTGGAAGCAGCAATCATCAAACACTTTGAAAGAACACAGGCCATCTCATGCTGAATAAACAGTCGCCAGGGTATACAATCTTATGAATAGGCAGAAGAAGTTTGTTTTGATGAGTTGACACTGTTTTTATGTCTTATAACAAACACAGTTGTCATTATTCTAAAGGGCAGATGTAGCACAGAACTGCATGGAAAAAGGACCTGCAGACAAGGCCTTTTAAAATTTTGTCACCAAGAAGATCTCCCCTTTAAAGTTATTATTCACTGTGTTCCAAAGGTCTTTCAGCCTGTGATCATTGTTGGATAGTTTAAAAAGAAGAAGCACAACCTTTATTTTGAGGGAAAATGGGTACTGTATACTACACCTACAAGCAGAGATTTGAAAACCCACTATAGGTAAAAGATGAAGAAGTTGCCGAAGACCAAGAGTTGTCAAAGCAAAGTGACAAATCACCTGTGTTATTAAAACACCGTAGCAGAAGTGAATTGGGTTAATTCGACTTAATTGGTCAAAGTTCAGAGCTCGGGGTCAGAATCAAGGTCGGGTATATATATTCAAATAACAAACCCACTGTTTTAAAAAACAAACAGAGTTAAAGATCAATGTTAATTCCGAAAGGTTAAATGACCGTTGGAGAGTTATGGTGACATAGCATCAAAGGGTAAGTATGGTGTAAAGTTTTCATTTTCAAAAAACTGAAGAAGAGCCCGCGCCTCTCTACCACCAAGGCGAGAAAATCCGGTCGAAAATTCACAAGTATACACTGTGCAGAGGCAACGCGACGTGCCTGGGTTTTGGCGCGACGTCCCTGGGTGGAATTTTGCACAGGGCTCTTTGTCGGCGCGACGTGCCTGTACGTTGGCGCGACGTGCCTATACAAGGCCGCCCGACCACACGACAGGCCGACCCGGCAAGCACTTGCTGCGCGACGGGTTTTCTTCAAAGGTTGCCGCGCAGCTGTCCAGAGTCCCCAACATTGTCCAGCTTTCAAAAGCGGATGTTCATCAAATTTCGAGGTATTTTATATGCTCCCCCATCAAATTTCAAGGTTTTGATAAAGGACAATAAGGTTTAAAACCCCGGACCTTGCCATTATTGTTAAAAACAAAAGCAGCCTTTCTACACAGTGAACTGAACTATTGCAATATGATAAAGGCCGAATTTGTCATTCAAAGAGCACATATAGAGATACGGGGTTTTGAAGTTGTCTTGTAAAGATTTGTGCTTTGATTAGAAGAAAGCTTTGTTATGAAAAGACAGGGTTTGGTCTTAAAGGAGAAAACTGTCTTCACAGTCCTCCAGACCTTGCCACATTGTCAAAACAGTGAAGTGCACTCAGCAAGGGAGTTTTGACATTCTTGTTGTTTGAAAAAGAAAACTCATAAAATCTCTGTCTAAGAGCTTGATAATCTTCTAAAAACTCTGTCATTATCACCCCAAACCTGTGTATTGGCACTCTTAGCATATGTGTGGTGTTTTTCTTGATATGCAAACAGTGCAAAGAAGGCACACTTGCACAGGACAGAATTGCTGAATGTTTGAAAGCCTCCTCCGAGCTAGGTATTGGTTGACATCAAAGTTGTCAAAAACAGAGTGATTGTTGGCATTCTCTCACAAGCACACCTTTTAGCAAACTACCCCTTTTTCACTGTTTTTTGTCACTACTGTGAAGAGTTATTAAACAGAGATTTTCCAAAGGTGCAGGGACACTCTCTACGGGACAAAAGAAAGGCGGAGGTTGTTGATGGTTAATTTTGTGAAGGCGGAGAAGTACCAAAGTGGTGTTGGATTTCTCAAAACTTCACAGAGTGAAAGGGGCCATTTTCTAAGGCGAGTTGTTAGTGTTTGAAGTTAATATTGGAAACGGAGGTACTAGATGTGTTGATGTATATACCAAACTCCTGAAAGCGAAAAGGTGTGTTTTCTAAATACACGTACCTTGATTTTACACCCAAGCTAGGTACATTTTCTTCCTCGCCTTTGTATTGTATCATTCGAAGATTTGTTGACGAGAGTTTCCCAGGTGACGGCACATTAAAAGGCGAGTTTGTTGATGAGAAGTTAAAACCATTCGGAGGCAGGGAATTATGGGGTGTTAGTGACTTTTCGCTCACGAGCGAGTGTGTTTCTTAAAACAACGTGCATTGATTTTACATACGACTTGGGTACGCAACTACAAAACCATGTTATCATATTGAAGGATTTGTTAACGGGGATTTTCTGAAGGTGAATAGGGCCATTTTCTAGAAGGCGGGCGTTGTTGAGGATCAGAGTTTAACATTGTAGACGAGAGGTACAAAGTAAATGTGCTGTTTCTTAAAACTTCACAAATGAAAGGGCCACTTTCTAAGCGAGAGATGCCAGTAATTGCTTTTAACATTGAGACGAGTGGGGGCCGGGGGTTTTAATATTTGAGTTTTGTTTGTACTTACAAATACCGAGTGTAGGTTGGCTAACCAAATCACAGAGGAGTGATTGTTCAAAGCTGTGCACGGGGAATCTACAAACGGTTATCCCATCTTTTACACATGCTACCATTGTTAAAAAGTTTGCATGGCTGAAGTTATCTGTTGTTTTTAATAAGTGCGAGAGGTGGCTTATTCAGAAACATTGTTGCATTTTATTCAACACCACGGGGTCCATATGTTGTCCAAACGATTAGTATTGATTTCAATGACAGAGCATTGTTCATGTCTCTGATGAAATGGTTTCTCTTCCAAAGTTTGGTCAAAGTCAAAATACCTCCAAAGCGAGATCACAAAGAGCGGTCCACGTAAGAGATATGAGCCTATCTCATAGAAAATCAATGCTCACCCATCGGTGGCACTGATTTTCCATGAAGTAGGCTCTCTTGATTTCTCGAGATAGAAGAAGTCAAGAGTTTCACTTCCCTTACACATTGTGCGCTGAGGTCGAGGACAAACACTTCCGGTGCATGAGTCTTGACTTCAAAATCTCTCCAGAGTATGTATCCAAGGCTACCAAGATCCGTATGTGGTGAAAGTGGTTAAACAAGCTCATCTTGATACGGGAGGTTATAGCCTTCATCAAACACGAACATGAGGAAACCATCTTCCTATTTTCCCTTTCTCTATCTTCTTGTGATTATGTGTTGATGAAAGCCATAATGAGATATTTCACTTGTGAAAGAAGTTCATCAAATTGCCTATCATGTCCGCTTGTTGATGCATTTTACCGGAAACGGGCGGTTAAACCTTCATACTTTTTTATCCATAGAGAAAATGGCGACTCTTGTCCAAGAAGGCTCCACCTCGGCAAATCCCTTCTCTCTCCTTTCATCATTCCTTTATCAAGATTATCTTCTTACACAGTGGAGAAGAAAGGGGTTTCATGGGATTCATTCATTAGCCATACGGATTTGTGTGTCCCTCCTGTTCATGTGTCTCTCTTCATTTGTCCATCGCCCGGTGCCTTTGTCTAGTAGGCCTACACCTAAAAAACTCAAAATGACACGGGCGACCAGTCGGCGGAGAATCTGAAGAGGAACGACGCGGTTGGGGGTTCGTGAGCGACAGCGAGGTACGGGAAGAGGGACGGCGGCCGGATTTTGAGGGACCACGGCGGCTAGAGCGGTGGTAATGACGACTAAATTTGAAGGTCGGCGAGATAAAGAAGAGAACGACGACGGTGAGGGTGAAGAACGAGCGAGTTGAGCGAGCAATTGAAGCGCCTTTTGAGCCACAAGGCCCAGACAGGGATGTTGAGGAAGAATGACCGAAGCTAAGAAAGCTGCCTCACCAACGGTGACCAAAGCTGGGCTACAAGAGAAGTGCAAAGAAGCGACTTCTAGCTTGCCAAGGAGAAAAAAGCGCTAGATTGGCATTCAAAGGCAAAGTAAAATTGGAGAAAGTGCGAAAGCATGGAGGTGAGTCGCTATTATCCCTATCCAAGTGATGATAGTGACAATGAGGCCCGCCTCATAGAAAACCTCCTCATTCACAAGAAAAGGAAAATTGAGGTATTCTGAGAAGATCTTCAAAGGGCGAGGAATTTCAACCATTTTCTTGGAGGTTGAAAACAAACAAATGAAGTATCATGGAGCCATTCATGAGGCAAGGGCGATCAAGTATAAGAAAGAGCGAGGAAAAGGCGCAAGTAGGTGAAGAGCTCATTAGGGTTTGATGAAGAGGAGGACCAACCTGGGCGAAAGAGGCCCTGGGACGCAGACTTAAGAAAAGCCTTGGAAACGAGCGAGAAGAACAAGCTCAATTCGAAGCCTTTCTCTCAGCACCCTCTTTGAACGGTGAGAAAAACAAGGAAGCATGGCTTGAGAGAGCCAACCGACGGCCCAAATTAAAGCTTGAAGGAAAATAGGGATCTTGAAGAGTACATGAGAAAGAGGACTCTTCACTTTCAGAAGCTAAATCAATTTGCCGGACGAAAATTGAAGGTATTTTAAAGAAAAATTGAAGAAGTTGAAGGAGGCGCCTAGCACGAAAGAAGCAAAAGCATATGCTGCCATGATATTTGGCTTGACTTCGGAGCATGTTTCTATGGACCCTTGAGGTCATGCATGCCAATTTTGGGCAGTTTGGGAAACTTTGTTTTTGGCATTTTGGGTTTTTGTAAAAAACTCATAAATTCACCATTTCAGTTGATGAGTTGTCAAGGGAGGATGATACCAATGGATACTACCCAATTAAATGAGCAGGTCTCCAGCGATTTTGGAGCATTTTGAAGATCGTCGCCCCCTCAAATGACGAAAAACGGCCTCATTTTGCACATTACGCCGCCATGTCATGGCTTTGCTATTTTACGCAGTTTTGCTACAGTCTGATTTTGAGGACTTCAGATCAGATTGAGATGATTCACTTACGTTGGAAAGCAGACACGGAAGGAATTTCCAACGAGCCATCCTTCAAACCTCATTTCAACACCGGGAAGGCTGCCATTTGCCTTCAGCAAGTCGGGGGACCTTTTTCGGGCATAAATATGAAGTATTTTTGTAATTTTTGAACTCCAAAAATGCTTTTTCCCAAATGTGCGTTAGTATTTTTATCATGGAAATCATGTAAAGTCAATATAATTTCCGTTTTTTAGCAGTTTTTAGATATTTTATGGGATATTTTGTGCCCCAGGCTTTGCAAAGCCTCAAGGACAAGTTTAGATATTTTGACTTGGCCAATGGGATAGCTTTAATTGCTCATGAGGAGTTTCCTTCCTCAGAAAGCCTATTTATTCCATGGTTCTGTAAATCGGAGGAGGGCTGAACTTGAAGAAGAATAGACCTACATTGGTCATATGAGCTTTGAAGAATACCTTGAGTTATGATTTTTGAATTTGCCTCTTGGATGCTTTGAGGAATGATGAAGGATTGTTGATGGATTCCTTGACATGGTAGAATGGTATAGTACTTCTTAATTTGTTTTGTCTTCTAGTTTTCACTCATAATTCATATTTCTTGCTGCTATGGTCAGTAAAGATGATTTTGAGATATGCCCATGGAGGCACCTCAAAATCAAGATCTTCATAGCTTGATGTTTTCTTTACTCCATAGTTATGCTAAAGAATTCTTAGGCTTTGCTCTTTAGTAACCTAAGGTATTGTTGCTAAGTTTTATTCATCAGTTCCATATTATGTTGAGTAGGACCTTCATGGTTTGTCCTACCTACCTATCGTGCCTCGTTCATCCATAAAACTTTCTCTTGGTGATTTGTCCAGTAATTTTGTTGAACCAAGGAGGCACAGTCCCGATCTAGCCCTTTGCCTAAATATGAAAACTTATTTGTCCAAGTGCCCAATGACTTAGAGACTATGTTTGACGTTCCGGCATAGTTTATGAGTTGTTAGTTTGTCTCATGTGTTTTCCCCAAAGTGCGATAGCCTTTTCCCGAAGTTAGAGGTCTTATACCTCTATGTATGGTGGAATGTCGATTTCTATGTATCGATTAGCTTATAGTTATTCCTAGCATGATCAATGACATATTACATGTTTATGCACTTTATTAACTAGTTTCACTTGAAATCCTTGTCTTTCACCAACTTATTGTTCATTCATCCATTTTTCCCAGTCCCTTCTGTGTGAATCAAATCGTAACTCTGACAGCTTTACATCATCACCTCATAAGCTTCCTTGTTTTGTTTGACCCCATATCCCAATTTATCTACATCTTGTTATCCGATTTATGTATTTGATCAGTTTCATCCCTCACAAACTTAAAAACTAAAACTAAACACACTTGTAACTAGCCTAATATCGGAGAACATCGCAAGTAAACACACATCTTTTACACACATATGAGAGAGAGCCCTCTCCCCGGGATTCGAGAAGGCTAGGTCCTTGGGCTCCCAAGCTTGGTTTTTTTTGATGTTACATCGTCATTTGGCTAGCCAATCGGCCAAATCACGGGACCCTATTTTCATAATGGCGATCACGGTGGGACTTTGAGTCAAAACATCTGGAAGTATCCCTTAGGAACTCTCAAAATCTCAGTCAAACTTGAAAATGAAGATACGGTTGTCTCACCATCTAGCGAAATGATGACTCGGTGTGGACACTTTTCCAAACCTCGGGACCACATAAAACTCAAAAAACCCCAAAATACTCCTTTAGATTGGCTTTTGACATTATTCTTGGTGGTGGACCATACAAATATATCTCAAAACAGCTGATTTTCCACAGCGCTCACTAACTTCTAGTAAGCCTTACTATTTCATAAACTAGGCTACTTTCCGATAGACCCTTCCCATCACTCACTAACATAGCGGGAGATGGTAAGACACGAGTACATAATAGTCCGGCAAACTCTTATAGACTCTTTGGTCTTCAGTACTATAGAAGCAAGCAATGATCCATAGACTCATTTTTTAGAGTTGACTCTTTGTTCTCATCACCCCGACAAAGTGCGGAAACAAGTCTAGGATGCTAACTAACTACGAGGCTGCACATAAACGGAAAATTCAAAAACATTCTCAAAATAGTTATTGTTGGTGGACCATAGCTATCTTCACAAAAACAACCAGTTCCACACAGCGACTCCATTAATCCATCTGTACTTTTGACCATCCTTCACCCTAGTAAAACCTTAGAAAACCCACTCATCCGGAGACATTCACCAATATCATTCTCTCCAAACTACGGATCTAAAATGCGACTTCACGAAGGAGTGTACGGATCCATCAGGACCCAAATCCCCTCTCTGCAACAGATGACCCGGAAGGTCGCCATGAAAGCACGGCCCCGATCATCTAGCTTAGAGTAGATCACCCGTAGAACAAGATGTCTTGAAACATCGCACTATCCTACTAGATTCACCTTTTGAATTAGAGTCATCAAAAACTCTTCCCGGAAGCAAATCATATAGTAAGATAAGCTTCGACGATCTTGAACCTAAACCCACCACGAGTCCTATTAGAGAAGCTTCTGCCCCTGCTCCCTCGATTTCCCGGCTTCTTTATCGATTTGGCTCCTATCATCTGAAATCTGCTCAAAGAGAACGGATCACTGGTCAAGTTCATCATACACTGGTCAAACCACCAGCATTCAACCACTTCATTTCGGCCTACTGATCCTCATCTTGTACATCATCCATTAGCTCCGGTCATGGCGGCTGATGCCCCTTTGCGTTGGTGTGCCACCACCTTTTAGCTCCTCTCCCAAACAAATATCAGGCAGAGATCCCCGCCTACAGAGAAAGGCACCACCACACACTCAACGACATAAGTAGAATGACTAAATAGCACGATACCTAGGTACAAAGTGGCTTGTCCGGAATGAGAATATTTGCCCAAAGTCTTGGTGGCGAACCTAAAGCATGGTTCAAAGCTTAGCTCCAAACGACATCCATAATATCCACGAGCGCATCAAATCTTCGGAAATAGGTGGGAAATCGAAGAAACCCCCCATTCAGAAATCATAGGGAATATGTAATCTAAAACGGGAAAGAAATGGGAAAGTAAACTTCTTATTACTGGAGTTCAAGAGTGTATATAACTCCCATCACCCTTGTTCAAACCCTCACTTGGTTTAGCTTTGGCAAAATTTCTTGAGGAGTTTGATCCGGACATGACTATATCATCGAGAGATAAGGATCCCCCTACCTTGGAGGAAATTCAGCAAATAGCTATAGCGAGATGCCAACTTAGTGAAAAAGAGCTGAACAAATCAGAGAGAAAAGGTCACATATGAGATGAGGTCTCCACTTCATCACCTTCTAGATCCTAGAATAGATGACCTAGTCAAATCCATGGCTAAAATGTGGGAAAAGATCAATGAAAAAAACTCTGTTAGGGACTGTGACCAAACCCTCCAATCGAAACCAAAACCAAAACTTTAGGAGGGAGCGACCCCAAATCGGACTAAGGGATAATGACCAACGGATGAGGCCACCGTTCAATGAAAACTATGTGGAAGAAGATGATAGGGACTCGGAACCTCTTGATGAACATCATTTAAACCTCATAGGGTCGACGATGAAGGTGAGGTGTGCCTCAAGAAGGCAACCTTCTTTTCGCATGATCAAGATGAGATAATTGCGAAGATCAACATTGACCGCCCATAGAGTTTCAAAATGCTATTGTAGAAGCCCAGGAGCAATATGACCTTGGGAGCCAAAGAAACCAAGATAATGTCAAAAGGTAACTGCGATACTACTAAAGCTCAGATACCATCCTCAAAAGCATCAAACGGTGACAAAATCAGAATTTAAGGCGATCAAAGCCAAGCTAAGGATTTGAAACTAGTCCTCTCTCATATACTCCACAATCACTTCTACAAGGTCACCAAACAACTATGGCAAACAGAAACCCTAAACAAGGTCAACAAACTCGAACATAGACAAAGGTCTTGAACGAAAAATTTGAAACAAACATATCTAAACTTCAAATGCCTTTTAGCTTCGAAGGCGAGATCGCTAGATCAAAATCACCATGCCTCTTCTTGAACTCATTGCCCAAAACTCTTATAAATCCCAAGTACTAAAAGTCTTAAATCTAGGGAATGATGCGAACAACGGTAATCTCAACGATGACATTAGGAAGTATTGTTTGGTCCAAAGGTAGAAGGAAAATTCCAAGAGGGGACTCTTCCATTTTACATTAGCCTAAACATCCACGACCAAATCCTCCATAATGCCATGCTAGACTCCGGCGCCTCGCATAATCTTATGCCGAAGGTAGTAATGGAAAGATTAGGCTTGGAAATCTAGTACCTAAAGACTTGTATTCATTTGATTCAAGCAGGTCAATGCACGGGTTTGATGGGAACCTTTGTTTTAGTACGGCCCAAATACCGCCAAAACATCTTATCATGGATGTAGTAGTAGCAGACATTCCTCCAAGTACGGATGCTCCTATCCGGATCTTGGGAAATGACTCCAAAGACATCCAACTAGACATATCATATGCCATTCTTTGTGTTTGGTCGGACACGAAATGCGTACGCGATCACACATGAAATACATGATCGAGCGGTCAAGATAGACGAGATAACATTCCAATGTGTTCTTTGCGGTCCGACCTAAACTATTTCATTATGCATATTGATGTAAACATGGAAGAAAGTCGGAAAGAAGCGTAAAGACTTAGATCCACCACATCGATTGTCCACAGTACCTTATGATGAAGCTGAACCTCAAACTACCATGATCATGACAGTGTCTCTTGAGGAAAGTAAGTTTACCCTCTCCAAAAGTAGGATTAGAGCAGAGAAGCACAAACCCTCATGTACTATCAATCAAATTGCTCTAGCTTTAGTCGGAAACACAATGACCAACATGGAAATTTCTTTAGATGGCTTTAGAAGACCTACACATCACTTACGCTTTATTTGGAACCGAGGAGAAGAGTTTTAAATGTTTCTACCACTCCCTCAAAGATTTACCATCATGTGACCCTCCTACGCCGTAAACTTTGACCATAACTAATATGTATCTTGAAAATGCCGGAATGAACTTCTTGAGAGCAAAGGATAGCTGATTGTAATCTAGGCATACCGAACTACGAAATTGGCTCATATTTTGTCTTTTCATGAAGAACTTAGAAATGCTAAAAACGAAATTTCATGCAAAATACTAATTTCTCTGAAAAAAAAACAGAGAGAAAACATTGTATCATTACCTTTTCTAAAGACCTTTAACAAAAGCAAACACGACAAGCGAGACAAGCTGAAATGATCAGAGAAAACTAGTGGCCATAGAATTTGCTTTGATTTTAGAAATAATCTTTTGCATCTCCATATAACAAAAATCAGGTTTTTCTACTCAAGATCATGATTTACCAATTGAAAATGTTTCTAATCATGTATTCTTGCAAGATCATCTTTCGAGATCATAATCATCGAGATTCCTTTTACCAAAGTAAGCAACTTAATTTTTTCCGGTTGCGGGAGGTAAATGCGATTTCAAGTTCAAAATTGCTAAACCACCCAATATAAAGAAAATCTATTTCATGAAAACATATGTTCCAGTTTTACAGAATTTTGTGTTTTTGCATACCTTGATGATGTCACTTATCTATTTCAGAATTATCAAAGGCATACATTACAGCCTTGATGGGAAAGGAGTGGAAATCGAGATATTGAGAGGTACGGAGGAGGATCTTGTTTGTTTAGAATTCTTACATGAATCCTATGTCATGTTAGAGAGAAAATTTCCCAAAATTTTCTTTTCCAAGGATTAAGTGGGCCAAGGGTGAGAGGAGATCCTTACGAGGATAAGATGCTGAAATTGTCATTTCCAAGATTTTTGAGTTTGGCTTACTTTCGATCATTGTACATACCATTGTTTGAGAAAATATTGAAAAAAATGGAAAAATCAAAAACGAGTAAAAGATAGGAAAGTCAAAACGGTAAAAAGCGAGAAAGAGGCAAGTGAAGATAGAACAAAGGCCCAATATTTCAGCATGATCTTTCGAGAAAGCGAGCAAGTCTAAATGCCGCTACTAGTACTTCAATGTCTTGTTCAAGCTATCTAGCCTAATCATAGTGACATGTTTAAATTTATTTGTGATAAGTTAGTAGTACTGAGATAGTCAACATTGTGTAAGATTGACTTATCACGAGAGCTTAGATTAGGGAGAGATTACGGTTCCACATGCCTAAAAAGCAGAGACAAGAGAGAAGTGAGGAGAATGAAAAACACATTGTACATCTTAAACCCGCTTGTCTAGTTTCCTTTTATTGCGAATAACATTTGTGTGCGGCTTGTCTTTGTACCGCAAATGCATGACAAATATTTGCCTAATCACGATTTGATCATTTTGAATTTCATGTTGTAGATTAGAATGAAATCTTTTGATATTTGCTTAATCTTGACAGTTGATCTGGCATAGGTAGAGAAATGAAGGAGTTCATCGGCTTGTGCTGAACTCCTTGATATAGGTAAAGCCAAGACCAAAGGTTCATTTTACAAAGAAAAATATGCATTGTCAAAGGCTGCTCGTTCAAATGCGCCAAAGAGAAGAAAAAATGTTAGGAAAGATAGTGGGGTAGGTAGAAGTATCATTGATGTTAACCATATTTGTCACGTTTGAAATAACATCAAGAGAAGGGTAAATTTTGCGCCCGATGGATAAGGCAACGGTCTTCATAAGCCAAAAATCTGAATTACGAGATTTTCTCCCGGCGAGGAGAACGCCCTCCCCAAATGGAGCCCTTTATTCTTCATCGGTATTTTTACATTGTTAGTGATGACTATATCTACGGTGATTTTCTGAAACTGATTTCCTTATCCGTATGTCATCCGAAAAACCCTCCCAAAACTTTTCGCCTTTACTCATTCAATCCACCCACACAACGGCGAAATCAAAACCTCTGTTCACAATCCTATCTAGCCTTGACCTTGTTAATTACGACCATCGGCTTTAAAAGGCAAATCCACATCGTTTCAAAAGTCTCCCCTATGTTAGGAGAGTGGCGCTTTGAGACATTTTCACCCTTGGCAATCATCAAAAAGCCAAAAATCCTCCATGCTGCTACGAATACACCATAGTCGATCCTTTCGCAAATGAAATTGACAAACGGCCCTAAGTCGCACCACTTGTATCCCCTAGATCTCGACCTTTGCATGAAACCCAACCTCAAAGAGCGTATTAGGTTTGTCCACGGTGTTTCTATAGTTTCTACAAAGAGAGCGGGAAATATATTTCATCTCATGGAGTAAATGTTTGGAGTTTACGGTTAAGAGGAGCAATTTGCTTCTAAATGTATTGTATTTTGAATCTAGTACAAAACAAAAGTCACTCATCGGGACCTTCCTGGCTCTTTCCGGCATGAAAATCACGATGAAAAGGGTCGCCCTTTGTCCCGGCAAGCGGTAAATTGTCAAGGCCCAGAACCTCCTTCATTTACAAACGGAGGTTGAGCGCCTCCTTCTGCATCCGCCATCGAAGGCGCGGGGCCGGTATGTGCTTCCGAGAAGGTTGCAAAGTCAGGTTGCCTTTCTTGAAACAATGAAACAATATCTTCGGGGTTTTATGAATGTAATTGGTGATCATAACGGGAATGGAGCTTTAAATATGCTAGCTCAAAATAAAGGAGAGTACGATTTGATAAAAGAGATCATACGAAACTTTCAAGTCATGTGATTTTTAGACTTTAAAAAGGCTTTGTCATGTTAAAACATTCCAATCATGAAAACCTATTTATCCACAAGATTAAATAGAGTAAATGCGACAAATGCCATTACCGAGCGGGGAGGAAAGCTCTTGGTTTCAAAAGCCGACCTTCATGGCCACAAAGGTTATTTGTCAAACAATCTATGTAGGTGCAGACAACCAGTATTAAATATCTCGGTCATAGAACGATGCGGAGAACGATATCAACGTAGCTGGGGTTGCCGAGAGAAATCTGATGATGCTTGCAGAAAAGATGCCAAGATTGATGTTGTTCCAGAGTGATCACTTACCATCATTCGGAAAATTTTGTGTCAAACGAGTTATTTAGAAAAAGCCTTCGAATCGCTGATGAAGGAGGCCTCCTCCACCATACTGACGGATGGCCAAAGTCATTGTAGATTTGTTGAAAGCGGATGGGTCTAAAAAGTGCGAGAGAAAGGACACAAAGAAATTGAATAAAGGAGTCATTGCAGGTAAGTGTTCTTGTTTGTGGTGCAAAGGTATTGTTTTTCCCTCTTCAAGGAGCTATACGTAATTTGTACTGGGTAGAAAAGAGAAAATGTGATATATGTGTGCCATTGATACCAACTTTCCTTGAAGGAAAGGTTCAAGCAACAAAACAATATCACATGCCAAAGATCCAAAGAAGTGCTTTTCAAGAAATAGGTGTTCAAAGCTTTCAGAATTTACGGCGCATTATGGTCAACCCCTTCCTTGCAAAATATTCAAGAAGGAAAACGATGAAACCTAGTTCGGTTATGAAATGGTTCTATTGACAAAAAGAGGTTAACACACTAATAAAGCAAAATAATATTTGTGTATCAAAGAGCCTACATTTTCATATTTTACAAGCTTATCTTTTCGGATGAAGGAGGCAAATGGTATTCAATCTTATGAATAGGCGGGGAAAAGTTGGTTTACAATTAGGTTGTACTGACATATGTCTTATAACAAACACGAGTTGTCATTATTCCAAAATGAGATGCTTAGCCTGTGAAGTTGCATGGAAAAAGGACCTGAGACAAGACCTTGCAAATTTTGTCACCAGAAGATTTCCCCTTTAAAGTTATTATTCAATTTTGTGTTTCAAAGGTCTTTGAAACATGATCATTGTTGGATAGTTTAAAAAAAGAAGAAAGCACAACCCTTTATTTTGAGAGAAAAAGTGCGTATACTACACCTACGAGGAGATTTGAAAACCCACTATAGGTAAAAGATGAAGAAGTTGTCGAATAAGAGTTGTCAAAGCAAATAGCCAAATACGTATTCAGCCCAAACACCGTAACGAAGTGGTGGAGTTGGTCAAGATTAATTGGTCAAAGTTCAAAGCTCGGGGAATTCGAGAATCAAGGTGCGGGTATATATATTCAAATAACAAACCCATTGTTTTAAAAAACAAACGAGGAGTTAAAGATCAATGTTAATTCCGAAAGGTTCAAGATGGATTGGAGGTTATGGTGACATAGCATCAAAGGGTAAGTATGGTGTAAAATTTCCATTTTCAGCGAAGAAGAGCCCGCACCTCTCTAGCACACCAAGGCGAGAAAATCCGGTCGAAAATTCTATGCAACGTACGAGAGGCGGCCCGCGACGTGCACGGGTTTTGGCGCGACATGCACAGGCGAGAATTTTGCACGGGCTCTTTCATCAGCGCCCCGACGTGCTGTACGTTGAGCGCGACGATGCCGCGCAAGGCCGCCGGAGCCACACGGCCAGGCCGACCCGACAAGCACTGGCTGCGCGACGGGTTTTCTTCAAGGTTGCCGCGCGGTACATCCGAGTCCCCGGCATTGTTTCGGCTTTTAAGCGGATGTTCATCAAAGTTCGAGGTATTTTATATGCCATCAAGCCCAAGGTTTGGTAAAAGACAATAAGGTTTAAAACCCCGGACCACATAGGCGTATTGTTAAAAACCAAAAGCGACCTTTCTACATGATGTGACCGAACTATTGCAATGTATTCAAAGGCCGAATTTACATCCATTCAAAGAAACTGTAGAGATACGAGGGTTTTGAAGTTGTCTTGTAAATATTTGTGCTTTGATTATAGAAAACTTGGTTGTGAAAAGACGGGGTTTGGTCTTAAAGAAAAATGTCACTGCAGTCCTCCGGACCTTGCCACATTGTCAGGTGAAATGCAAACGGTGGAAGGAATTATGACATATTTTCTTTAAAAGAGCTTCCACAGTTTTTAACCTAAAGGCTTGTGGTCTTCTTAACAAACTGTTTGTCATTATCACCCCAAGCACAGTGGCTTCGCTCTTAGCATATGTGGTGATTTGCTTGATATACAAAAACGGTGAAAGAGGCACACTTGCACGGGGACAGAATTCTTGAATGTTCGAAAGCCTCTCAAGGCTAGACGTTGGTTGACATCAAAGTTGTCAAAAACGAGTGATTGTTGGCATTCTCTCACAAGCACACCTTTAGCAAACTACCCCACTTTTCCTTTTTGTCACCTCTTGTAGAAGAGTTATTGAGCAGAGATTTTCCAAAGGTGCGGGGCCACTCTCTACGGGACAAAAGAAAGGCGAGAGGTTGTTGATGGTTAAATTTTGACATTGAAGGTAAATGTTAAAGTGGTGGTGGATTTCTCAAAACTTCACAAGGAAGTGAAAGGGGCCATTTTCTAAAAAACTGATTGTTAGTGTTTGAAGTTAATGGCTGGAAACGAGAGGGTATAGATGTGTTGATGTATCTCTTAAACTCACAAGCAAAGAGTGTGTTTTCTAAACCACTTTATTAGCGATTTTACACCCAAAGCTAGGTCTGTTTCTTCCTACCTTTGTATTGTATCATTCGAAGATTTGTTGGCAGAGAGTTTCCCAAGGTGACGGACACATTAAAAGGCGAGGAGACCTGACTGATGAGAAGTTAAACATTACAGAGCGGGGTATAGAGGTATTTGGTGGACTTACTGTAAACTCACAAGCAGAGTGTGTTTCTTAAAATACTTTGTGCATTGATTTTATACGGCTTGGATGCCTTTACAAAAACCATATTGTATCATATTGAAGATTTGTTATGAGGGGATTTTAAAGAGGTAGATAGGGCCATTTTCTAGAAAGCCGAGCGTTGACAAGGATAGAGTTTAACATTGAAGCCAGTACAAAGTAATGTGTAATTTCTTAAAACTTCACAAATGAAAAGGGCCACTTTCTAAAATGAGAGGCATTTGGTAGTGCTTTTAACATTGAGACGGAGAGGTACTAAGGAGCGGGGTTTTAATATTTGAGTTTGTTTTGAAAACACAAATACACGGTGTAGGTTGGCCTAACCAAATCACAAGAGGGTGATTGTTCAAAGCTGTGCCTGAGGGAATCTCTGAAAACGGTTATCCCATCTTTTACACATGCTACCATTGTTAAAAAGTTTGCATGGCTGGAAGTGCATACGAGTTGAAAGGTTGTTTTTAATAAGTGCGGAGAGGTGGCTTATTTCCAAGAAACATTGTTGCATTTTATTCAACCACGGGGTCCCTCTTGTCCAAACGGTCTTGATGGCGGTTTCAAACAAACGAGCATTGTTCCTCTGATAAGCGGTTGCCTCTTCCAAAGTTTGGTCAAGTCAAAATACCTCCAAAACGAGTCCCAAGGCGGTCCACATAAGAGATATGAGCCTATCTCCATAGAAGAAATCAATGCTCACCCATCGAGTGCTTTTCATTTCCATGAAGTAGGCTCTCTTGATTTTACCCCATCGGAGGATAGAAAGAAGTGAGAGTTTCTGCGCCACTTACACATTTGTGCGCTTTGAGATTCAGAAAAGAAAACATTCGATTCTTAGCAGGTCTTGACTTCAAAATCTCTCCAAAGGTATGTATCCAAGGCTACCAGATCCGTCATGGTGAAAAGTGGTTTAAACAAGCTCATCTTGATGGGAGGATTATAAACCTTTCATCAAACTTTGAACATAGGGAAACCATCTGGCTGCTTGTTTTCCCTTTCTCCTACTTCTTCTTGACGGTTATGCTCACGTCGGTATTGAAAGCCATAATGAGATGCTGCCTTGTGAAGGGAGGTTTAGTCAAATTTTTCCTATCATGTCAGCTTGTTGATACATTTTACCGAAGCGAGCGATTAAACCTTCCATACTTTTGTCAAAAGCATAGAGAAAATGGCGACATCTTGTCAAAAAGAAGACTCCACCTCGGCAAATCCCTTCTCTCTTTCATCATTCCTTGATCAAGATTATCTTCTTGTTTGGAAAGGAAGGGTTTCATGGGATTCATTCATTAGCTGTCACTGATTTCGCCACGTCCCTCTGTTCATGTGTCTCCTACTCGGCTGTCCATCGCCCGATTGCCCCCGCCTGCAGTAGGCCTACACCTAAAACTCGGCAGCCAGAGCGTGGTGAGAGATACAAGAAGAGGAACGACGCGGTTGGAGGTTGATGAAAACGGCCCAGTGCGGGAAGAGGGACGGCGGCAGTTTTGAAATTTTGACGGCTAGAGCGTTAGACGCGGCGAGCTAGAATTTGAAGGTCGACGGATACAAGAAGGGGAACGTGACGGACGAGGAAATTGAAGAACGACGGAGTTGAACATACTTATTAAACGCCCTTTGAGCCTGGTGGACGAGGATGTTGAGAAGGGCCAAGCCAGCGGCCTGCCTCCTTGACGGTGACCAAAGCCCCATTTTCCTAAAGAAGTGCAAAAAAGCAGAGCTTCTAGCTTGCGAGGAGAAAAAGCGCTAGATTGGCATTCAAAGGCAAGAAGTAAAATTGGAGAAAGTGCAAAGAAGCATGGAGGTGAATTAGCTATTATCCCTATCCGAAGTGATAGTGACAACGTGGGCCGCCTCCTTAACCCTCCTCATTCACAAAGAAGGGAAAATTGAGGTGTTACAAAGAAGATCTTCAAAAGGCGAGGAATTTCAACCATTTTACGGAGGTTGAAAACAAACAAATGAAGTATCAGGTATTCATGAGCGAGGCGATCAAGTATAAGAAAAAGGCGAGAAAAGGCGCAAGCAAGAATTGAAAATGTTGGCGAGTTTGATGATGAAGGAGGAGGACAACCTAGGCGAAAGAGGCCTAAGGACCATCGAACGAAGAGCCTTGGAGAAACGAGGAGAGCGGAGAAGAACAAGCTCAATTCGAAGCCTTTCCTCTCAGCACCCTCTTTGAAGCGGGGAAATTGAGGAAAAACAAGGAAGCATGGCTTATGAAAAGAGAGCCAACCAGCATTTGGAATTAAAGCTTGAGAAGGCAAATAGGGATATTGAGGCTGGAAAGAAAGAGGACTCTTCACTTTCGAGAAGCTAAATCAATTTGCCGGGCGAAAATTGAAGGTAGCACAAGAAAAATTGAAGAAGTTGAAGGAGAGGTGCACAGCACGGAAAGAAGCAAAAAGCATATCAGCCCTTGATATTTTGGCTGGCTTCGGAGCATGTTTCTATGGACCCTTGAGGGTCATGCATGCCAATTTTGGGCCGGTTCGAGAGCTTTTTGTTTTTTGGCATTTTTGGGTTTTTGCCAAAAACTCACGCCAAATTCGCCATTTCAGTTTGATGAGTTTTCAAAGGAGGAGGATGATACCTGTGGATGCCAACAATTCCCATGATCAGGTCTCCAGCAGGGCATTTTTCAGAACTGGTGAGATCATTGTACCCTCAAATTGGCGAAAAACGACCTCATTTTTACATTCGCATACTAATAAATGACCACACTTTATTTTCTGAGTTTGCACGGTACAGTTTTGAGGACTTTTAGAGATCAGATTGAGGTGATTCTAACTTGCGTTGGAAAGAAAGCACGGAGAGAGCTTTCCAACGAGCCATCATGAGCCTCATTTCGACAGGAAGGCTGCCATTTGCCTTCAGCAAGTCGAGGACCTTTTTAGGGCATAAATATGAAGTATTTTTTTGTAATTTTTCGAACTTTCCAAAAATGTACTTTTTAAATGTGCGTAAGCTATTTTTATCATGAAATCATGTAAGTCAATATAATTTCCGTTTTAGCGAGTTTTTTAGATATTTTATGGGATATTTTTGTGCCTTGGGCTTTGCAAAGCCTCAAGGACAAGTTTAGATATTTTGACTTGGCTTGATAGGATAGCTAGTTGCTCCACTTAGGGTTTTCCTTCCTCGAGCCTATTTATTCCATGGTTCTCATTGTCATCGAGGCTGAACTTAGAGAAGAATGAATACATTGGTATGACTGATGCTTGGTATGATTTTTTGGACTACCTCTTGGATGCTTTTGAGGAATGATGAAGGATTGTTGATGGATTCCTTGACATGGTAGAATGGTATAGTGCTTCTTAATGTGTTTTGTCTTCTAGTTTTCACTCATAATTCATATTTATTGCTGCTATAGATCGGTAAAGATTGATTTTGAGATATGCCCATGAAGGCACACTCAAAATCCACGAATCTTCATAGCTTGATGTTTTCCTTCTCCTTAGTTGTGCTAAAGAATTCTTAGCTTATCCCCAGTAACCTAAGGTATTGTTGCTAGTTTTATTCATCGATTCATGTATGTTGAGTAGGATGTATGGTTTGCCCTACCTACCTATCGGTTGCCCATAGTTACGTCCCATAAACTTTTTCTCTTTGGCCCGGTTGTTGATCATTTTGTTGAACCAAGGGAGGCCTAGTCCCGATCTAGCCCTTTGCCTAAAACTGAAAACTTATTTGTCAGTGCCCAATGACTTGAGACTATGTTTAAGTTCCGGCTGTTTATGAGTTGTTATTTTGTCTCATGTGTTTTCCCCAAAGTGCGATAGCCTTTTCCCGAAGTTAGAGGGTCTTATACCTCTATGTATGGTGGAATGTCGATTTCTATGTATTGATTAGCTTATAATCTTTCTAGCATGATCAGTGGCTTGCTATTACATGTTTATATACACTATTAACTAGTTTGCACTTGAAATCCTTGTCTTTCACCAACTTATTGTTCATTTTTAATCCATTTTGCCCAGAGATCCCTTCTATTGTGAATCAAATCGGCCCTACGGCGGCTTTACATCATCCTCCTGTAAAAGCTTCCTTGGCCTGTTTGACCCCATAGCCCAATTTATCTACATCTTGTTATCCGGTTTATGTATTTGATCAGTTTCATCCCTCACAAGCAAAAACTAAAAAACCAAAAACACACTTCATAACTAGCCTAATATCGAACATCGCAAGTAAACACACCGACATCTTTTACATATAGAAAGCCCTCTACCAGGTCAGGAAAGCTGAGTCCTTGGGCTCCAAAGCAGTTTGATGTTACATCGTCATTTGGCTAGCCAATCGGCTAAATCACGGGACCCTAACACATTGCAACCATAATATTATCGAGATTATGCGACAATCTGCATACCCAACGGTGTAGAGCCCTAAGAGGGTGGTTTTTCTTAGATTGATAGATGCGAGAAACCACACGAGTTATCTTGGGTATACGTAAGCAGAGCTCAAATTTTTTTTTTAGCATCATCGGACCTCCCATGTTACCTACATCTGACTTTCTAACTTTAAAGCGGTTGTAGTCCCAACGGTTGTAGCGGGGACAATGCGGTTTACCTTCAGTTCAACAGTTACATAGTCCCTCTTGTGGGATCATTTCAAGGTCGATACAGGCCATCTCTTTGGCAGGTGTCTCATATTTTGAGCAACTGTTGTACTTTTCTATTGCCTCCTATTTAATAAAATGGCTCAGCTATTTCTATGCATTTTGATGTGTATATAGATTTATTTTTACCTTCTTTACTTGATTCCCTAGTATATTGTGTTCAATATTACTACATTCTCCCTTTAGTATATTACATCTATACTTTTTGTTTGACTTTCGATCCTCCATCATTGTCATATTTTTCTACTTGTTTGCTTGTGAAACCTTGGGATTTCCATTTTTGTCTGGGTTTTCTACCATCAAAGTGAGATCTTCGTCCCCGAAGCATTGAGGACATGAACCCATCCCATTTCGGGGGACTAGTAACATCTTTACATGTTTCCTTCCCGGTGTCATAAATAAACGCTCTTTAAAAATATTCTTGTCTTATCGATTGGATGCATGGAGCAAATCATTCTTTTATTTGTTGTTTAATGTCTTTAAGCATAGATATTGATTTGTAGCATTTATTATAATCACTAACTACGGATCTAAGTAAATTGACAACATCTTTTATGTGTGTTAGGGTTGTTTTGTATATACATAGCTAAAGTGAGCTTCTTTGTTACCCTTGCAGTTAGAATTCACACTAACTCTGTGATTATCAGTACATGTTTAATGTTTCATGTCAACTCTCTAGATATAATAGTTATTGTTTTTAGAGACCACTATGTTGTAGCTCAGCACTTAGAGATAAGTTGGTGAAATGCGCACACTATGGATGCGATTGAAAAATCTAGTATCAAAATGAACAGCTCTAGGAGAGAGGATTGTACCAAGAAAGGTGCTTAAAGGGTATGATAGAATTAATGTGAGAAGAAATGGTAGAATATGTGGTCAAATAATACTAAACATAGAATTGTAGACCTTTATGAAAATAATAATTAAGAATTTGGAAAGGAGAGGCAACAAACCAAAGAAGTTGAATAAATTATCTTGAAGCTAAATCAAGATAATAAGTGGGAGGAGGATATTTCATGGGTAGCTTATGAAATTAACAAAAATAAAAGAAATATATGAAGATGTGGGAGCCTAATTTGGTCAAAAATCTCGAAGTAGAGGAATTGACAAATTTTACTAATGAAATAAAACTATTTTGCATCTAAAGGATGCAATACTCTAAAGGAAAAAGATTCTGCTTTAAAAGGAGGTGTGCATAGCAGTGGGATTTTTATGCAACAAATTGAATTTGAAGGGAGGAGCAAAGTTTTTTCGTTTAAGTAAGATGGTGTTGATTAGAGAGAGAAATTGTTATTTCTATATATAACAAGGGACTATAACCTAAGTAATTGTAAATATTTAGATAGAAAGAGTAGAATGGATAGGTCTATACATAAAAGATTTCTACATCACATTTGTTCAATAATAGTGATGAAGAGGACAAGGCAAAGGATTCTGAGTATGTTAATGGACATATTTTTCATTCGAGATAAAATTTAATTTGCATAAAATACATTAATAGTGAAATGAGTATTTTATTCACACTAAAATAATTGTTACAAAATTATATATTACGAACATTAAAACACATAAAATATATGGAAAATACAAGCACACAAAACACATAAACGAAGAGACACAAATATACGTGGTTCACCCAATTTGGGCTACGCATCCAACCCAAACAACCAAACCTTCCTTTCATTATCGGCAAATGAAGGGACACAGCCTACAACGAGATCCGTCGTAATATTCTATGTTCTCTCTCTACAATCTCCTATGCTTTCTCTCACTCTAAGAATACAAATTCAATACACGACCGCAATACAATACCCTCATACAAAGCAAGGGGTTGCCTTCTAGGGAAAAAAAAAACCTAAACTAAACATAAATTCTCTTGTCATATCATCCACCTAATGAACGGCCCGGATTGACTATAAATTACTATACTTTTACAAGGCAATTTTACATCTTTTTTTAGCTTCGAGGGCGCTGCCCTCGAAGCAGAAGCGGGGGCTTCATAAAATCGCATTACCCCCCTTAGACCCCATACGACATTTAATTACGGCGGCATTGCCACCCCATTAAGGTACGGGGTTCCAACGTTGTGATACAAAATAAGCAAGATAATCAAGCTCCACATCCAACAATCTCCCACTTGGAGAGTGATTGTAGCAACTCTGCTTGCTTCATTTGCTAGAAAAAAAGACTCCTCTTTTGACCTGGCTATTTCTCATCTTCATCGTCATCCTTGAAGACCAGTGAAGCCAAGGAGCATAATCTCGGTTTCTCCCTAGTTACAACTTTTGTTATATGTGCGGAACCAAGCTAGTGTGTATCTTTTCTGACTTCAATTGTCTATCTTCCATCTTGACCGTATGAAATGGTACTTGAGTTGTATGTGTTTATTCTAGAATGAAATGTTGAGTTCTTTACAATATGAATGGAACTTTGGCTATCATTGTATAACATGCCCATATCATGCTTCTTACGGTATTCATCCATAAACCCGTAACCAAATCATTTATTTACTAGCCTGCGGCAAGCGGCAACATGCTACGCCTGTTGTTGAAAGTGCAACAACACTTTGGATTTTTGAAACCCAACTTCGGTTGTTCACCTACTGATGGCTTCATATCCTATAGTGCTCTCCTTTTATCTCTCTCACACATATCTTTGCATCAACATATCCCCGTAGAGAAATGTTTGAACCACCAAAGCATAATGCTTGATTTGTGAGTACATAAAATATACGAGAATCCATTTTACTTCCATCTCAATGTTCTTTCTTTGAATTGTTTCATGTACCTTCTTACAACTCCCAATGTATGTGCAATATCGGACCTTGTACGAGACCATTACATACATTAACTGTTGATACATATGGAACTTTAGACATATAGTCCATTTCTTCTTGGGACTTGGGGCACATATCCTTACTAAGTTTGAAATGGCTAGCAAAGGTGTACTTGCTTGGTTTTGCAGCCTTCTACATATTAAATATTTCATACCTTTTGTATGTACACATTTGAGGCAGTGTTAATTTACGTTTTCACAGCGTATATAGTTATTCTCATACCAAGGATTTTTATATAAATATTCATTGCAAATAATTTGCCAATTTTATTTTGAGAAAACTTATTTCACTTGCATGTTAGACACAACAGCAAAGCATGTAATATACCTACAATAACAATATAATATATGTTTACCATCATTTTGCTTTTCGGTAAACACAATGATCAAAGTGACATCTAGTATAACCTTGTTTAGACATGAACTTGTCAAATTTTAGATACTACCTTGGAGCCTATTTTAAGCCATAAGCTATTAGGAATCTCTGTAATTATCTGAGCCAAATTCCAATCATAGAAACAATATCCTTTCAAGCACTTTGGGATTCTAGGATCTAGCCCTCTTGAATACGGAGAGGGATCTCAATAAATGCAAAGCTAGATTTGTCTTTGAAGCTTAGGTAATGATATGCTAGTTATGAAGGTGTTGAAGCCTAGAAAATCTACGCTTCAAACATTAGAGAGAAAACCACACAAATTGGGACACCAAAACTGACTCCTTTTCCGTTTGGTATGGTGGCTCAGTATTTGGATTTGGAGACCCGATTTCATATAACTAAATGGATTGGTTTGGATGGTGGAAATGGGACTAAATTATGAAATAAAACTATCTAATTTAATTAATCTTGATAAAGAAATTCTAACACTAACCCGGGTAATTATATGTGAATACAACTTATATATATTAATTTAACAATAACCATGAAAATGTATTATTATTTAAGTGGAAATAGAAACAAATAGAGACAACTGCGTTTGAAATTAAACGAGTTGTATTAGCATATTGCATTCATCATTGTATACCATCTATATACTTATGAAATATAACGTTTCAATTATGCTGAAATAATCATATAAAAAGAAACATTATACATAAAAAACCAAATATATATAAATGATAGCAATTTTAAAGTGAATATCATACGACAAAAAAAATCAACGGTGAACGGATAGAAATACACTTATTCACTCTAAGAAGACTTTCAAATGAAATACGTACTCTAATCCAATAACTGCGATGCAAAATCAAATTCCAAGGTACGAAATGCTGCAACACTTCAAAGATAATTCCGCATAAAATCACCGAGATGTGATCCTTTTTAAAAATATATAAGACAATGGAGTACGGAAATGCAATCTCCAAGTCCAAAAAATAATAAGATCCGGGACCCCTCTCTAAATACATGAGAAGGGTTTAAATACTACTTAGCTAAATCTAAAATAGTCTATTCTGAAATTAAGGATTCGGTTCAATGACACGTCCTTTTCCTAGGCTAAAATACGGTAAAAATTAAAACTAAATCTAACTATCTATGAACTTGATCTTTAACTAACAGGGCATCTAGCATAGTTTTGAAAGATGTGGTTGGCCAGAGCTTTAGCATTCAACAGCCCCGTCTGAAAAGATAGAGTCGACAAGTGTGGCGCAATCTTCTCATCGCATTGATGATACAATTAAGCGCCTTTCATTGTGCTTTACCAAGTGTTAGAAATATTAAATTACTGCATACCTTAGGCGATGACGGAAAAACGGGGAAAATACGGCCTGTGTGAGAGATTGAGTGTACAACAACACGCGATTAGAGGAATGGAGAAAATCCGTAAGGAAGAATTTAATAATTGATGGGCCGCGGCCATGAGCAGAAGAATTAATTTTGTGTTATGGAAGAAAATTTTCCAACGGAGAGGAATAGAAGACTGTCTATGGAGGAGCGATTTAATTAAAACGATCAAGTCGGGGAGTTTAAAGCCTCAACAACCAAAGGGATGAAATATTGAATGAAACAGGCGGAAGTCACTTATGAAGCGGAAGGACAAGTGGTCCCTACCACGCAGGCGCCACGCAAGATCGCAAGATTGCAAGTTCGGAAGTTAAATGTCTTGTAGATGTGGAATCCTACGATGTGAGATGTGCGATCATTGCAACATATGAAACAACACCCGCAATACTCCTTAATTTTGTAGAATCACCCTCAACCCATTCCATTTTATCATCGCAAATTTGAAGTTGCGATGTGCGCAAATCCGCACCATCACATGTTACGATATTCCTCCATATGTTGATCGCACCGTTGATAATTGCGATATGCACCATCATGAGATCGCAAGTGAGTACAGCTATGATGTGGTCCCACTCGTGCGTGGCGCCGTATTGAAATTTTATGTTTTTACAAGGTTTTCCTTTGTATTTTGGACCCCATACGTTGACCTATTTTATATGTAATTTGTGCCGCCGCATGTATAAAGAGAGGAAAAAGGCAGAAGTGAGGCAAGCTCCCGTAATGTAATGGTATTGTATTGTGTAGCTGACATTTGTGTGAGCAGGGCCAAACCGAAAACCATTAAGAGAACACAAAAGCAACTGTCAGTATGTGTTCTTGAGGAGAGACGAGAGATTTACATGGAAACCATGTCTGCATGCTTGATCTCGATATTATTTTGTGAATTCCTCTATGCGAGGAAGAAATTTGTAATAGTTTTTTTTTTGAGGATTACGATTTATGTAATGAAAGCATTTTCATGCCATCTTTATGCCGCATTAAATTTTTGTTCATTTCTCTTTGTTTAGAGGAGCGTCATTCTCTCTGTTTGCTTAGATTTTCAATAGACACCAACGCCAGTATCGAGCTAGTTCGAGGGCTCTTTGAAACATTAGCTTGAAGAAAAAAAACTTGTTCGCAGCATTTTCTCCGGCGATTGTGAAAGCCCAACGAAGTCGAAAAGTCGGGTATTTCTCAAAGATAACAGAGTTGTTATTTTGTTTGAAGAGTTTGTTCTTTCGGAAAAGGAAAAGATAGTTTGTTTAAGTTTAGAAGTTCAGGTTCAAGAGCAATGGAAGTGGACCATGCACAGACAGACATTTAGGTAACTTCCATAGTTTAATGGAAAGAACTATGATTATTGGGCCATTACCATGAGGCCACATTTTGTCTCACAAGACTTGGGAGTTAGTAGAAGATGGTTTTACGAACCGGCTGATGTCTGAACTTTAATGCCTTAACTCAAGCGAGAGAAGGATGTGTTGAAAAATAATAGGAAGAAAGACTCTAAAGCTCTCTTATTGTATCAAGCGGTAAATGAGAGTGTGTTTCCAAAGGGATAAATGGTAAGAAATCCAAGGAGGCACTAGGAAGCTACGGTGCCTATCAAGATATGGAGAAAGTCAAAATGACAAAACTTAGTTGCTAAGAAAGAGATTTTGAAACTCTTTGCATGAAAGAGTCGGGTAATGTAGACACATTTTTTACACATGTGATTGGGATTGTAAAATCAGATAAGATCCCATGGAGAAACTCTTGAAGAAGGATAGTGGAGAAACTTTTGAGAAGCTTACCCTCAAGTTTGATGTTATTGTAACCACCATAGAAGAGACCAAAGATCTCTCACAGTTCCATGATGGATGAACTTCATGCCTCCCCCCGATGACTCTCCATAGACAAAATTGAGCAGAGATGAACACTCATCTCTTGAGCACGCCTTGAAGACCCGGATGCCTTCGGGGGAAGAGGAAGAGGTCAAGGTAAAGGAAGAGGAAGAGGCGGAGAAGCGAATAGAGGTCGGAAAGAACGGCCGCCACATTTTCCACATGGAAGGAGCAACAATGAAAATTCAGAGCCACAGCCAATGACCTAGCGGCCAGCCAGTGGACATCTCTTACCAACACGTACACATGGACAAAGGTATGACAAATCCAGTAATAGATGTCATTGTGCAAAGAAATATGGGCATATACTGATAGATGTAGAAAGAAGAAAAATGACATGAAAAATAAGCAAAATGCTAATGTAAGCAAAGAAGAAAGAACCCAAATGTGTGCTATTAGCTTGTAATGTAGCACAAGATAAAGATGTTTGGTTCTTAGATTCGGAGTTGTAGTAATCCACATGACTAGCAACAAAGCAATGTTTTCCAATCTTGATGAAGAAGTGAAGAGTCACTGATGACCAGGGGCCGATACAAAGATTTATGTCAAGGAAAAGGCGGTAAGTATTCGAGCAAGAAATGGGGAGAAAAATTTGTTCTGGAAGTATTGTATTATGTTCCGAATTAAAATGTAATCTTTTGAGCGTTGAAGTGACTCATAAACAAAGGTTACAATGTAATTTTTAAAGATGATGTACCTGCTTCACCTCAAGCAAGAAAATCATTGATGAAATTCAAATGACTAGCAATGAATGTTTCCTCTCAAGCTCAACATTGACTTGAAGCAAAAGGGAAAGAATGTAACCATAACAGAAGCCTTTCGAAGGAAGTAAAGGATGAAAATTGGTTATAGCAGAGATGGACATCCCAATTTGGAGGATTAAATTTGCTTTGCAGAAAAGGAATGGTAGAGAGTTTGCAAGTGATTGAAAAACAAAACAGCCTATGTGAAGAAATTTGCATCTTGGGAAAACAACACGGAAAGTTTTCCTTCGGGGGAAAAGCATAAGGGAAAAAAGCACCCTTAGAAATCATTCATTCATATTTATATGGACCGATTACAGTAGTATACATTTCGAGCTGACAATTACATGCGACCTTCATAGATGATTTCACAAGAAAAGTGTGGGTTTATTTTACGAAATACAAGAGTGAAGTCTTTCATAAATTTTCCACTTCAAAGCTCTTGTGAAAGCAAAGTGGGTAGTATATAAAGTCCTCGGAGGCGATGGGGGAGGAGAATATATCTCAAAGGAGTTTACAACGTTTACGAGAGGGATAAAGCATACACAAAATTTTACCACAAGGTACACACGCAACGGAATGGAGTTCTTTGAAAGGAAGAATTCGAACCACAATGGAGATGGTGAGGCATATAGAAGCACTCCCCGAATGAGTATTGAAGGAAACGGCAAACTGTCTTTGCGTATGTTACTGATGCTACAAAGGCACATGGAGCCAGTTCCCGGAAGAGAGCGTGGAGTGGCGAGAAAACGAAGTCACCCACAGGGAGTTTTTGGATCATACTACACAGAAAGTCGAGACGAGAAGAAGTTGGATAGTAAGGGAAGAAATGCATTTTCCTTGAATCTTGTGAAGATTCCAAGGGATACGGGCCTTCTAACCCATCCACACAAGCCTGATTTGTAATAAGCGGAGATGTGAAATTTATTGAAGAAGAAGAGCATGGGATGGAAGCATTGAAAACTTGATCCAATGTTAAAAGGCATTTGTTTATCTCACTGATGAAGATGATGCGAATGTGGTTGAAATCAACAACCCATTCATAGCACAACCTCCACGGCACAAGAATGACAAGGGACACCTCAAGCGACGGCGAGAACATACCCTCGAAGAAGTGGGAGTGTGTGCGCAAGCACACCACATGGAGCGAGGAAATGAGTGCTTCATCAAGCACAACTACACCAAGTGAAAGCGGAACAAAGGTTCGAAGCCTTAGAGAAATTTATGAAGCGAGAGAAGCGAGATGAAGGTATGAATTCCTTGCTTGCTTTGTATTGTCAAGTTGATGATCCCTATTCATTTTGAAGATGCAATTAAAGATGAAAATGGATAGAAGCTATGGATTGAAGATGTTAATGCCATAGAGAAGAACGGAACATGGAGTTGGTTTGATCTCAGAGAAGGTAAAGAAATCATTGGAGTTAAATGGGTATCACAGACCAAAAGCAATGATGAAGGAAAAGTAGAAAGACACAAGGCTAGAATTGTTGTCAAAGGATATAGCGAAGCAAGGGATTGACTATGAAGAAACTTTGCACAGGTTGCAAGAATGGAGACGATGAAGCGGTGTTGTCAATAGCAGCACAAAACAAATGGAAAGTATACCGGATGGATGTAAAATCTGCATTCCTAAATGGAACAGCATGGAAGAGGAGGTATGTATATTGGAGCAACCTCTCGGATGAAAGGCCAAAGAAGGAGCACAAGGTCTGCCAAATTGAAAGCTCTTTACATGGGCAGAAGCAAAGCACAAACGTAATTACGTTAGGATGGGCCTCTATCTCTTTGAAATGGATTTGAAAGAGTACGAGGAGAGACACCTCTACATCCGAAAATGATAGTAAGATGTTGATTTTTGTTTTATATGTTTGTTGATTTGATATTCTGAGTAATAGTAGTTACCTTGTTTAGAAAATTTTAAGCAGTCATGAAGAATGAATTTGAAGAAATGACTGACATGGGTTTATTGAGATACTTCTTAGGAATAGAAGTAGAACAAAATGAGAAAGGGATTTTTATCTCAAGCAAAGTATGTGAATCAAGTTTTGAAGAGTTAAATATGCGGGAATGCAAAACATTCTCCACGGTAATGGGATTGAAGTTGAGTAAGAGATGACGGCGGTAAATTTGATCCAACTGCCAAAGCATAGTTGGCGGCCCTCATGTATTTGGCTACAACTAAGTAGGATTTATGCATGTTATTAGTTTGAATTTCCAGTTTATGGAGAAGCCAAAGAGGCACATTGGCAAGTAGCGAAGAGAATTAAGAGTATGTGAAAGGAACAAAATTATTTGGTATTTTATATACTGAGAAGATCGGGAATTAGTTGGATACAGCAGCGGTGATTGGGATGGAAGTGTAGATGATCGGAAGAGCAATTCCGGTTCTGTTTTCATATGGGTTCAGGAGCCATTTCATGGGCTTTTAAACGATAGGTTGTAGCATTGTCTATAGTAGAGCGCGAATATGCTGGCGGCTACGACGGCGAGCGTGTCAAGCTATTTGGATGAAGAATGCTAGAAGTGTGCAAAGCAGGGTAAAGACCTTGTGATTTATTATGACAATAGCTCATCTATTGCATTGTCAAAGAATTCGCCTTCATAAAAGAACGAAGCACATAGACACAAAGTTTCACTATATCGGAAGAAATTGGTGAACAATGGAGAAATTGTCTTACAACATTGTAAAACGAGAGGAGCTAATATGGAATATTTTGACAAAGCCATTAGCGTAGAAAACATTTGAATTTTTAGAAAATGCACAGGTATGATGGACGGTATGGTGACTTTGCGGGTGAGTGTTAGAAATATTAAAGTGTTTGTCGTGCCTTGGGCGGTGACAAAAGAAACGAGTACGGCCACCGGCGAGCGGAGATTAGTGTACAACGGCACGCGATTAAGAGGAATGGAGAAAATCCATAAGGAAGAATTTAATAATTGATGGGCCACGGCCATGAGAACGGATAAAAATTAATTTTTTGTGTTATGGAAGAAGTTATGACAAAAGGCCATGATGATTTTGTCCTGCGGGCTTGGGACTAATTAAAACGATCCGTCGAGGAGCGTTTAAAGCCTCAACAACCAAAGGGATGAAATATTGAATGAAACGGGTGGAAGTCACTTATGAAGCGGAAGGAAAAGTGGTCCCTACCACTTGAAGCAAAAGCAAGATTACTTGAGATTGCAAGTTCAGAAGTTAAATGTCTTGTAGATGTGGAATCCTACGATGTGCGATGTGCGATCATCGCAACATATAAACATATATCACAATTTTGCGAGATCACCCTCAGCCCATTCCATTGTATCATCGCAAATGTTGAAGTTATAAATGCATCAAATCCATCGCATGTTACGAATATTCCTCCATATGTTGATGCCGGGTCAATGGTACGTATGCACCATCGCGGTGCTTAAGTGGTCATTTGCGATGTGGTCCCACTCGTACGTCGCGCGTATTGAAATGTTTTATGTTTTGCAAGGTTTTCCTTTGTACTATTAGTTTATATGTTGGTTTATATTTTATATGTAATTTGTGCCTTGTATATAAAGGGAAAAAGGCCCATTGAGGCAATCGTCTTTGTAATGGTACCTGTTATTGTGTGTGTATGTGAGCCAGGCAAAAACACGGTAAGAAGAAAAAGCAACTGTAGTGTGCGTTCTTAAAGGAGAAGCCTCAGATTTTTTTGTGAAACCTTGTGTCAATAACGATCTCGATATTATTTTAATGAATCCTAAATACTTGGGAAAAATTTTTAATAGTTTTTTTTTTGATTATTATTTATGTAATAGAAAAACATTTTCCTTCCATCTCTGTATATAATTAAATTTTTGTTTTGTAACTTCTCTATGTTGAAAGTATATTCTCTGTTTGCTTGGAATTTTCAATAATTCCAACACCAAATGCGTCCGAGTATAGTCCCAATTTAATCTTGTCGACCCTTGAATTGATTTTCTCTTTCTTACCTTTCCCTCCATTACATTTGCGGTTGATGTGTGCACTGTGGGAGGTATCCACAGAACAGTTCCCAAATCAAATTTGCTTTGTGTAAATTATCATTTTCATCGATAGAGTGTTGCATTTGTAGCCGTCTCCTGCTTTGTCTTCTTTTTGTGCATTTTCCTTTATTGGAGCTTTTCATTACGGTATTAATTTTGCAATTTTCATCTCGATTTCTTTCCTTCTTTCTCATATCATACTTGACCAAAGTAGTTTCTTTTTTATAGATTTGACCTTTCGCGGTAGTTTTTCTATATGAACTAACGCTCCACATCTTTTCCTTGCTCGGCCGGTAAGTGCCTTGAATTTGGTCAATGTTTCCTCATTTTGCCCACCAGTTCTTCAGTCTCTTCAACTCCAGGCTTTCTCAGAAGAGCTTTATGTTTCCCTAAGAACTCTGACCTCCATGACTTCTTCGGTAACTTCTAAAAGCTCTATAGAGGATAATTTTGTAAACTTACATACACACCTCTATGATATTTGTGTCAATTTGCCCACTTGGATATGGCTGAAACAGGCGTCTAAAACATCCTTTTTTGGTACGTCACCGTGTTTGTTTTTTCTTCAATGGTTCATCTCTTTTTGGTCCATTCTGTGTGCATTCGAGGTCTCGCATGTTCTACGCTTAAATTCTTTCATAAATTGCTTATTATAAGGCGCATGAGGTTAGGCAACTTATACATCAGCCTCACATCTTCAAGTGGTGAATGACCCGATTAGCTCTTGAGATGGAGTTCTAAATTGCACATGCCGAAATATCGATCTTGTCCGGCACCCATTTCACCATGTCGGTATATGGGAGAATCCTTGTACCGCTATCCTATGCGAAATGAATAGCCGAGTTCTTTGAGGGGTTGCCCGGACGTATTACTAAATTTCTTTGTAGCCACAACTTTCATTACCACAGGATTTTCTTCTTCTAACGATTATACATTCCTTCCCAAGTGGATATCTCCAAACATCCTTATTACAAACGGTGTCTACGTACGGTGAAGCCATTTCTTTGTTTTCGAATTCGAGCTCTTCTCCTTCTTTTACCCATAGTGTTTAGTGTAAGCTTTGTATAGACGTTTGCTCCTTCGTACTGCGTTTCTCGGGATTAAATGAGAGTAATGGTATGAGAAAGGTGATGAAATACATTTTAAATGTGAGCGGATGAAATATATTATTTTAATCGTGAAACGACTTTCAATCAAAACAAAATCTCATTTACCATTAATTGTCGATCAATCATTTAATCTAATCGTTAAAGCGCATAACGATTTGATATATGGGAAGATTGCCTTTGGACAAACGCACGAGATACGCGACATTGCGATCTGCGATTTTCTATGTGATATCGTAATATCGCAATGTCACAATATCGCAATATCGCAAAATGAAACCATCGCGAGTTAAGTAAAATAGCGCAAAAGCGCAATAGCATCAGCAGCGCAAAGATGCCTGTCTTCAACTCTCGCAAAAGTGCGAAATTGCCAAGCCTGACAAAAAGATATTCATTTTAACTGCATTTTTTTGCGCTATGTGATACACGACCAATATGTTTATTGTATAAGCTTTTTTGGATCGCATTATCGCAAACGCAAAATAAAATTTTTAGTTTAATAAAATATATAACATTTTGCGATGGATGCGCTATTTTGTTTAAGAACAATTTTATTGTAATCTATCATAAACTTAAGTGTTTCTTAATATTCTTTCTAAGGGATTTCTCTAAGTTTATTATAGAAAAGTTTTATTTGAAAGGGAAAACAAATCCTAATTGATTTTTGGATTTTTAACTAAGGGTCCCCCATTTATTTAGTATTATTACTAATACTAAACAAAGAAGTGTTATTTAGTCACAACAATTGGTGATTCAACTGAAAAAGCAGTTATCTCTGAAAAATAAAATGAACACTCTATCTTTAGTAAAAGTAATGTTTTTTAAAGACAATGAAAACTATCTTAGAGTAATTCAAATAAAATGTAACTATGAAAAATAAAAATCATTCACAATTTCTTTCTAATTCCTTAAGAATAAAAACATTTTTGGAGTTATCTCAAGCTTTGATTGGTGTTAATAATGAAGTAAGTGGATTTCTCCAAATTTTAGTTTTTATAATATATATTGCCACCAGTGTGCCTCTGCTACTTGACAAGCGTTCATAGTCTCGGCAGAGTTTACCTTTAAAGCCATTAACCATTCATTGTTCCCCCATCCAACTAAAATTACTTGACTTTTTAAAAGATAAATTCATAAGACCTATTATCATGTTTTGTCTTTTACTTATTTTTTATTTTTAAGAGCCATTGTTATTTTAGTTTTTGGTAGCCGGTTATTTAAAACAATGCCATTCACTAGTTATAATTAAAATGAACAAGGCGGCTCGTGATGAGACCCCTTGTCTTATATTGACCATTACCCTGTTTGGTATCAAGTATTGGTAATGTCGGTTTATTACTCCTTATAGATATGATAAATCGGCTCATAATGAGACCTCTTATCTCTTAAATTTTCAAAATTATTTAAGAATTACATTCTAAAAAATTACAATGAAATGATGGGGTGAAATAGTTTTATCACTTAAGAATTAATAGTGTGAATTTTCGAGTTTTTTTGAGTTCCAAAACTTTGAAAAATATTAACTTTCTGAGATAACCTTTCTACTTGCTTAATAAACTTATGATGATTTACATTCTTCTCAAGTTTTCAAAGATCCTTAAAATGATTGGAATAATCTTTCAAAGTTTAACATCTTATTTTAAACCTCTCCAAAATTGTGATCATTACTCTAAAAATTCTTATTTACACAAAATAAATATTTATAATATTCTTAGAAGAAATTTCCTTAAATAGTAAACGATCCAATTAGAACCATTAACGACCTTTATTTACAAAAAAACAAAAATAATCAAAACTCTGCGAAGGAATATGTACGGTTTAAGAGGGTTACCTCCTTGTGAAAGGAACAACACAAGATAAGCCCATTACGGAAGGGTCTCTCTTACATTTAGATCTTGGAGTATGAATGTATTTTGTTAGCCTATCTTCTCAACGATCTAAAATGGTCAAAGCCACATTTTTCTGAAACTTGGTATGTTTACCTTTTTCTTCGTGTACTTTATCCCATTTGAACAGAATCACCAATTGACAAATTTTAGGCAGTGGTACATCAAAAGAAGATTTTACAAAGTGATGTTTTCATGAGTAATTTTTGCTTTATCTCTATCTTCTTCTGTTTTAAGGATTTGATATATCTCAGGCCAATGGATGAAGAAAGATTTTCTTCAATAAAATTTTAGGGGCTAATGATGGAAGAGTTAAATTTGATGGTATCTACGACTTCTTTTCCATAAACTAAATTGAAAGAATTGAAGTTCCTATTGAAACACACTGAGTGATACGATCAGCCCATAATGCAAAGATTAAAGACTTGTGGCAATTATTTTGATTTTGATCATCTAGAAGTTATTTTAATGATTTTGATAAGGTTTTTGTTAGTGGATTAAAATTAAAACCATTACCTTGTGGATAATAATTTGTTGAATATTTTGAGAACTAAAATATTTTAGTACCAAATTCTATTAACCTAAACTGGAAAGTAGATACATTATCAAAAGACTAGAGCGTTAGGTACTATTTGGTTATGATGAATTAGATATTATTGAAATCAATAATTACATGAATTGGCTACCTTCAATGGGGATTTCTCTACCCATTTTGTAAATGTCAGTTAAGTAAGGATATACTTGTCTTGTTAGAAGAATATGGCGTTACTATCTCATAATAAATTATTCAGCCCAATATTAGAATGGTTGCTCAATAGTCACGTTCAAAGGAAAAACTGGGTTTCCTTTGTCTTCCATAACGGTTGACAGTCTCGGCACTTCTACGTAATCATGTGTATCTTTAAAAAGGGTAGTATACTAAATATCTTTCGACACAAAATTATTTTGTGAAATTTGGTATCACCTCCAAAATGACCTCCTGCGGTCCATCATCTTGGAATTCATAAACCTTTTTAGCCAGTCTTTTCGAGACATCTTAATAAAATTGAATCATAATTTTTCTAAATAACACATTATATTGATCTCATATTTAATAGCCTTTAACCAGCAAGCGTGTTCTCTTATCGTGAGATTAGAAGGAGCATACCCATTTTTCAAGTAATAGATAATATCGACATCTTGAAATTCGACTGTAACACCTATACGACTTACTTGAATATCTTGATTTGGATCTTGATTTTACGGTATGTAAATACACTTGATAATGCGAAAAACACTTGTCCTCTAACAATCTTATTTGGTTTAATATCAATATCATATTCTTGTAAAGTACATTACCCGGTTAGCTCTCTTTCCTCCTACTTCTTTTTGAATTAATAATTGCCTCAACGCTACCCGAGAGAATGGGACAATGGTGCATGTGTTTTCAAGAGAGAAAAGATAGAAATTACTGACAGTTTAAACACCGACAAAGGCTTGTTTTTCAACATCGGAATAGCTAAGCGCAATCTTGATTTGAGCTAAAGAAAGAAATTGGTGCCTCGATTTTTTTATCATTGAGTTGTGTTAAAAGCAGTGCATAGGATGTCTCGGTGGCAAAGTATACAAAGTAAAATCTTTAGAAAAATGCGGTGTATTCAATGCGGCGCATTAATGATTGCTTGTTTGATTGCATCTCAAAAGCTTCTTTCTCTTTATGCCCCAATTTGAATACTAAATTCTTCTTAATCTATTTGCATAGGTAAAGCAAATTAAAGAAAAATCGGGGAATGAATCTTTTAACAAAATTGATGCGGTCCAAAAAATGATTGCATGGATTTTTTGTTATGAAATGAAAACTATCGGCTTCTTCACTGTACGGATCAATATATATACCATATTTTGACACAACAAATCCTAAGAGTTTTCCTAAATCCAAAGCAAAGAAAGATTTAAGGTTGGAAATACATACTATTACCATCTTGAAATATATGCTTTAAATCATGTAAGATGATTAGCTCTCTTTTAAAATCTTTGTTATGTCATCAAGATAAACAACAACTAATTGATTGATCGGACCTTTAAATGCTATGTCCATGGCTCTTTGGAAAGTTGCTCCTGCATTTATTAGACCAAAAGGCATTTTCGATAAGCATAGAAGTTCCCCATTTTGTTACGAAAGTTGTTTTAAATGTCATCGGGATGTACTAAAACTTGATTATAGCACGAAAATCCATCGATAAAGGACATAAGTTGAGAACCCATTACCTTTTAAAATTATGTTCCATGGTTGGCAATTGCAAATTTTCTTTTAAACATGCCTTGTTTAAATTTCTGAAATCAATACGATTCTTATATCACCATTCTTCTTCCTTAAAGATGCCATATTGGAAACCCAATTGGAGTGCTGTTGGAAAAATGATTTTGGCTTTTAAAAGTTTATTAAGTTACGTTTGATTTGACTTTCGAGATTTGGATGGATCTTTCTCAACACGGTGAACGGGTTCTCTCGGAAGCATTGGAATTGTGTGTTGAATAGCGAAGTATCATACGTTTTTAAATCATCATAATTTCAAGCAAAAACATTTTTATACTTGTTCGAGAAGTTTAATGAAAGCATTCCTTTCCTACGGTATTTATTGATGCAGTCCTAAGTTAACGTTTTGGGTTTAGAATAAGAACCAAGATTTACTAATTCAAACTTCAAGTAGGCTTTGAAGTTTAGCATTAGTGACTTTCTTGAACTATCTTTAATGTCATATAAATCCTCTAATTTAACCATAAGATTTTGGAATGAGTTTCATTACCTTTAGAAGCAATTTTATGAAATCATGATCATTCTCATCAATAATTTTCCCATCATATGATTTCTGCGAAGTCATAAAAATTTAAATATCTTGATCATGATGGAATACTCTCAGTTTGTAACATTGTAAGGACGGATGGACGAAAAATCAATTGACACGCAATCTTGACGAACAGGAGTTTAGATGTATCCTTCTTCAAATCCATTTGATGTGATGGAGTTCCTAGAGACCAGGAGAAATGTGAATGCTAAAAAATAAGTGGTGAGATCTTTTCTTGGTTTGATAGTATTTAGATGTCACGAAAGGCAATGAATAGTATTCCTAACTTGTTTTATGACAATTTCGGAATCACCAAAGACTTTCAAGTGACTAACATCTCAACTCTATAGGTTTATAAAGTCCTTGAACCAAGGCTTCGTATCTCACATTCCTTGTTTGTACACTCAAATTCTAACCTACATGACGGCATGGTTTTCTCTCCATGCGGATCAATTAAGATGCATCTCTGGTGCATCACTAGACTTTTGATCCATCAATATAACGACCAAAATAAAGATTTATCTATTGGCTTATCTACAATTACATCGAAATATTTAAATTGGAAGAATCGGTGTGAAAAATTTCTATTTGAGAAACAAAATATTTACAGAAAAAGGTGATTGAGGTGCTTGAAGTTCAAAATGATTGACGAATAACCTCCGAATGTTGTTTTTGAATGCCACGGGCTCATTGGGTTGTTCGGAGTCGTGCTTGATGTCGTCATATGTTTTTCTCGTTCAATTTTGATTTGATTTGGTTTCCCTTTAGCCAGGAAGCCACATACGTAATTAATCGGTTGAGATATAACCATTAAGTTTCGCCAGACGTTACATAAGATTAATCCATAAGTCGGGAATATCGACAATCAAAATATCAATTCTTTGGACAATCCTAGGATCATAAGTTAATCGATAGTAACTAAATTGATTTCTCCTACAACTTGAAATTTAGAGCGATCAATTGAACGACATGAGCTGATTTACGTGGTTGAAAATCATTCATTTGACATGACAGTAGACGTATATTGGAGGAGGCTCAGGAATCAATCAAAAAATTGTGCGATTTTTATTGTACATCTCATATGTGAAAGAAAAGGAGGAGTTTGAAATTTGTTTTCTAATGAGCACAGTATCGGTAGCATCTACCTTGCTCCGGTGGCTTACCATCTCCCCTATGTTTGCTTTTGCAACTACACCACGCAGTAAGAGCAATTGGTGTAGCTGATTTAATTCTTTCAATAGCAACTTTTGTTGGTGTTTTAGTTCTTTGAGTTCATGAAATGTTGGCTTTAATCTTTTCATGTTTTCCAACAATGTTGTATTCCATAGGATGCGACACCACTAAAGTCTTTGTTGTTGATGTGGGAGGATTAGAAGAAGATGGCTGATTTTGAGTAGGTAATGGAGAAGTTTTCTTTCTGAGAGGGATTTATTTCTGGTACTTGGAATTGTAATTTTCTTTTTAGGAGCTGTTTGCCTTGGATTCCGGAGTAGATTTAATCCTATTCCCCACGGTACCAGCTACTTCACTATCGAAATTAGGAGAATAAAAATCCCATTCCAATTCGACTATTTCTTCATTCTCATCTTCCTCATACGATACTAAAGATGTATCTTCTTCTTCTTCCTCTTCTTCGATTCTGCATTAGAGATTGCATTGCGGAGGATTTAGATTTCAACTTGGTTTCTTACGAAATTTGAATGGTTTCTTGGTAAAGTTTCAGCTACTTGTTTTTAATTTCAACCATTTCATTTGACATGGTTTTAAGGACTTTTTGTAAATCTTCCATGTCGTGGGTCTTTGGCCTTTTTCTTTGAATCATCTTTAAGTGACACTACTGAGTTGCTTTCCTCAATAGCATTTTTATTTTCTGAAACAATTAAGTTTTCTACGCAATAATATCTTTCATATTCTGTACTTAGCCAATGTGAGTTTTGCAACTCTATCTACAAAGAATTACTGTGTTTGAGGGTAAGCAGAGTTATGTACATTCAATTGACTTGTTCACTAGGCCTTGAATCCATGTGTGAATTTTGTTCAAGAGTTTGTTGAATCTAGCATTGAATTCTTTAATGGAGTTCCTTGGGTTCTGCTTTTTTTCAAATTTGAGAGATCGTTATTTGATTAAAGTAGCTATTCGTCTGTCATCTCCAAATTTGGTTAAAAAATGCTACGCAAAATGGCCCAACTTGTTACTTGGATCAGAAGGTAAAGAAAAGTACCATGATCACCTTCTCCTTGAAGAGTATAAGGGAATACATTACAACATCTTCATGTGTGACTCCATTCAAATTTATATTGACATAAAGTTATTGATATGTTCTTGACTTGAATGTTAAGATGCAGGCTACTGCTTCCCAAACCAGTATTTGGGACCCTGCAGTAAATCATGTAAAAGATGTGACCATGTCTCGGCTGCCCCTTTGGAGTAGCCCATGGTCTAGCCATTGTGGAACAACTATTGGAGGAGTAGTAGAAGCTTGTGGGTGTTTGAATGGAGAGGTTATTGAATATGATGATGTTGGGGTGAAGTGATGAATTGAGCCAAATGATGATTGAGCGGATGATGATGTGGAAAAAAATTATTTTTTTTGAGTTGGGATTTCGGAAACAATTATTTGAATATTAGATGTTGAACTTATATCACTTGCGGTGCGATTGAGTTTTTCTTGTCTTGACTCTACTAGGTAAGGGAATTCTTTCGGAAAGCTACCAAGTTTTGATTTGGAAGCCTAGTAAGAGGTTTCGAAGAAACAAATTTTGAGGAGTTACACTGTCGGATATTTCGGACTCTTCTAGAGATAATGATAATCCTTTCAATTTATGAATTAAATCTTGAACTTCGGGGAGACTTAGGATTTTGATTGTCTAAATGTTTTGAGATTTTTGGTAGTGGGTGTATGAATACTCTTAGCAAATTTCTTCTATATGATTTTGTATTTGAAAGAAATTGAAGAAGTTAATCGAGGGTGTTTTTCTCTCGAGAATGAAGCTTGTGGATAAATATTTACTTGCCATTCTGCTTTCATCACCCTCCTTCTAACTGCCAAAATGTTGAGCTGAAAAATCTTTAGCCTTGAACATTGGAAAGAAAACCACGGTCGGGACCTTAAGACGACTCCTTTTAGTTTGAGTATGGTGGCTCATTGGGATTTAAAGATCGCTTCCTATGCTAAATGGATTGGTTTGGATGGTGAGTAGGATAAATTAAGCGAAATAAAATACAATTTAAACTAAATGCGATAAAGAAATTCTAACACTAACCGGGTAATTTATCTCCTAACAGATATAGCTTAAAGTTGTTGAATTTAACCGTAACCATGAAAATGTATTATTATTTAAATTGAAATGTACGAAAACAAATAAAGATATGTATTTCCATTCATGATTTCATATTAACATATTACATTTCATCATTATATACATACATATATATACTACTTCTTGAAATATAACGTTTGTTTTATACTCGAAATGATATATAAAAAGAAGGACATAAAAACGAAAATATATATAAATGATAGAAATTTTAAAGCGAATATGTAAACCAAAATAAATCAACGGTGAGCAGATAGAAATACCTTATTCATCTTGAAGACTTTCAAATGAAATCTGATACTCTAATCTGATGCTCAGATGCAATCAAATTCCAAAAGTCTGAGAAATGCAACACTTCAAAGATAATTCCAGCATAAAAATCACCCGAGATGTGATCTTGTACAAAAATATATAAGACAATGGAGTACGAAATGCAATCACCAGTCAAAAAATATTAAGATCAGGACCCCTCTCTCTAAATGCATGAGAAAGGTTTAAAATACTACTTAGCTCTCGTCTAAAAATGGTATTACAAAAATTTAGGATTCAGTTCAATATTGGCATCCTTTCCTAAACCTAAAATACGATGATTAAAACTAAATCCCAACTGTCTGTAGACTTGATCTTTAAACTTTGCGGGCATCTAGCATGAGTTTTGGAAAAGTGTGGTTAGTAAAACTTAATCAAACATCACGAAAGAACGGTACAAACTGAGTGTAGGCGCAATCTTCTATATGGCATTGAAATGATGATAAATTAAGCGCCATGTCATGGCTATGGCTTACCAAGTACGTCAAATTATGATTAATTTAATCTTGTATTTGTAGATGATTTGCATCTTTCTTATTTATTTTGCCTCCATTCTGTTTCTGGTTGATATTGCATATTAGATGTCTGAACAGTTGAAAATCAAAATTTCTTATTGCCATTCATCATTTTACAATCATTGAAGATATTTGCAGTTATATGAAATCTCTTTTCTTTGTCTTCTTTTGTGCATTTTCTTTTGTATTGAAATTTTGATTTCTTATTTTATTATTTGCAATTTCATCTGATTTTTGTTTGTATTTTTCTCATATCCTTTTCAATGAAATAGTTTCTTTTTATAGTTGACCTTCATGATAGTTTTTCTGCAATGCTTTAGAACACCCACTCACATCTTTTCTTTAAGCATTAAGTATGATTTGAATAAATATTACTCATTTTGCCTTCTGATTATTTCTAGTCTTAACTCTGACTTTCTCAAAGAGCTTTATGTTTCCTGAACTCAGATACTCCAACGGCTTCTTGATGGCATATAAACTCTATAGAGGATATTTAAGCAAAACTTATTATTATCTTGTGATAGGAAAATACATTAATTTGCCATAGATGTTGTTTTTCCTTGAACAGCTTCCTAGTATCCTTTTTATTCATCCACCATTATTTGATTTTCTTATTGGTTCATCTCATGGTCATTCATGTGCATGTGACAAATTAAGAATGTGTTCTGCGGCAAATTCTTTCATAATTTAGCATTATATAAGGCTGTAGGTTCAAGCCAACTGCTTGCTTCAGCCTACACTACTAGTGTTGAGCCAATGAGTCCGCTCTTGAGATGAAGTTCTAAATTTCTGTCTGAAATAATAGTTAACATCAGCACCCATTACATATAATAGGTACTATGGGGAGAATCATGGCCTTGCCACTATCTGTATCTGAAAATGGGTGGCTTGATTCTTTGAAGTTGCAACCAGACATCTTATTCCATTTCTTTGTAGCCACAGCACACTAACTACTGAGGATTTTATTACTATGATATACATTCTTCTGATGGATATCAGGAATCTTATTTAAGCAGTGTCTACATGTTGAAGCCATTTCTGTTTTGAAGTCCAGTTCTTCTCCTTCTTACCACATAGTATTTGGTACAAGCTTTGTATAAACGTTTGCTCTGGTTCCTATTTTCCCAGTTAAATAGGAAGCTAATGGTATGAAAGAGAGTGATGGATATAAATGTGAAGGCGGATGAAATATATTATTTTAATTGTGAAACGACTTTCTAATTAAACAAATCTCATTGCCTCATTAATTTTCAATCAATCACATTTCAATCTAATCATTAAAACTGTATAACAAGATTTGATACATGGGAAGATGCCTTTAATAACGCGCCTACCTGAATGCGACATTACGATGCGATTTCTTTAACGATATCACCCAAATATATATAATATGGAAAATGAAACCGTACAGTGCAGTAAAATAGCGCAACTTCATCTTGTAAAAGCGCACATGTAAATCTACATAAAAGTACCAGAAATTTAAACCATTTATAAAGATATTAGTTAACTTTTATATGCTTTCTGTGATGCGTCTGGAGCCAATATGTTTATTATAAGCTTTTTAGTTACATTACTTAAAAAGCAAAATCTACATTTTAGTTTAATAAAAGATATATACCATTTCTGATGGATGCACTATTTTATTCAAGAATATTTATTTAATAATCTATCATAAACTTGCGTTTCTTAATGTTCTTTCTATGATTTCTCTAAGTTTATGATAGAAAGTTTTATTGAAAGGAAGATAATCTAACTTATTTTGGATTTTTGCTTTAGGGTCCCCATTTATTTAGTATTATTACTAATATAAATAAAAGGGGATTATTCTTTAGTCTAACGAAGGCCAAGGTTTTTTTTTTGGATGGTTGAGCATGAATACGTATTTGAGATGGAAAATCTAAGTCTGGAAATAGTTCATATTGAAGGTTTCTGACAGAATGAACAGAAAGCTTCGGCCAAAAAGAACGGATAATAGCAGTTTTAGTCCATTGGGCTATGGAGTCATAATAGTGGAATAGCGAGGCAAAGTGGTCTGGGAAAGTCATCTATGTCTAAGAATCTCTTTGAAGGTTGGTTTATGGAATGAAATGATACAACAAGTATGAGAGAAATTAAACGGATGCAGAACAAAAAATGAGCCAAAGATCTGATAAAGTACTTTTAAACTAGCGAGATTTTGACATACGCAAGAAAAACATGAAAGCAAACTAGGATGTTTGGTAAGTACTTTTAAACTAGCTTGACCTTTGATACACTTTCAATAGAAAGACTTTAAAATAAGGAAACTTGAAGGCAACTTTTGGGTAGACTATATGCAGACTAAAACCACTGAAATCCACTCTCCTAGCTCTCCCTTTTAACCCCGTTACTGGTAACCTATCGTAACAGAATGGCCTAAGATGCAGTAAGTGCTTTTAAACTGACGACTTTTAACCGTTCGAAACATTCTGGAATGACTTGTGGAGATAAAACCGAGACCGGAGCTCACCATATCTTCTGGTTCATCTTCACCCTAAACATATCTCGAAAATAACATTTAAGAATGACATTCGGATAAGACAATAAGACGAGGGAACACCGGCATTCCTACAGCACGGCCCAGAGTCTAATAATTCTAAATAACACGGTAGGAAAACATTCGGATAAAGATTTTTCGGTATCAGAAGGTTACGTGTACGATGGAGTCCTAACTATAACCATCTTTGTTCTTTATAAGAGAGAAATCGAACATAGTGAAAACGAAACAAAATTACAAGTTGCAATGAGAAAAACATCATAGTCAACCCTTAGAACGGGATCCCATAAATCGGCTTGTATCAATGCTCCAAACCGAGTTATAGCTTTAAGTCCGATGCTTTATTTTAGCATCCATCTACACATCTACTCGACCTAAACTATCTATCACTACTTCGAGCTCGAGCAGGTGAATCACTATTTGTCGAAGTTAAGCTCAAGTGTATATCAAAGGATTCGCCAACCTCTCTCATCTTAGCATTAGTATATAGAAGGATGAGGAGGTGAAATCTGATAAAATATCTCAATTACAATTAATACGGACTTGATGGTTTACAGGCCTTTGGGGGCTCAATGAAGAAGCTTACATAAATTGTCCATCTTGTATTAAATAGTTTACATAAAATTTCTTTCGAGGAGCTCTTTTTTACCTTTGAGGCTTTGTGTGATGTCGGGGTTACTCTGTACGGATATCCTTTGCATTAAGTTTCCCCAAGGGGAAGTAACTTTTGGCTATGCTAAGGCGTCTTCATTTAATCAATAACCCGGCCTACGATTGAATGCGAGGCCTGGTAGCATTTTAGTATCGGAGGAATCAATTTGCCTCGGATGTAGCGTGGAGGCGTTCTGTTGATAAAACACTTAAAGATCTTATCTAAACTATGTTTTAAATCGGGGATTAGGCTTTTGATAAAAATTCTTAGCGTGATCCCCGCAAATATGCCTTCCATCCTCACACATCCTGGTTCATTTTGATCTTTGTCAACGATACTCTCTCTGACTATGATTGACTTGTGTTTGTGAGTGTGTAGAGAGCTGCGGGGGTGATAAGGCATCAATGCCTCATGAATCATTGATAAAACATATAGCTTAAAATACAGAATGATTTCTCTGGTGGATCGAAGAGCGGGAGGGTCGTCACCCTGCACAGCCACCGAATTTTCTTTGGACATCGTAAAACCATTAAAACCTTGCCAGAAATATGAACAAAAATTATAAAATCCATGCATATATAGGTTTACTTCTTTAAGAATGTGGAGAGAGCGTGGCCATTGGATGGCATCATCCCGATGGTCGAGACTGATTAGAGCCACGAGGAAGGTGGAATAATCGTTTAAATCGGAGGCGTCGATCGCTAAGATCAGCAGTGGGGCGCTGGAGGCGAAAAATAAAAATGGAGAAACGGGGCGATAAAATGTGGGCCGTCAATCTGCGGATTAGATCGATGGTGGAGATCTTTAATGACCGTGTCGTAGCTTGGTTATCTATCGAGCATCTTTGGTGGGCGGTCGTAGTCAGTGCTTGGAGTCGATCGGATGGTGTACCTCGATATCAACTCTAGTTCATTTTGCCAAGACTTTAATCATCATGGGGAGGTGGTTTTCAAATAGTGCGCGGGACGCATGTCCTCGGTGAATGGCATAACAGTCAAACAAAAAGAGTATTTTCTGCAAGGTGAGGTCGATGAACGCGGTTTACGTAAGTGCACAAATTGAAGCCACGGGCGGAGAGAAAAAGGATGATGAGATCGGGTTAAATACGGACGGCATTTGTAGATGCGTCGGAGGAAAAACGGTAGGACCATTGAGGTGATGGACTCTACGCCATCCCAGTACGATCAGATGAAATGAGTGGTGGCGAAAGCGGATGGCGGGGAAATTTACAAAATAATAAAATGAAAAATTAACATAACCAAAGGTTCATATTAATTATAATGGAAAAACTGATGCCGTACATAAAGGGCGAGGTTATATGAAGAGTAGATATAGTAGGGCTTTATCTGATAACGATAAAGCGCTTGGAGGGGTAGGCGCTGGGCGTATGAGGAAGGTTAAAGACTTAGCCCAGGGGCTTAGAGTCTCAAAAATTCTACAAAATGATTTTATTAGTTTTCAATGATTTTCAAAGGTTTAGAAGGGGTTTGATATTAAGGAAAATAAAGGAATGCTGAACCCTCAAAGGGTTTTTTATGGATAGGGAAAGGCATGAAAACGAGATTTCATGGGAGAAAGACGAGAAAATATGAGGTTAGTTTTGGAAGAAGGGAAAAGGGAAAAATGGTGTTTGTAGCGATGTCTGTCTTGAAATTTATGGTTACAAGATGTAGAATAGGCATAGAAGTGAAAAATGGGAGAGAGGCATGAGGCCTTTAAAGGTGTAAGGCCAACACTTTGTAATAAAATTGGTTCCTTTAAGGCTCAAAAAAGTTTTACCAATACCTTTTGCTATAAAAATTTATAGGTGGCCCAACGATGTCACTTCGGGATGGTGCCTTCTTGGGGGGCATCGAAACTTCGGACTTGCATTCTCTGGGAGGTTGACTTTGTGCCTCATCCATTGGGTTGCGTTTCATACGTAGATGATGTTCTTTTGAAAATATATTAGTAATATAAAGCATTAGTTCTTTCATCAACAGCTTTCTACCTACCCAATCCCTGCGATATAGAATTTTTCCTTCATTTTAGGGTACTTAGATTACAGCAAACTCTTTTTACAACATTTATTATTTTTTTGAAACGGAAATCTAATCGAGTTCTAACTCCTTATTTCTCCATGGACTCAGTTTAAACAGTTGAGTCCATATGATTCTCTACCTAATCTACTAATCTGTTAGGATTAAACATTCTAATAGATTTTTATTCTCTAAATTCTACAACATAAATTTAAAAGCATACAAGTCAGGATTGGACAATCCAACTTGATGCCGATCTATGGCATAAAAAGCAAGCTACACATAGATATTATTTTGCAAAAAAATTAAAATAGAAATGGAAGGCTTAAGATCTGAAAGTTCAGAGCACTTCCTTCATCTTTTCTTCAGCTCTGTTTTGACTCTTGCTTGAGTTGTTTTTTCTTTTATCAACTGGTCCATATTTTGAGCTAATTAGAACCAGTTTTATCTCTGTTTTGACTCAGAAATTTAAACAGATTTGAGTCATTCTCTTTGGAAACTTAGGTTCATATTTTGAGCATGTTTGAACCTTTAATTTCTATCCTAATCTATCTACTGATAAGCCAAGATTAAACAATTTTACAAATCGAATTCACTATCCTATCAACAGAAAATTTAAATCTAATTAGTCAAGATTAGGCTGTATGACTAATTAGAAGTGTGTTTTTTCAGGAGTGGCATTTAAGCTTGCACACTTTCAGATTTGTTTCTCTTTTTGTTGGTATGGGGCTGTACCGTTATTGTTTTTACAATATGCCCTCTTTTCTTTCTTTTTATTGTTTTTGTATTTCTGATTTTTCTAACTTTGAATGCAATGGTGGATGCGATATTTATAATGGAAAAAAGATAAAAAAGGCTTTTAGAACATGACATGGATCAAGAGAAGTAATGTTTAAGCATCCTGCCATTGACAGGACCCCCAAACAATTCTGCTCCATTCAACTCTTGTAAGAAATATACATTGTTACCAGCAACTGAATGAATAGAGTCAGGGCCAAGCCATAAGTTGTCAAATTTTCCATGCTTTCCCTTTTCTTCCCTCCATGAGTCCCACTTTAAAACTTTGTCCCCAACTTTGAAATTGCTGGCCTTTGTTCTTCTGTCAAAAATATTTTTGATGTTGATCTGCTTTTGCAATGCTTTTTTATAAACCTCCTCTCTAGTTTGCTGAAGATGAATTGTTTGATTGATCCTTCTGATCATATCATTATCTTTAGTTTGCAACTCTTGAATCAACTGGCACACCAAGGCTGGTTGGAAAAATTGCATCAACACCATACACAAGTTGGTAGGGTGACATTCCAATAGATTTCTTCAATGTTAATCTGTCAGCCCAAAGTGCATGCACAAGCTTTGTGTGCCAAGACTTCTTGTTGTCCTCCAACAGTTTCTTGATTATGTTCACTAAACTCTTGTTTGAAGATTCTGCAAGTCCATTACCTTGAGGGTAATAGGCCGTGGAATGCCCCAGTGTTATCTGATACTTGTGACAGAACTCAACCATCCTCTTTGATCCAAATGCTGCTGCATTATCAGTGATGATCTTGGTAGGATAGCCAAACCTAGAGAGAATATTATTCTCTATGAATTTTATGATAACAGAATCATTGACCTGCCTACAAGGAATGGCTTTTATTCATTTAGTGAAGTAGTCTGTGGCAGTGAGAATCCATCTATGCTGAGCTGAGGATGATGGATGGATTTCACCTATGAAGTCAAGTTCCCACAGTTGAAAAGGGGCTTCAACAGTGATTGGATGCAGAGGCAAGGGTAGCAGCTTCCTTTTGCCTTCAAAAAATTGACAACTATGGCAGGCAATGATCATCTTGTGTACATCATGAAAGAGAGTAGGCCAATAGTAACCAGCCCTCAAGATTTTGTTGGTTGTTGTTTTCCAGTATAGGTGGCCTCCACACTCCCCTTCATGGAACTCGTGCTTAACCTTCTCTGCATCAAACTCAGGCAAACATTTAAGCAATATACCACTTGCATTTTTCCAATACAGACATCTATCCATAATGCAATAGTTTACAACTTTCAACTTTAGGAACCTTGCCTTTGTTTTTGTCAAACCAGGAGGTGTATTCAAATTAAGCAAAACATAAAGAATATCAGCATACCAAGAGGAATTCATAAAATGGTTTTCAACAATGGAAGTTGAGATTTCCTCTTGATCATCTAAAGCATTAATCATATTAATATCAAGAACTTCAAAATTGGATTCAGCCATTAATCTAGCTAGACCTTGGCCTTTGATGAGTTTAGTGGGTTTTATCTCTAAATCATATTCAAGGATAACAACAATCCACTTACCTCTCTTACCATCTGGGTCCTGTGTTAGAATGTCTTTCACAACTGAATTTGGGACAAAGGCAATGATGTGTGAGTGCAAGATGTATACTCTGAAGTCTTTTAAAGCCTTAACCAAAGCAAAGGCTTGCTTTTCCATAATGTTATACTTCAAAGGAGCATCTCTCAAAGCCTTGCTAAAGAATGCAATAGGCTGCTCTTGTCCTTGTGGATTTTTCTGTAAAAGGACAACAACTATGGTATGTTCTGATGCAAATGAAAAAATATAAAAATCTTTTGAAAAATTAGGACTTATTAGAACCAGTGTTTTGGTTAACACTAGTTTCACCAGCTCAAAGGACTTCTTTGCTTCCAAGGTCCATTTTACCCCTTGCTCCTTCTTCAACATGTTTGTGATATTTCTAAGGAGATCAGCCAAGTTGGGGATGAACCTTCTCAAAATGTTAATTTTTCCAATGAAAGATTGCAACTCCTTGATGTTTCGAGGATGAGAGATCTGCAATATGGCCTCAATCCTCTTGGGATCTATCCTAATACCCTCTTCTGAAATAATGTGCCCAAGAAGTTTACCTTCTTGGAGACCGAATAGTGTCTTCTTAGGGTTTAAAGATATCCCAAACTTTCTGCATTTCTCGAAAACTCTTCTTAAATGTTCTAAGTGCTCTTCATCTATTTTTGAAAACACAGTGACATCATCGAGGTATATAATGATGAAGAAGCCCAATTATTATGAGAATGCTATGTCCATGGCTCTCTGAAAAGTTTCTCCAGCATTCATTAGACCAAAGGGCATTTTCACATACATGAAAGTGCCCCAAGGTGTTGTAAACGCTGTCTTTAGTTGATCATCAGGGTGGACTAAGATCTGATTGTACCCTGAATAGCCATCAAGCAAAGAAATTCTTCTGGACCCTACTACCCTTTGTAAAATATGGTCCATCTTGGGCAAAGGGTAGTTGTCTTTCAATGAAGCTTTGTTTAAGTCTCTAAAGTCTATACAAAGCCTAATCTCTCCTGTTTTCTTCCTAACCGACACCAGATTAGACACCCACTCAGAATATCAATTAGGGACAATAATACCAGCATCGTACATTTTCATGATCTCCTTCTGAACCAAAGGCAATTGAATAGGGTTTATTCTGCACAGTTTCTATTTGAATGGCTTCTGGCTCTCCTTGAGAGGGATTTTGTGCTGGATTATTTCAGTGTCATAGGATTTCAGATCTTCGTAACTCCACACAAAAAAATCAGAAAACTCTTTAAACAGCTCCATATATTTGAGTTTAATGTGAGCTAGTAGAGTCTTAGACAATTTAATCATTTTTGGTTTTTTCTCACTGCCTATATTGCACTCTTCTACTTCAGTCTCTACAGGTTCCAGTTTTGGCTTCTTGGCCACATCGTTAAAATCAAACAACTCTTCTAAAGGTGCCAAACCCTTTGGAAAAATTTCATCGTTAGAATACAGGGTTTCTAACTCCTCTGTTTCAAACTCTGCATTCATCTCTGTTTCATTTTCAAGTTTGCTAGTTAACAGGTTTACATTAGCAAGTTCAGGAGACCTTTCTTCTTCATCAAGAAAATTTTCTTCACTAGGGCAGTCGGTTTCATAATCTGAATCTGAACTTGGTAGTTCAAATTCGTTTCTAAACTGCATGAAGTCTTCTATTTGTTTGTCTCCGTTGAACACTTGCTAATATTTTTCATTATCAAGAACGGTTGGTCTGAATTTTATCTGAGTTGTGCAGTCTTTAGTTTCATATGGCATTAATCATGTTCTGGCTGCAAAGGCTAAGCTGTGGGCCGCAATATTTCTTTTTCTTGGGACAAAAATCAGTTGGGATTCCTCGAAAGTTCTTAAAAGGTCCATGACATCGTTTCGGTAGGCCCTAAGTCTAGGATGATTTGCGTTATATTCCCCATTGACTTGCCTAATGAATAACTCTGAATCCCCATACACATTGATTCTTTTGGCTCCTAAATTCTTCAACAAACGTAAGCCTAAGAGAAGGGATTCATATTCCGCTATGTTGTTCGAACACTGGAAGTTTAATCTACAGGAAAGGCTTTCTGTGTGGTTATTCTCAGTGTTGCGAATCCAGACCCCTGCACCAACATTGTTCCTAGTGCAGGATCCGTCGAAGTTCATACTCCACAGAGGATTAGTTTCGGGTTCGACAGTTGAGTCACTATCCTCCTCAACAAGCGTGCTTTCGATTTGTTTTTGAACATCATCGCTTAGTTGAATTTGTTTTAATTCCTCTAGTTTCTCATTAAGCTGAGGAATGTTTATATATTCTTGACTATAAATTAGTAAAAATTCTTTCATTAATAATCACATGCAAAAAGAAGCATTAATTCGACGCATTCGAACCAACCAGTGTGGTTCATCATCAGGACTATGTGAGAGATCAGATCCAGACATTAAGTATAAATAGATGTAGAAATGGCTCAACTAGCCGTTAGGATAACGGCTAGTTTGACTTTGAAAAAGTAAAAATTCCATTATTTATTTATTTAATTAATTTAATTAATTTTATTTATTATTATTATTTTATTTATTTATAAAACCTTTAATATATTTATACAACTAATTAACCAATTAATTAATATAATGGTAAGTGATTTAACCAATCGTGGTGTATATATGTAAATTTTGATTAAATTATATAATAATCAATTATTATTATTAATTAATAAATATAATTAATTCTTATTCATATAATTTAATTATAACAAACCATCTATCAAATAGTCAAACATAGAGTCTATATATATATATATATAAAATAAAAATAAATAGATAAATAAAAATAAAAATAAAACAAAAACATAAAAAATAAAAATTAATAAATAAATAAATAAATAAAAACAAAAATAAAATATAAATTAATAAATAATAAAAATAAATAAAAATATTTTATTTTATTTTAATTAATTAATTAATTAATTAATATTAATATTATTATTTATTTTTATTTTATTTTATTTTATTTTATTTATTTATTTATTTGTTTATTATTATTATTATTATTATTAATAAAAATAATCAAATAAATAAAGTATAAATAAATAGAAATAAAAATAAATAAATAAATAAATAAATAAGTATAAAAAAATAAAATAAATAAAAAATAAAAAAATCAAGAATATAAGGCCGGAATCCAGCACCTGCTGATATTCCAACCGTCATCTCTATTGAGATTAACGGGCCTTTTTTCAATTTCAATAGCCTCTCTCAACTTACGATGATGGAAAAGGTCAATTCTAGCAATGACCTTAGCATCTTCTATGCAAACATGATGGTTATTTTCTTACGCATGCTCGGCTAAAAATATAGATGAAAGCGAGATCTTCTATGGCCCGTATAATGACATGCTCACGGATCCTTTGATTAAAGCGATGGACGTATGATTTGTAGTTCAAGACCTGCGTTTGCCTCGGTAAAGTTCACGGGTTCAGAAAATTGTTTAGACATTTCTGTGGTGTTTACCTCCTCCTCTCTATCACCCATTAATTCTGTTAAATTTACTTGTTCATCCAATATTTCATCATTAAAAAGGATAAATGAATCAAGGCCTGTGTTTACAGAATATAGGGGAGAGTTTTGTGGTCTGTCTTGACTAGTAACCATGTACTGCATATGGGACTCCCTGTAAAGTCTTCTTGATTGATTAAACGCAGGGATGGTCACATAGGTCATATCCATATGCATAGTCCCCTGTAACTTAGCCCCCAAGACCTTGATAATAACATTCCATACTTGGGGGGGACATCAGCCACAACAATATCCATGACTAGGCATTTGGATGGAATCTATGCCAAGTTAATGCAAAGGTCTTTGATTAATCCTAAACATTTTACTCTGCTAGAGTCAAAAGAGTACAGGTCTTTATAAGGTCTAGTGATTTCTAGACCCAGGCTCTCCATTACAGCTTTTGGCATTAAATTGTGAGAAGCTCCTGAGTCATGCATAGCGTTGTGCAAGATCTTGTCATGAACGTTTAAACTTACATAAAAGGGAGGAACGGGTCCCTCTTGATATCTACCTTCAATCTTAGGACCAAAAATCAGCTCTGGTTGGTCATCGTTAAGATTGACCGTGTCATTATTATCCTCAATATTTAAAGCCTTTAAAATTTGGGTCCTATATACATTCCGGGCAGCTAACTCAGTCAAGGGAACAGAGATTTTGATCTTTGAAATTTCCTGCTCTAGGCTGAAAGGAATTTGGTACTTCGAAGAACTTGTCTCAGCCTTACTAGCTGCCAGTCTATCAGCAACATCAGCTTGTTGATTTGTTCTATTTACATTTGACAAAATGGTTTTAACAGGAGTACTAGCTGAAGTGTTAGTATTACTAATGTCCGCACTCTGTTTATCATTGTTTTGAGTGCCTTTCTCTTTACCTTTATCAGAATTAACAGCCACTCTTTTTCCTTCTGTTTGACAATTTTCAGCTTGTTTACCATGCTGTTTTGTGAAGATTTTTCAGAGGTTTTGTTGTTGGGGGTTTCTATATTTTTCTTGCTTCTAAGGTCATACTCCTTTTGAGGCTCTATGATAACATTTTCCATGTCTTGATAATAACTTTCATCATCATCTCTTTTGTCATCATAAGGTGTATAAAGACCTTGTTTTCTATCATAATGAACCTCAAAGTCATCATTATCTACTCCCGGCATATTTATATCATCATCCTCTGTTATTTCATCTGTTTCCTCAACCTCACTCACATAATTTTGATGAAAAGGAGGAGTGATCTGCTGATCATCTTCCCTTGGTCTATTTTGAGGTTGGTTTCTTTTAAAATTCTGATTTTGGTTCTGATTTCTATTTTGAGGAGCATTTTGGTTTTGGCTTGCTTGTGCTCTCTTAATTATGCTCATCTCTTTCATCATCTCCTCCATCATTCTTTCCATCTTTGAGCTATAAGTAGAAGGTGTGTTTTCTTCCCTGAAGGACACTCTCTTCTCATTTTTCATCCTCACTCTCTTCTCCATCAAATTTACTTCCACAGCAAGAGCTCCTTTTTGCATCTCCTCAAGAGTTGCAGGATCTCTCTCTCTCAGCTGATAGGCCATTTCAGGGTCAACCCCTTCAGGAAACTTGTTTAGATTTGAGCCTTGTGGAGGTTTTAGATCTGGGGAAAGTGCATTATACACACTATTAAATCTAGTGCAGTAAGCTTGTACACTTTCCCCAGTGTTTCTATGGAGGTTCTTGTAATCAGAGAGGATTTGGAGAGGATTCTTCTTCACTTCCCATTTGTTTAAGAATGTCTGATGGAAGGTTTGGAGATCATTGATACTATGGGGGGTTAAGCCTTTAAACCATTTTCTTACTTCTCCCCCCAAGCTTTGAGCAAATAATCTAAGTTTGACAGAATCATCATCGATTTCATTTCTGTCAAAGTAGTCATTCATCTTATCCACATGTTGCGATGTATTAGTAGCATTACTAGCATCATATAATGGAATTTTGGACTGATAGTCCTGTGGAAGATTGAATAAGGGAACAGGAAGGACTAAAGGAGCATACCGTGTTGCCATGATATGTGGTGGGGGTGGATTTACAAACGGTTGATTAACAAGAGAAAAAGTGGGTTGAAGTGGAGTGGTTTGGACAGTGGATGTTTGGTGAATAGATGTGGATGGAACAGTTGTAGATTGCTGAGCTGATCTTGGATGAGAGACACCTAAATTTAGAAGGAAATGTGAATCAGGTGGTGTTGTCTCTCTACCACTAGGATATTCACTTGTTTCAGGAGATGAAAGTGAAGACTCGGAATCTAACTGAAGTATATCATCAAGTGACCTACTTCTAAAAGGATTTACTAAGTTGGCTTGTGCCTGTTGTAGAGCTGAAAGATTTTCAGGAACTGAATTAGCTCTCAAGGGTGATCTAAAAACAGTTGATAATTTAATCCTAGGAGACTCTCTAAGGATACTTTATGGGTTATCAACTATCTCAGGTGGGTTCAGGTCAGGATAGGCTCTAGTATGAATCTTTCTAGGAGCCACAATGTTGTGTTTTTCAGACCCAAATAAACAAGAAAAGTTCAACCAGGTATGATAGTCTTTAAAAGGTCAACTAATCTTTTTACACAAATTTTAATCCTACAGTCCTCTAACTGAGTTTGAATGATATTAAAATGACGAGGGTTCTTCCCAGTGGAGACTTAAGGTCTGTTGAGGATTGTGGAGTCGCCAAGTGGAATTTTTTAGCTCTTTTGGAGGTAAAAGGTTTTATGGTCCACCACCATGTTTATTGAATTCCAATCTGAAATATTTTTGGGTTTTCTGAGTTATTTTTTAGTTGTGTGGTTTCTAAGAGTGTCCCAGATCTATTTCACAACTTAGCTACGGTTATGAGACAAAGACAGTCTACTCTTATGGCTAATCCAGCTGATTTTTCAAGGTTAGATAAAGACTTATGAGAATCCTAGGGTTTTCCTAGCTTGTCACTGATTCAAACAAGTTTTACCATGATTACCATTACTTGGTAGTGCTTGAAAAGGCTGCTTTTACTCACAAGGTTTTATGAAGTTTTTAAGGGAACCTAAGATGAAAATTCGACTCAGTCCCCAGTGGAGTCGCCAAAAATGTTAGGAATCTATAATTTTAGCAGATTGGTGAGACTAAAACTACAGAAGCAACATTATTTCAACCACTTTGGGATTCTAGGATCTAGCCCTTCTGAATCCGGAGAGGGATCTCTCCAATAAGTTGCAAAGATGGATTTGTCTTTGAAAGTTTATGGTAATTATGTTAGGCTAGTTATGAAGGCCATGGGTTTTGTTTGTTTTTGGATGGTTGAGCATGAATATTATTTGAGGTGGAAAGTCCTAAATTAAAAGAGTTTCAAAGGTGAGAAGTTGCAAGAAATCAGAACGAGCTTTGGCTAAAAAGATAGATATAATGCTGGTTTTTATTCCATTGGGCTATGGAGTCATAATAGGGCTTTAATTGAGCAACAACATCAAGAGTGATCCAAGGGGCAAGTCATCTATATCACAAGATTATTGAGATTAAAATGATGGAATGGAAACAATAAAGTGTTGGAGGGGTGGAAACTGATAATAATTTCAACAAGGATTTATAGTCAGTCCAAACAAGAAAAGCCTCTTAAGTAACTGTTTAAAACCAACCAAGGCCAGGGCTAACCATAGACTTCGTGGGCTAGTTTGTATTAAAGCAACTTAATTGACAAACAATCTAGTAATCCGCATAATTACCTTCAAAAAGTATGAAAACACATAAGAGAAACAAAGTGCAACTTAAGATCAGATAAGGTACTTTTAAACCTAGTCTGCTTTCACCCAAAACCAAGGGAAACCTTCAGAATCTACTTTGGAGAATTAAAGCTAGAAAACAGGGCACACCATCACTTTTCTAATCTATCTTTAATAAGCAAATAATGAAAATAACATTCAAGAAGAATGTTTAAGGCAAGCAGTAGGACGAGGGAACGCCAACATTCCTAACTGCTTGGACCGTATTAAATCCTTCTTAAATAAACAAATTCGGAGGAAAACATTAAGATAAAGCTTATCAGTCAGAGAAGGGTACTGGTAAATAGTAAATCCTAACTCTATAATTTTTGTTCTTTATCAGAGAATAGTGATCAATATGGCATACATAGAAGGAAAGAACAATAACAAAGAAAGGGGCACTTCACCAGTAATATAGACTAGGATCCCAAGAAACAGCTTGTTATTGATGTCAAACCAGTTACAGTCTTCAGGTCCAATGTTTCAGTTCAGCAATCATCTTCACTTCTCAGCCTAACTTATTAGATCACAAACAGAGCTTCAAGAGCCAGTGAACACTATTTACAAGTAGAAGTCTCAAGCTCAAGTATATTTCAAAGTTCTGCAACCAACATTTTCTCTTCTTCTATAGCAGTATTTATAGAAGGATGAGGAGGTGGGAGAGGATAAAAGATCTCCCAAGATAATTAATACAGATTAATGACTTCTCGGCCTTTGAGGGGCTCGATGGGGAATTTTACAAGTGTTTTGTCTGTATTAATGTTTTACATTTAAGATTTAAGCTCGGTGGGGGCTTATGTTGACTTTTAAGGCTTTGCGTCATTTAATATTAACTCTGCTAATATTTTTGCATTAAGTTCTTAGGCAGAATTAACTCTCTGGCTGCGTTGAGGAAAATATTTTCTTTTGATCAATAACTTCGGCCTCTGTTTGAATGCTTGTGGCTACAGGTGGCACTGTGGTAGCTGAGAGGACTCAATTCGCCTCTGTTGAGGCGGTGGAGGCCTTTTTGTCTGTTAACACTTATGATTTTCTTTAATTGTGTTTTAATTTGGAGGATTAGGCTTTTGATAATCAATCTTATACGTAATCCCCAAAATGTCTTCAATATTCTGTTCTGGTATGTTTTTCCTTCGACACTGATACTCTTTGATTGTGATTTTACTCACTGTGTCTTGTTGATGTGCAGTGTTGCGCAGGGCTCACAAGGCATCAATGCCCATGAAGCACCGACGAGACGTGGAGTTCAAACCTTGCAAATGGTTTCCTTTTATGAACCAAAGGCACGGGAATCGTCATTCCCGACCTTCAGGTTTTCTTTCAATATAATGGAAAAACCATTAATCACTTGCAAAACGCAAACTAATTAAGAAATCCTACGTTGTGAGGTAAACTGCTTCAGAGGGTATGGGGAGAGAGGGAGGCCATTGGATAGCGTCATCCAATGGTGTAGATCTGTCTGCAAAGGTCAGAAGGAGAGCAGAGGGAGAAATAAGTCAGAACCGTTGATCACGCAGAGATCAACGGTGGGGATTACGCGTTAAAATTCTCTTGGTGGAAGGCGGAGGGAAATGAAATCATGTGGGAATGATCTGGGACTGTCCGATCTGGACACGTGGACGGTCCAGATCCAATCGGACGACTCAGTCGGCGGGGGAAAGAACGAAAGTTAAAAACGCACCCGATGAAAAGATCCGATGCGATTAGATGAAGACCATCGATCTGCAGATCAGATCGACGATGGGAGATGCATCGGGAGATCGCAATTGGCGGTTTTGAATAAAAAAATTTTAAACGTGCCAACAAAAAAACCTCTGATGCGATGATTTTGGGGCCATCGATCTGCAGATCAGATCGACAGTTGAGGATGGATCGGGGACCACCGATCGGAGGTGGAATGAAACGAATGCACCCAATGAAAATTGTGATGCGATGTAGTGCGGGCCGTTTGATTGGCTCAAGATCAACGACGAAGATTGCTTTAACTATGCTTCGGCGGAAACCCTTTAAACGTTATGAAAAACCCAAAGTTTAATAAATACAAAGGTTTTATGCTTTGGGGGCGGATATATATATATAATATGGTTAGGCGCCCATCTGCGGGGCCTTGGTCTATATGGAATGATAATAGGCCCGGGTCATACACAATAAAGGGCCAATCGCAATCGGAGCTTTGGGCTTAGGCTTTTCAATCTAACCATTAAACTTTTCCGATGCGATAAGCGCCGAGAGGGGTTAGTGCTTGGTTCTAGCACCAAGGCGTATGGAGGGGAAGTGGTTTGGACTTTGGCCCTAGGGGGCTTAAGCCTGTGGTAAACAAACTTATTTTTTATGAAATTTTTCCAAGTTTTCAATGGATTTGGGGGTTTTTACAGAGTTAAAAAGGAGTTTTAAACACTGTAAAAAGGATTTTATGAAAGGGAAAAGGGGAATCATGAAAATAGAGGAGTTTTATGGAGAAAAAGGGGAGCAAAATGAAGGTTAGTTTTGAAGTGGAAGGAGGGGGAAAAATGGCCTTTGGAGCAGTATTTCCTCAATGAAATCAGCAGAATTTCAGAGCTTTTAAGATGGAAACAACAGTGAAGATTGAAACAAAGGTATGATGTCTTCAAGAGGCTTCAAGAGGTAACACTTTTTAGCCATAAAATTTGTTCCTTGAAGACTCAAAAAATGTTTTAGCCAGCATTTGATATAACAAATTTTATAGCTGGCTAATAGACAACAAGAAGGGAAGAAGAAGAAGGACCTCTCAAAGGTCCGGTGCTTCAGATTTGGCGAATTAGGACATTTCGCCAATACTTGCCCTCAAAAGAAGAAGGGAAAGGAAGATTCAGATTCCAAGGTTGCAGCAGCCAAGGGGGATGATGGTAGTGATGATGATGTGGCCATGAGTACTCATGTGCCTCGAGAGAAGAGGTGGGGCGACATTGATCTGTAGTTCTCTTGGACTGCATATGAAGGGTAGGATCCTTGAGGTGCCCAAACTCTTGGATCACATAGGAGCTATGGGATCCCTTAAAGACAGTAGCAGGACAACTGGAGTCAACTGGTGCAAAGGATTATGGAGGCAAAGAGATCGTTGAAGACTAGAGCTGCGCAGTGCAGAGGAAGCAACAACGTGGAAGCAGCAGCGTAGAGGCTAATGGGACTTCAACAACGTAGAGGGGCAGTGCTTACCCAATGCAGAGTAGCAGCAATGCAGAGCTTTAGAGGGTCAGAGCAGTCCAGTAGTAGAGGGTGCTTCAGTATCTAGATACAACCAAACTAACTTATTTGTCAGTGTTTTGGGTGATGTACTTCACTTGCTTACTTCTCAGCAACTGAGTTGCAGTGCAGCAGTTAGCTATGGAAGTGTTATGGGCAGCATGATGCAACATTTGAGAAGGAGTTGCAGTACAGATGAGGCAGTGACTGTGGCAGAGTCATGGGCAGTAGTACCGGAGGCAACAGCGCAATGGATGAGGGGCAGTAGCTGAGCATCAACAACACAGTTGACTGATGCCATGGATCAGAGTAACGCTTTTGGAGTGAAGTCTTGCTAGAGAAAATTCCTCGCTAAGAGGGAGTGTTGAGATTTTGGGTAGTATCGGATGTGCTCTAGCTCCGAAACTTTGTGGAGGGGCTAGAACACATGAGATCTCCAAGACCCAAAAATCATTTGGAGAAATTCTACCCAGACACTAAGTTATTCAAAATATTAATTATTTTAATGGAGAGCCTAAGTCTAACTTAGGGAAATTAAATAATTAAAGTGAATTAATTTAGACATGTGGGTGAGAATGTTCTAAGTGATGTGAATCAAGCATTTTCTAATCTTAATTGTCAATTAGAGATTAGATCACGATTGTTGATTGTTCAACGTGAAAAGTATTAAAGGAAGGTCTGGGATCACTTGGAGAAGACACACAGAGTGGCAACAACATTTGAGCTAAGTCAAAATTATGGGGCGTGGTTTGCTTATAATTTTCGAGTGAGCTTGCAGTGCAGTGAGGGGCAGATTGGCAGTGGGATTTCAGATCTAAGGCTGAGGATACATTGGCAAAGAGGCAGATCCATATTAGAGTAGCCCAAAGACCCAGCAAGGGTGAACGCAGGCCCAACCAAAGTAATGCAACGGTAGCGTAGGCTCAGCCAGGGTGACGCAGGCCTAGCCAGATCTGTGTAGAGGCTCATGCGGGGCCATAGGGATGACGCAGTGCTGGGAGAGGCAGCGTTGGGGTTCCAGTGGACAAGAAAGGGCTCGTTTTCAGCAAATCCAGAATGTCTGAAGCAACCACACTGAAGGGTGACGCAGTGATTGCGTAGGCACCTATGGGGTTCTTCATCCTCAACTGAATCAACCATATTTTCTATCTCCGAGAGATAGAGGTACATCTGCAGTGATTTTATTTGTTTGGGAAAACCACGTATGGTTCCCTTGAATGTATTTAGAATTATGCATAATAATAAAGCCCTCTAAGAGTTGTTGCACCGATTTTCCTGCATTGGGTTTTTCCGGGGACATTTGTCCGAAAAATATTGTGTTCTTTATCATGTGGGATTTATTCTTCAGTACTTGATCTGTATGTATGTGTAGGCTAATATGGTGTTTAATTTGAAGTTTTACTAAATATTTCAGAAAAATAACTTGTTAATTAAATCAAACAAGTAGGATAAGTAAATCAGAATATTGTAGTAGGGTTTCTGTAATTTGGATTCAGAAATTTTCACATTTAACTCGATTCCTTTAAAAAACTGGTTGTACTAGAAGGCTAAGGGACGCATTGGATCTTATGCAGGATTGCAGATGGTCTCCATTTTGGGTTTGGTCTCCCTATACGGTTTCCTAACCCTCTAGAGGGCTACATTGGCACATGTAGGGTGTGTGTAGAGAGCCATGGGCCTCCACAACAGTAGAAATCATTCCATGGATCCCCAAATATGTTTAGATATTTCTCATGATTCACCTATTGGACGAGGAAGATGCACCTGGTTCTTCATGCCCAACCGGCCCCACAATTGTACCATGCACTTGGCAGATGACCCAGGACCTGTATACTAATGTGGCATCACTTACACCATCATTTGAGCCCTTGCAGATGTTGTACAGGCATATTCAATCTATTTCGAGACCCATGAGGTTACTTGTGTGCCCCCACACACATTGGGAGCACCACAAGTTTATTATTTGGAAAACAAGAGGCCAACCCCTTGTCCACTGTTTTTGGGAGTTATATTCATTATTATGGCACTTATGGACTTCATCAGGTTTCTTAGAAGGCCCAACAACATGTATTGTTGATCATTCGAACTCTTGAGAGGCTTATTCTTTTGTTTATGAGCTAGTTTGGTGGGCTTGTCACCAAAAGTTAGTTATTTTGCACATTATTTTATACTAGGGGCTAATGTAAGCCTAATTATCTAAATCGAACTAATTAGAAGTGTATAAATACAAATGATGTGAAATCATTTTAGCATCATCACTTGGATTGTACTTGTATCTCTTTAGATAACTTCACTATCCTTCTTGGAGGACAAATTTTTGGAGCATGGAATGAATTTCGATGTTTGTATCATTTTCTCTTGTCCTAGAGCTTCTCGATTGGCAAAGTTTTGATGGTTGGATATACTCTTAATACATGTAAGTGCAATTTAATGTTATTCTTTGTTTCTATTTTGTCACATACATTATTGCTAGGATTTCGCTATGCTAGGGGTAATTTACTGCGTCTATTTATGCGAAGTTGTGGAAATTTTGTTTCTAGATAGTGGTGCTTCATGTATCGGCCATGTATTATGAGTTAATGTTCCTAGAGATGCTTCATGATTGAAATTCATCTAGGTAATCCATATATTTTGCAAAACGAAGTGTAAAGCTCTTGAAGCTGCTTTTCCTGCTGCCCTAATAATAAGCAAAATTGTCTTTGAAGCTTCCTTGACATAGAAAATCCAAAGTCCATAGTCATAATTTTACTTGACGCCAATCTGCCAAAAAGGATTAGGCATTGGTCCTCCATATGTGTCACCTCAAAGTTTATTTCTTTCACCTTCCCCTCTTTTCTATGCCTAGCCTACATAGGTCACTTAGGGAATCAATTATCTCACAATATTACCATCCAAACACTTCAGTTTTTGTTCCACAACTGCGTTGGCGTGCCCTCAAGAATCCCTCCAAATTTCATGAGATACCGACGATGGAATCTTGAGATATCATAAGCCCTAGCTTGAAGACAGATTCTTGCCCCTTGTATCTTTAGGCTAGAAACCTCACTGGGATCATTGCGTTATCTTTCATTGAAAATTCCTTCCTTGATCCCCTTCTCCCCCTTGGTTAGGTCAAGTATATCATTGGTTGCTAAACCCTACCCCCTTGACCTAACCCGGGCCCACTTGGTCCCATGTGGTCCCACAACTTATTTAAGCCAATTTCACAAAGACCACTTGGAAGCCAAGTTTCCACAAAGATTTTAGGAGCTAAGAATATTATTGACAAGTCATATACTCAAACCATAGCTCTTATAATTCCCCTAAGCCCTTCCTAGAGAGCCTTTCATCTTGCTTTCAAGGCAAGCAAACCATATATTTGAGCCTCTCTTATGAATATGCTTTTAGGATCGCCTCTCATCCTATCATTGATCCATTCAATTTTGTGATCCTTATTATAATAGGTCTCCTCCCATCGGTGAAAGGTTGTAAAGAGTAGGGAGCCTTTAGCCGAGGTGACTATGGGAAATTGCTCCATTGTTTCCCTTATCCATTGCTATACCTTACACATCGTGCTCTTATCCTTTGAGCCCCGAGCAGTTAATCATAGAAAAATCATAAAAGAAAAAAGACATATAAAGAAGGGTGGAAAAATCAAGGCCAGGGTATCTCATGCACCATGACTGCTCCCTCCTATACATTATATACCCAAGTGTGGGCTTCCCTTTATTTGCTACCCTTGTACCCCGACATATGGCTCAAGATTTCCACTCTCATTCACTATTCCATTCATCTCTTTATCACATGCCACCACCATTTGAAGGATGTACCTTGGACATACTATCCCCTCTAAAAGTAGAAACCACCTAATAGGATACTTGGTTAACCCCCTTTGGAGCTTCGAGACATTAGCACATGCCAAAGCCCACTATGGAAGGGCATGCCATTATGAAGTGTCCACATGTTGCCCATGGTTTTTAAGCTCTTTAACTCAATTCCTTTAAATAAATGGTTGTACTAGAAGGCTAGGGGGCGCATTGGATCTTATGCAGGATTGCAGATGGTCTCCATATACGGGGTCCTAACCCTCCAAAGGGCTAAATTGGCACATGTAGGGTGTGTGTAGAGAGCCATGGGCCTCCACACCAGTAGACAACATTCCATGGATCCCCAAATATTTTCAGAGATTTCTCAAGATTCACCTATTGGATGAGGAAGATGCATCTGGTTCATCATGCCCAACCAGCCGCATAGTTGTACCATGCACTTGGCCGATGACCCGACACCTGTATGTTGATGTGGCATCACTTACACCATCATTTGAGCCCTTGCATATGTTGTACAGGCATATTCATTCTATTTTGAGACCCATGAGGTTACTTGTGTGCCCCCACACCCATTGAGAGCACAACAGGTTTATTATTTGAAGAACAAGGGGCCAACCCCTTGTCCACTACTTTTGGGAGTCCTATTCATCATTATGGCACTTATGGACTTCATCAGGCTTCTTAGAAGGCCCAAAAACATGTATTATTGATCATTCGACCTCTTGAGAGGCTTATTCTTTTGTTTATGAGTTAGTTTCGTGGGCTTGTCACCAAAAGTAAGTTATTTTGCACCTTATTTTATTCTAGGGACTAATGTAGGCCTAATTATCTAAATCGAACTCATTAGAAGTGTATAAATACAATGATGTGAATTAATTTTAGAATCATCACTCGGATTGGACTTGTATATTTTTTTTGAACTTTTCTATCCTTCTTGGAGGACGAATTTTTGGAACATGGAATGAATTTTGATGTTTGGATCATTTTCTCTTATCTTGGAGCTTCTTGATTGGAAAATTTTTGATGGTTGGATATACTCTTAATACATGTAAGTGAAATTTAATGTTATTCTTTCTTTGTATTTTGTCACATACATTGTTGTTGGGATTTTGCTATGTTAGGGCTCATTTACTACATCTATTTATGCGAAATTGTGGAAATTTTGTTTCTAGATAATGATGCTTCATGTCTGGGCCATGTATTCAGTGAATGTTCCTAGAGATGCTTCATGATTGAAATTTATCTTGATAAGCCATCTATTTTTAAAAACGAAGTATTAAGCTCTAGAAGCTGCTTTTCGTGTTGCCCTAATGATAAGCGAAGCTGTCTTCAAGCCCTCCTTGACATAGAAAATCCAAAGTCCATAGTCATAATTCTACTTGAATCCAATCTCCCCAAAATGATTATGCATTGGTCCTCCATAAGTGATCACTTGAAAGCTTATTTCTTTCACCTTCCCCTCTTTTCTAGGCCTAGCCTACATAGGTAACCTAGGGCATCAATTATTTCACAATCTAGCAATCCAAACACTTCGATTTTTGGTCCAAAACTGTGTTGGTGTGTCCTCAAGAAGCCCTCCAAATTTCATTAGATTTCAACGGTGTGATCTTGAGATATCGCAAGCCCTAGCTTGAAGACTGATTCTTTCCCAGGGTTTCCTTAGGCTAGAACCCTCATTGGGATCATTACATTATCTTTTATTGAAAATTCCTTCCTTGATCCCCTTCTTCCCATTAATTAGGTCAAGCGTATCATTGGTTTCTAAACCTTACCCCCTTGACCTAACCCGGGCCCACTTGGTTCCGTGTGGTCCCACAACTTATTGAAGCCAATTTCACAAAGACCACTTGGAAGCCAAGTTTCCACAAAGATTTTAGGAGCTAAGAATCTTCTTGACAAGTCATATACTCAAACCCTAGATCTTAGAATTCCCCTAATCCCTTCATAGAGAGCCTTTCATCTTGCTTTCAAAACAAGCAAGCCATATATTTGAGCTTCTCTTGTGAATAGGATTTTGGGATTACCTCTTATCCTATCATTGGTCCATTTAATTTCGTGATCCTTGTTGTAATTGGTCTCCTCCCGTCGGTGAAAGGCCGTAAAGAGTAGGGAGCCTTAGCCGAGGTGACAATGGGCTATTGCTCCATTGTTGCCCTTGACCTAGTGGTAGCCCTTTAAGGATCCCCTTTTGAGGACCCCTGCTAGTTTGAGCGGTAACAAAACCCAAGATTTCTTTGTGTTTTTCTAATACCCCTTAAATATGTAAGGGTTTCTTACATCAAGATTGGTACATTCAAAATTTCCTTTATTGTATATGAAGCATTAAATGCTTGAGGAACACGATAATAGAAAATGAGGGGGGTAGAATTCTTGCTATGCCTTTTCCCACATGCTAAATAAGTCATAACCTTATTTTTCATTTTACATTTTCTTTATATTGTGCCTTTATATCCTTTTATCATTCCTTCAACTATATCAACATTTGAGGCCAAGATTTTAGGCCTTAACTAAAGGACATGGATATAGGGCGTCGATTCCAATTACAGTGACAATGAACCCAAAGCATGGAGATGAATAATCGGGAAAGATGGAAAGTGGTGTGGATTACCATGGGAACACTATATCAATCAATGCCCACCCAAGTAGAGCCTTTCCTAAACCATAAGGCCTTAGAGGAGGTCTCATTGGACTAGAGTCAAAGGCTAGCCTCCCACATGAAGTGTGGGAAGAAGGATATAATAAGGAGTGGTAAATCATCTAGTTTTCCTTGTGATTCATATTAATATGCCCATAACATTAAATGAAAGAACACGATTGATAAAATGATTAGAGTACCTACTGATAAATGGCCTAGTTTCCTTAAAGAAGAATGCTATATGGGTGAGAGCACTAACCAAAGTAATATGTGGAGAAATATGGCATAATGTTATCCAAAGACCATCATGGGGTTGTTGGATGGCTAGTTGCTTCTAAAATGAGGAGATTTTTTTCTCCTATCAGTTACCCACTCAGAGTGGATAACTGTGCCAATTCCTTAAAGGGGGTAATAGAATTTTTATACAAATTACAAATGATGTTTAGGGTTTAGGGAGAGAAAAGTTTGAGGGTACGTGGAGGATTTCTTCTCAAGAATTGTCTAGGGCTACTAGGTTTTTTTCAAGTATTTATGGAGGGTTTGACTCTCTAGAAAGCCTCTCCAAATACAAGTAAGGTGATTTAAAAGGTTGGAAAAGGAGAGAGGGAAGAGACTTCAAACATCCTACCTCAATGAAATGATACAAGTCTTGAATGGCCAAAGGGGGGAGGAAAGAGAAATATACATTAAGTTATCCTTACAAGTGGCACAATTTTCCCTTCTTTGGCCTTGTTGTAGCCCTGTCCTCTAGCACACCTGAAAAGAAAATAGCCTAGCCTAACCCTTGAACAACAACTAAACAATTTCCTAGAAAAAGATAGCTTCACAATAGCTCTTCAAGCAAGTTTTCTCATTGATATCCAACAAATAAAATTGAGAGAGTTCTCATCCTTATAAAGATAGAGAGCCTCCTCAATACATGGTGTAATACAATGTGATTTAGCTCAAACTATGTGGAAAAACAATTGTCCCAAGTCAAAATAATGGAAAAAACATATTGTGCAATTACAAATTACCCTCATCAACCTCCAATACATGAGGGCTCCATCAAACATGGTCAAAAACAAACTCCCACAAGTGCGATCCTAGAGAGGCTAAGTCAAGTGTGCCTCCCCCAAAAGTGGCCAACCTTCTCCAAGAAGGTGAAGAAATAGTCAATTGATTAATCTTTATAAAATATAATAAGATAATGAAGGAAATAATCAAATTTAATCATGGTAAATCAAAATTCATGACAAAAAAAAATACTATGACATGTAAAAATATGGAATCATTTTCCAAAAAAACTTGTATTTAGAATGTAAAAGAAAATATATTAACCTTGTAAAGAGGTAAGTAAACACAACAACACAAATAGAAAAGAAAATTATAATTTTATGTCAAAAAATTTATATGCTTTGAACTTTAAAAATAATAATTTTCTTAGAAATAGCAATTTTTTTAAAGAAATAATAAAAGTATAAAAAGGTTTATTTGAAAAAAACAGAAAAAAAAAAATTTGATAAATTTCTCAAAAACATTCTTTGAAATCTTCTAAAAATTTAAACTTAATTATTTACATACAAAGAAAAATCATTATTTACAAACTTGAGGATAATTATTTGTAAATATGAAGATATACATATAAGTTATACTTTTGTAAGTTTAATAATTCTTCATGATTAGGTTAGCATTGCCTTAAACCATACATCATAAAGATCATTAGTTTTTTTTAAGGATTATTAACAGAGAAATATTTTATTGGAAAAATAAAAGAAATATTTTATTGGAAAAATAAAATAAACAATAAGCTAAAAAAAAAATATTAAAATATTTTATATATTAAATTCCCTTGGACATATTTTTTACAAAGGAATAATTAATAAAGAATAATTTATTATTTTTACATAATAAACTCAGAAGGAATATTAAAATACCTTATATATTAAATTCCCTGCTTTCATTATGCTCATTACAATTGGACCGATGATGTACGATTCCAGGCCCCATACAAAAAGCTTTAGAAAAAGCCCTGTTGCTCTTGGTGCTGTAACAGAAAAGAAAAATAGCATTAAGATATCTTGTCTTGTAATTCTAAATCTTCTGCAATAAACAGATTTACTAGAGAGTTATGATCTTTAAACTCTTCAAGGGATTAATAAAAAGAAACATATGAGTTTTAGATGGTTAAAAGAGATTAGGAAAATTAATGAAAATTTTAAACATAAATATAATTTAATAAATTATTTTGAATTTTTAAAGAATTGATAAAAAGTGTTTTCAAATTTTCTAAACCTAAACTGCATATAATTTAGCAATTATAGTTAATTTTAAAAATTAAATTTCAAGATGTGACATAAATGAGTTAAAAAAAAATCATAAAAATAAGTGTGAATTTTAAATCATATATAATTTTATATGTTACTTAATTTTTAAAATAAAGAGTTAATATCTCATAAGGTATTTCCAATATCTATATATAAGCATAGTCTAATTAATAGACAAAATGGTTTTTTTGACTGGAATCCAGCAATACAATTTTGAGTAATATTGTGATTTCCTATTGTTTAAAATGCACTTTTGAATGCAAAATAGATTCAACACCCTAAAAAAAACCTTGAGGCAACTTAAATTTATGATTCTTAAAAATTTCTATCGGATTTTGGACAAAATTGACTAGAAAAAGTGCTCGGAAAAAGGTCATTTCATCTAATAGTTAGACTTTGTGTTTATATATTTGTTTTGTATAAAATCATAGTTTGTTTCCATTAAATAGTGAGGGCCCAACTTATAAAAGATTAATTCAATACCTAAGGTCCAAACAAGTAATTTTGGAATTTAAATAATAGAAATGTTGCAAACATTCTATTGGTAAAGATATTGTTGAGGGTTTTGAAAAGAAAATATTGACAACCTTGGAAATATATCACAAAATATTGGTAAATTTAATATATATATATATATATAGATATATTAAAAAGAACAACTTTATGTGCCTTTGTGTGCGAGTAGGATGATATTTTCGTGTGTCTCACAACAATATTGTGATATTCCCAATATCATCATGATATTTTTTAGAACAAAAATAGCATTTTTTACCAGTGATAATGTCATTTTGAAGTTGTTACCCCTCTCTCAATGGGAGTACATAGATTTTTCCAGTGTAGCATTCACCAGCATTGTAAGCCCATGGTCACAAGTTATAGTCATGTAAAAAACATGCGAGGCTCTATATTAGGTCCCCTAGACCTATGTCTTGTCGATTTGAGTCTATATCCATTTTTTTTGTCAACCCATGTCCTATTCTTTGAAAGCTTCACCTAGGCAATCTGTCCCTAATAAAATTGGAGAACCTTTGTGGACTTCTCATGAAGACTCGTGGTTTTATGGTAGCTTGTGTTTGTAGAGGTGATCAATAGTGTATGGGCCAATCCAACCCATGTCAAGGTTCACCTATGTCATTCCACATGATTAATGTCTATAGAGTTGGTAGGTGACATTGGCTTTGGTGCAATGTTACTCATGACAACACTCACATCATAGCAATATCTTGTGACAACTTTTACGTTTCCCGAGGCACTTTAGGATTCCCAATGCAAAATGGTCTAGGTGATACAAAATTCAACTCAGTCTCATACTATAGAGCATGATGATAGGATTCCATGCCATATACAATTTTCTTGATCTGAGCATCTAGTGGCTAGTTACTACTTGGTCTAACTTGGTCACTAGTATAGAAAAAGCTTCTAGAGGGATTTTTAGGCAACATTGGGAAATAAGGCTAATCAAAAAGAGGAGCGAACCCACACTTTAGATTTTGCAAATCCTCGAGGGCGTTAAATATCATTTGCTTGGGTGTGATGATGTGGCAAGACAAGTTTTCAAAATGCTTAGCAGGGGTGAAACTTGAAAAAAATGATATATAATATGTCAAAATTGGTCTACATAATGAGAGAAATAAAACCCATGTCTCAGTTTCTCCAAATTTCTAAGGGTATTACAGCTCCAACATGGCATGATGAAGTGGCAAGTAGGAGATGTCTTGGCAATGTTGGGAAAGATATGAAGATTTTGGGAGATACATAGTTAAGTACCAAGTCGGTTTTAGCATACCCAGTTGTTGGAATTGTCAGAAATTCAAGGGTATTGGAGATCCAACTTCCATGTGGCTAAGTCGAATTACAAAAGGGTAAAGTCAAGTCAAAAATAGCCATTGGTGAATTCAAATAGTCGTTAGAGAGTCTAACTAGCCATTGGAGGTCCAATGGACCAATTACTTGAGAAATGGACCATGAGCAAAGAGAATTAGGAGCTAAATTGTGGAAATTTGTCCAATAAGACCCCCTAATGGGTGAATTAAAAATTTTATTTCATATTTTATGAATTAATTTACTAAGTCTCTAACATGTGGATTACTAGTAAATATTTTAATAAGGGAGAGTCAAATTATTCATTAACTAGTTGTTATAATTTTTCTACAAAGGCTAGCTTCTCCTCATTTGTAAATCATTGTTGTTCACTTGAAACAAGTTTTGTCATTAATAAAGAGCCCATCTATTTGCAAACTCTTATACTTTCTTGTATAATTGTGGAGTGATTTTTCATTATTGTTTCATTTCTTGTTATTGTAGCGGGCATAAATTTTAAATCTAATTATGTTTTGCTAACAAGTAAATTATATCCTAAGACTAAGGTTATTTCAATTGAGGAGCTAATACGTTATGTGGAAGCAAGCAATTAGGGCCTTCCCCTTGTTAGTTTTGTAGAGGAATCGATCCAAGGGTTTTAAACTATTTCGAAAGGGGACTTTACTACTTTGAGGGTTTTGTATTTTGTTGCGCATAGAGGACAAAGGTTGGAGAAGCCACAAGAGGAGGCCCCTCATAAGGAAGATTGAAATATTGCAGGGTGTTAAGCAATAGTGGTGGTGATTTTTGAAAGGAACAAGTCCACTCTTTTGACAAGAACCAGGCATGGCGACTTAGAAGAACATCTACTTCACACTCCGGCAAGAAGTGAGACTCTAAGGCACATGTATAATTTCAAAAGCCAAAAATCCAAAAAAATATTAAAATCTCTTTTTATTTTGTGTAGTAAGGTTAGGATTTACTTGTTGGATTTTATTTACACATCCATTTCAACAAGTTATTTATTGGGAAAAAAGTAGCAAAATTGTCAGATCTAACCTCCACTTTGATACAAGTTCTTATTTCCCTCATTTTACACTTGTATCTAGCCTTTTGGTTTTAGATTTCCAGGTTATGAAGGTTTTTTCTTGCTAAACTTATGTTTTCCAACCATGAGAAACAAGTTCTATAGACCTATAAGTGAGTACCTTATACTAGAACTTGATATTATCAACTCTACATTGATTTGAAGTCACATTTTTTACATTATAGTTGAGCTTATTTCATTTTCCAGCTATTAAAATCGTTAAATAAATTTCTGAAGTCTTTTCGGTAGATAAACATAACCTAGAAATCTGAAAATCAAAATTTTACAGAGGAGAGTCCCTAAAACCTATATAATCATCCTCTAGCCATCCCACACTTTAGTATAATCCCTAGAGCTGTTTATTACATAGTGGATTCGCTGATAAAATAAAATAGGTTGTTATACATGTGCTTTATGTAGACTTTACAGTCTATCATACAGGACGACAAGCTTTTTTCACCTGTAACTCCCTAACTAGGCATCAAAACTGATAAATAATCACATATTTGGTTAGGATAAATTTAGTAAACAAAAATCCATAGGTTATATGCCATATATCTAAATTATTTTAGCTACTAACAGCTATTATTAGAAAGATGCAAGGTTTTAACACTTTTTTACATAGAACAACAAACATATCAAGAACATCTCCACCTCATTTACTTCACATAAGTTACTGGAAACAAACCAAAGATGCGGGGAATATTTAGGGACTCCTCCTATTAGGGGAATTTTGAGGTCTAAAATGGGCCTCCTAAGGAAATAATAAAATAATAGCTAAACCAATAAAATAATATTTATGAATTTTCAATTCACTTTTTGCACCACAATCCATGTAATCATAGTTAAATTCAATTCAAAAGTTGTACCAAAATAAAATTAATAAAAAATTGTATTGATGTATTTATAAATAAAGAATGAGCTTTGAAAAGTCATTATCATTGAACAACTAATGCATTTGTTCTTAGTTGAAAATAATTAATATTATTTTATATTAATGGAGAAATGGTTACACAAGTTGTAGCGTATCTCCTTAGTTTAGGATTAGTTCCTACAATTTAGGAGTTTGTTTGCAACTTCCTAATTCCTAGTGATGTACTTAATGATGTAATGCCTCATTCATGAATGTAGAGTAAGCTCAGAGTGTTCTCTCTGTTTGAGTGCAGTCTCCAGGTGCAGTACTCACCTGTGAGCTGCAACTCCTTCTTTTTCAATTCAGTGTCATTTTTATCTTGGTATCAGAGGTCAGAGTAGGGACAGCCTTAATTTTTTTTAGGATGCATGGTGGTCTGAGCGTGTGGCGGAAGAATTCTGAAGTTTTAGTGGGTCAGGTGGTGCGGTAGCACGGCTCTGAATAGAATGGCTTGATCATCTCTGAGTGAAGAAAGAAGTTAGCGCGGTTTTAGCGAAACGATCCTTCATTGAGTACACATAGCGGCGCTTGGGGGCACTAAATTATGGCATTTTGATTTAGAAGCGGCAGTTTTTATCAAGAAGCGCTTGACACCTCTTTCTCTTTGGGAAAGATGCAATTTTTTTTGCAAATCATTACGCGGTGGTGGCACATTAGAGTTTAGATTCGCCGGTGGTAGCTGTCGGACTTGCGGTGGTGTACATTAAATTCAAAATTACCGGTGGTGGCGTATTGAAGTTCCTGATTTGCTCGGTGGCAGCAGATCGGACTTGCCCGGTGGTGGCGTATTGAAGTTCCTGATTTGCTCGGTGGCAGCAGATCGGACTTGCCCGGTGGTGGCGCATTGAAGCTCCTGATTTGCTCGGTGGAAGCAGATCGGATTTTCCCGGTGGTGGCACATTGAAGCTCCTAATTTGCTCGGTGGCAGCAGATCGGATTTGCCCGGTGGTGGCACATTGAAGGTACAAAATTTTTTTTTGGAAAACAGTGGTCAGGATCTGGTATGTGGTAATTTTTTTTTTTAATGTGTCCTACAATTATTCAGTTGAATTATTCATCAGAGGATCAGAAAGTTTATCAGTCCAATATGAATAACAGTATAGAATCGTATCTCCACGAGTCTGGCAAACTCGATGGATCGAATTTCTCCAACTGGAAATTCAAGATACAGACTTTACTTGAAAGCGCAAATGCGTGGTCGATCGTTACAGGAAGTGAGCTGAGACCAGGATCAGCTGCACAAGAACAAGACTGGGATAAAAGGGAGACAAAAGCAAAGGTCATATTGAAGATGTCCGTCAAGGAAAATATTATCCTGCATATTAGAGACTGTAAATCGGCCACTGACATTTGGACGATGATTAAAAACCTATACCAGACACAGAATACAAACCGTGTCTTGTCACTCAAAGGCAAGCTGTTTGCGATGAAGATGGAGGAGAATGAGTCTGCTGCTGGATTCATTGCAAGAGTCAAAGACCTGAAGGACAGATTGGGAGATATCGGAGAGAAAGTTTCCGATTCGGATCTGGTCACGATCACATTGAACGGAATGATAGATGAATATCAGATGTTCATCACTGGACTGGCAGTGAGGGAGAAAGCCCCGACGTTTGAAGAGCTGACAGGGATTCTGCTACAGGAAGAAGAGCGACGACAAAATTTGAAATCGCAGAGCAATGACCTTGCTCTGATGGCGAAAAGGAGACGGTATAGAGGGAAGCAGCCACAGCAGCAACAGCAACCACAGCAGCAGCAGAGAGGAGCCAACACATTTCAGAAGAGACCGTTTAAAGGTATGTCTGCTAATAATTTTCCCAGCAAGAAATGTTTTTACTGTGGAAAACCTGGTCATCAGATTAAAGAGTGTAATAAGAGGCAGGCAGACGAAGCAAGAAATAAATAGAGAAAGCACAGAGGATACTTCGTTGAGGAAGATGAGGATCATAGCCACGAACTTCGACTATTTACAGTTGATTGTGCTCTTTCAGCTTCAAAGGGAGATGAGGACGACATATGGTATGTCGACTCTGGTGCATCCTCACATATGACAGGTAAGAAGGATTGGTTTGAATGTCTTGAAGAAACTTCATGTGGGTCGAAAATTTATTTAGGAGATGATAGTGGATATGAGATCAAAGGATATGGTGACATTCTGGTAAAATTACCTAGCGGTAACATTAGACACCTTAAAAATGTATTGTATGTGCCCGGAATTAAGAAAAATTTGATCTCTGTCTCAATGATTACTGATCAGGACATGCAAGTTCAATTCTTTAAGACTAACTGTGTCATAAAGGATAGCCGGATGGAAACAGTTGCAACAGGAGTGTGTGTGGGGAGCTTGTACAGATTAGACGTGAAAAGTATGACAAAGCAAGCAATGGTTGCAACTGGATCGACAGCTGAAGATCTCTGGCATCAGAGATTTGGCCATCTTAATCTGCAAGACCTCATCTTACTTTAGAGAAAAGGTATGGTTGATGGACTCCCTGTTTTCCATAATGTTAAGTTGGATTGTGATGGATGTGCATTAGGGAAAATGCATAGAGAAGAGTTCCCTTTGCATGTTAATGGAAAAGAAAGAGATATCTTAGAACTAGTGCATACAGATATATGCGGACCTATGCAAACTAGGTCACTAGGAGGTGCATATTATTTTCTCTTATTTACAGATGATTGCACTAGGTTCTCATGGATATACTTTCTAAGTAAAAAAAGTCAGACCTTTCAGTATTTTAAAGAGTTTAAATCTATGGTAGAGAACCAGACAGGAAAAAGCATAAAAATTCTCCGCTCAGATCAAGGGGGAGAATACAGGCTGGGAGAATTCATGAATTTCTGTAAGCAGCATGGGATTATTCAACAGTTCACAGTGCCCCACACTCCTCAGCAGAATGGAGTGGCAGAACGAAAGAACAGAACTCTTGTGGAGTGCGCAAGGAGCATGCTTCAAGGTAAGGGTCTATCAAATGGTTTTTGGGCAGAAGCTATTAACACTGCTGTCTATTTAAAGAATAGGAGTCCTACTAAATGTCTAGGCTTCAAAACCCCTTTTGAAGCATTGTTTGGATTCAAACCAGCAGTGAGTCATTTAAGAATATTTGGGTCAAAAGCTTATGCTCATATACCTAAGGCGGATAGGAAGAAGTTAGATCCAAAAGCCTTGAAATGTATCTTTGTTGGATATGGCACTGAGTTCAAGGCATATAAGTTATTTAATCCTGTGACTCATAAGGTTTTTGCAAGAAGAGATGTCATATTTCATGAACAGGTTGAAGAAGGAAAGGATGACTCTAATAGTGATTGGCACATTCCATTGCTAATGGAAGAAAACAGTGAGGATGATGAAGTGCAGGAGCAGAAACAAGAAGAAGAAGTAACAGGTAATGTAATCAATGATGCAAGCCCGAAGAAGGCTGAAATAGACAGATTTGAGGTAAGTCCCCTACCAAGGAGATCAAGTAGGAAGACTCAATTACCATCTAAATTGAAAGACTATGCATTAATGTCAAAAATTTTAAACATTGTAGAACCTGCAAATTATGAGGAAGCAAGTAAATCTGATGAATGGAGGGCTGCAATGCATGAGGAAATAGAATCAATAAATAGAAACCATACTTGGGATTTGGTTGAATTGCCTGAAGGTAAAACCCCCATAGGATGCAAATGGTTGTACAAACCTAAAATAAATGCAGATGGGAGTATAGAAAAACTTAAAGCTAGACTGGTAGCAAAGGGTTACTCACAGCAAGAGGGAATTGATTTCGATGACACCTTTGCTCCCGTAGCCAAATTAAACACCATTAGAATGCTAATTTCCTTAGCAAAAAAAAATAAATGGCAGCTACACCAGCTAGATGTTAAGTCTGCATTTCTGAATGGTGACTTGAAAGAAGAAATTTATTTAGTTCAGCCTGAAGGTTTTGTGAAAAAGGGGCAGGAACATCTTGTTTGTAAATTGAAAAAGGCACTTTATGGTTTAAAACAAGCACCCGGGTCGTGGTATGAGAAGATTGACTCATTTTTTGTACAACATGGCTTTCATAGGAGCTTGAATGATCCAAATCTGTATACCAAGTTTAATAAACAGAGGCAAATTATTTTGATTTCTTTGTATGTAGATGATATGATCATAACAGGGGATGCTAACAATCTGATCAAAGAAATCAAACAGAAGATGTCACAAGTGTTTGAGATGAAAGATCTCGGAAATCTACATTACTGCTTGGGATTGGAGGTATGGAAAGATTCTGGACAGACTTTTCTTACACAAGGGAAGTATGCCAGAAGCTTGCTGGAAAGGTTCAGAATGGAGCAGTGCAGATCAGCAGCAACACCATTGCAGCAAAACTTAAAGTTGAGCAGTGACGATGGCACTAAAGAGGTGGATGCCACTATGTATAGACAGCTAGTTGGAAGTTTGATATATCTCACTACAACTAGACCAGATTTGGCATACTCTGTTAGTATGTTGAGCCAGTTCATGTCAAAACCACTCGAAAGTCACTGGGTCGCAGCAAAAAGTGTGTTGAGGTATCTTAGTGGTACTAGTAATTATGGTATTTTGTACACTGACACTTCTGATGTTACTCTAGTAGGTTTTTCAGATTCAGATTGGGCATGTAACTTGGATGATCGAAGGTCTATCACAGGTTACGCTTTCAGCATTGGATCCGGGGTCATAGCATGGAGCAGCAAAAAGCAAAGCACTGTAGCCTTATCTTCATGTGACGCTGAGTACCAAGTATTGTGTGTAGCCACATGTGAAGCTATTTGGTTGAGAAGACTTCTCAACGATGCAGGAGAAGAACAGAAAGAATCAACTATCATCAAAACTGACAACCAGAGTACCATCAAGCTTGCATACAATCCAGTCTTTCATAAAAATACCAAGCACATTGACACTCAGTTCCATTTTGTTCGAGAGAAACTACAATCAAAAGAGATATTTGTTGAATATTGTAAAACTTGTGATAATATGGCTGATATATTTACTAAGCCTCTTGGGCGTGTAAAGTTTGAATTGTTTAGAAGGATGCTAGGAGTTTAGGATAATCCTTTCTCCATTAAGGGGGGGAGTTGAAAATAATTAATATTATTTTATATTAATGGAGAAATGGTTACACAAGTTGTAATGTATCTCCTTAGTTTAGGATTAGTTCCTACAATTTAGGAGTTTTTTTGCAACTTCCTAATTCCTAGTGATGTACTTAATGATGTAATGTCTCATTCATGAATGTAGAGTAAACTCAGAGTGTTCTCTTTGTTTGAGTGCAGTCTCCAGGTGCAGTGCTCACCTGTGAGCTGCAACTCCTTCTTTTTCAATTCAGTGTCATTTTTATCTTTCTTTGTACTTAATCTTTGTACTTAAATAACTTAAAATAAAATACAAATATAAATTTATAAATTCTTAATTATATTATATGTTATTAATTAAAATTTATATTATTTAAATTGTATAATAACATGTAATTAATACACTATATAAATATAATATAATATAATAAATGTATAGGGATATGCATTGTTTCTTTCAAGAAATATGAAATGACAATAATATATTTTTATTCAAAAAGTGTGAAATGACATTTATTATGAGTACTTTACTTTGACTTTAAAAGTACTTAGAGCACTACTATGGTTAACCATGAACTTTTATCCACCATTGAGAATGTGACAAGTAAGTACCTTTAACTCAAGCAATGCCACCTCAACCATTAGAGATGATGTCATCCCCTGAAATGTGATTGGTTCTCATAAAATGAATTTTGATTGTATATTTTCCTTAGGAGGCCCACTTTAGACCTCAAAATTCCCCTAATGTCTTGGTTGTTTAGGGGGTTTTGGGCCTAAATAGTGAGGGATTGGTCCAAGGTGACAATGGGTCCCTGCCTTGTGTGTGCCCATCTAGCAAGGTTGTTGGGACCTTAGAAGTTGTACTAAAAAGATCGATAATGTTTGTTGGCATAGTTTTCACGGAGAAGGTCATTCAACTTGGTCATACATGACATTACTCCACTTTGGTAATATTTCTATTTTGTATTTTGTATTTGTACTTGACGAGATATTTTTTTAGGGCTAATTTGCAAAATCTCATCTATCAACCCCACCTCAATAAAACATAAAATAGTACAACACAAAAGGGCTTCCATTCGAGGTAGGAATCAAAGTAAATATTTCCATATCTACATTTTTTATTGGTGATCAAATTTCAATTTATGAGACCATCGTTCTAATGTATAAGTATTGGTTCTAGTAAGGGTTCATTCTTTGACTGTGTAGACATTCCTTTGGATTTATCATGCATTATGAGATATCTGAATTTACCCATAATTGATTTGTACATGCAAGTTCCTAATAATGGAAATATAAGTTACCTTCGTATTTCTTAAAATCTTTTATGAATTTTATTATAGATACTAACCATGTATTTGTGTATGAATTGATGAAAGATTTTGCATTATCAGTCAAGGATATGAAGCATGAAAATGGTGTTGTGGCTTTAAACCCAAATAGATAAAATTGATTCCACAATGCATTAAAAGTTTCCAGGAACAGTGGATATATGGGTATGAGGAGGTTGAATACATTTATGTCTTTATTGATATACAATGGAGAATGCAAGAAAATATTAATGACTTGGTTGTAGAATTTGGTGAACATCCTTCCAATGATCTTATCATGGAAATAAAGTGGAAAGAGGATGCACCCAATTTCTTGACAAACTATGTCAAAACACAATATGACGAGCCTTGTATGCAAATAATAGAAGGTTTCCATGAAGAAGCTCAACCTTCTCCTCCCTCCAATGAATAGTTATTACATGATGCAGAGAATGAGAATGCATGGGTATCTAGTTGGAAAATGATCCAAGAAATGTGTGAGGCAAATAGCAAGGGAGACACTGTTAGAAAAAGGAAACTAGGAAACTATTTGTCTCCATTCCTAGAATGAAGAAATCAGTGAAGAGAACATGGAAGTACCACATTAGGAAAAATAACATGGAAGTACCACATTAGGACAAATAAAGACCCAAATAATTGAACAACAAAGAAAACACTACTATAAAGTTGAGTGTCTCACTTCAACAAGAGAACAATGGTGAAAAGCCCTACCTCATTGAGGAAGACAAAGTAGTGCAATTAAAAGAAGACACTTCTACTTCCATAGATGAAGAGGATAAAAACTTTAAGGCAAAAGAAAATAAGGAGAATCTCCTTGTCCTCCCAGCAAGAATCAACAAATGAGGAACAAGAATATGAGGAGAGCCTTGATAACATCATAACTCAATAACCCACCTACCCTACTGACTCCACATAAGGCACTAGACACTAATAAAAGTTGTGGGGGATATTTTAGGACTCCTCCCTTAGTCGTTTAGGGAGTGTTGAGCCTAAATAATGGGGGCTTAGGCCAAGGTGACAGTGGGTCCCTGCCCTGTGTGTGCCCATCTAGCAAGGTTGTTGGGACTTTAGCAGTTGTGCTAATAATATTGGTAATGTTACCCACCAAAAGTGGGTGACCCCATAGGAGAATTTTTTTCTCCCGTCATCTCATCCAATTAGCTATCCAACAACCCTTGCAACCACCACTAACCAAAGACACGTTCCATTCATATCTCATCCACGTATATTAGTCATATTACTTCTCACCCACCTCACAGGAGCACATGAATGAAGGTGGGCTTGATATTAAAAGGTACCTTATTAATTTTGCAAGAAGATGCTTATGATTGTTTGTACTATGGGATTTGGCATGGATTATGGGCTGAACTAGGAAAAGGAGGGGTTTTTATTGTGATCTTGTTCCGTCACCTCAAATGGGGGTTAATCTTTAACCCTAGTCCAATGAGGCCTCCCCTAATGGCCCAATGGGTATAGGAGGGGCACTACTTGAGAAGCCCTTATTGAGATAGTGTGTTCCATCTATCCCCATTCCATACTTATCACTTTCCATCTTACATTACAAGCCATATATTCCATCTCCATTCTTTGGGTTCAACTAACCATTGGTTCTATGGGATTTGGTACCCATACATCCTCATACTTGGGTAGGGCACAAAACTTGGCCCTAGGAGGTTGATGCAGCTAAAAAAATAAAAATCATATATTGGCCACAAGAAAAATAAAAGAAAGAAAATAAAAATGAAAAATATGGTTGGGACATACATATTATCACGTGGGAAAAAGTCTATAATGAGCTCTACCTCACTGCTTATGGCCATCACATGGTTCCTGAGCACTGTATTGCTCCTATGCATCATAAATGGAACTCTTGCATGTCCCAAACCTGATGAGAAATGAGTTTCATCATCATTAAGGGGTAATTAACTTTTATACATCACACAAAGCAAGATCTAACCCTTTGAGATATGAGTAGAAATTAAAAAAAATCAAGAAAAAGTAAAAGGCGCACAAGAGGGGTGGAAAAACAAAGGTCGGGTTGGTAACTTATGCATCCATGCTTACTCTCTCCTCGCATCTATACACTCAATATGTGGATCCCCATCATGTTGGTGCCTTTGACCATGGCACTTGGCCTTGAAGTCTCCTCCCGTACATTACCATCATTGTTCACATGACACCTATTCATTGAAGGATGGACTGAGGAAATGTCATTTCCCCTTTTTTGGGTTGGAAACACCAAATAGGTTTGTCGTTTAACCATTGCTACTTAGGGAGGTAACACCATTGCGAATTCAAAGCCCAAAATTTGGAAGGGAATCCTTGTTTGAAGTTCAAATAGCCCATTACTTTCAAGCTTGGTCCACTTCGCTGCAAAAATAACTATTGTACCTAATGGTTTGTTGCTTTCACTAGACTTTGTGATGTGATCATTAAGTGGTTCCATAGTGGAGACCTGATCGCCTCAACTATTACCAGGATTCCATAGAACCATATTGACACCCATAGGTGAGGCATTGAGAGCCCTGGGATTACAAGCAACAACAAAGTACCATATACACCCTTTGGCATCACTAGCACCCATAGTGTTTTCGTACTTTTCCTTGCATTTGATGATTTTCGGGATGATGCGCCTGGACCCAACATGCCCCCAACCATCCTTAGCACTTTGTGAGGGATGATAGCTAATCCAGGGACCAGATGAGTATGGTCTCACATTTTGATACATGAGAAGGATATCATTCTTGAAAAATGTAACTAGTATTGGTCTTCATAATTGTATTTGAGTCATGATGTAATGTATTTTTCAAAAGAAAAAAAGGAATTTTATTATTAAAGAAATTGACTTATTAAAGCATGGGTTTCATGCTGGGGTCAATGGTTTATAGGTCAAATCCTCCATTGTAGGCTTCTAGGGCTTATGTCAAGTGTCCTTGTCCATGTCATAATGTAAAAGACCCTTCTTGGGCTTCATTTGTCAAGAAAGAAATTTAATTTTATGTAAATTAGGTCTTTTAGGCCTCCTCCACAAAGTCAGCCTCAAGGAAGGACAAGTTGGCCTCAACAAGGGAATTTTACCTCACAAAATCACTATATATTGGAACTACTCGACCTCATTTGGAGCACTCACTCATCAAGTTCAAATTGCAGTAGATAGAAGAAAAAAAAGTGTGAAATTCAAGAAGGAAGAAGGAAAGGGCTAGCGAAGGAGAAGGAGGTCCTTATCTAGATAAGGAAGTCAAAATTTTCTCTCTCTTATCTCACACGTGCGAAGGAACTAAAGCTACAGGAGGACTGAAATTAGAGTCTTAATGTTGGGTCGAAATTATGATGCAGTAGGTTCAAAAATATGTCCTTGATGCAGTATTGAAGCAGTGTTGATGCAGTATTGTTGCAGACGATATTTGAAGATTGGAAGAATAGTTTGAGGGCTGAATTGGTGGAGGAGGAAGGTATTCTGGTCTAGGGTATTGGTCTATCTCAACTTTAATTTACTAGTGGAAGAGTTTGATTAGGTTTTCCCTTATAGAGGGGATTTAGCCCTAGCTGAGTGCCTACCTCTGCTGTCATTGATCTTCATGTATTTTTTATGATTGCTTGATAAAAGAATAACATAAGAAAGTTAATAAGAACAAAAATATATCACAATTAATTATCAACATAAGAAAATCTTTCTACCTTTCTAATTTTCTAACATGGTATCAGAGCTAAGGTGAAGAAGGAAGAAAAAGGTATCTTGAAGATTTATTGAAGAAAGGGGGATCAAAGGAAGGTCAATAGGGAAAAGGAATATACAAGGAGACTACTATCTATAGGAACTATGTCAACTACAACGAAGGGCGAAAACAAGCTAGAAGGAGTCTCCAACTACAGGGCATGGAAAAAGAGGATAGACCTTATCCTTGCTAAGCATAAATTTTTGGACCTTGTTCAAGGAAATTTCAAGAAGCCTACAGATGAAGCAGAGAAGGAGGAGTTCAGAAAAACCAAAATCTTGGCCATGAATCTGATAGTATATGAAGTAAAGGACAACCTAATTCCATACATATCCAACATAGATACTGCTCAAGAAATGTATGAAGCTCTTTCGAAGTTATTCACCATCAAGTGTTAGTTTTTATAGCATCGAATGTGTTCTAGCCATGAGATTTGGCAGAGAGGCTAGAATACATTTATTCTCCAATACCCAGAAATCATTTATGGAAATTCCACCTAGAGACGACTTAATTAAATTAATTAGTTAGCTTTTAATATTTCTTAAGTGTAAACTTAGGAAATATTATTAATTAAAAGGTAAAAGGAATTAATTAAGTCATGGTGAGAATGTTCTAGAAAAGTGCATGGATCGATTTCTAGTTAATCCTAGCCATCAATTAAAATTTAATCGTGGTCGTTGAAGTCTCAACAGAGGAATATAAGAAGAAGTCGATGGGGCTTAGAGAAGATACACCAAATCAATTAAGCATTCGATTTTCCTAAGAAATCGATCTCAAGAGAGCAGCAACATTCAGTTGTCGGAGGTGATTCAATGAGGTCGAAGCAGTAAGAGAGGGACAGCGATAGTGAGGCAGGAGGAAGCTTTTCTAGATCCAATGAGTACATTTCAAAAAAGCAATGATTGCCATAGAGCCCTCTTGAGGATATTTCCTTTTTTCTGGGGAGAAGGTGAGATTTTGAGCTAGAAGCTGTGAAGAGGGTCCAGAGGCAAAGGGTATCGGTTTCCAAGACAACAGCTGATGAGACAGTGAGAGAAGATGTTGTCCCGAGCTCGAGGGACGTAGTAATTGCGTAGGTTGACGAGTGACCGTGCGTGGGCAATACAACAGAGGGCAGCCGAATTTGAGCCAAGGTCAAGCAACAAATATTGTGGAGTGAGATCTTTTTCTCACTAGTTATTTTTTCCAGTATTTCTCTTTTTGGATTGCCAATTTGGGCATCCATAGTTTTGTACCTAAGATTTTCACTACTGCTTAATATCAAAACCCTTAGCTACTACACTGGTTTTCTCGACAGCTACACCATTTTTTGGTCATCTAACCTATTATCATTAGATGGACCCAAGTACACTATGTAAGACCAATTTTACCCTAAGTAAAATTGCTTTCACTATGTAAAATAACTTAATAAAACACATTTATTAGGTTGTTTATGGTCTAAACAGGAAACCCTAAAAGGAAATATTAAACAAACCTATATTTGTTTGATTTTCCTCAAGGAATAATTAATTAAACAATAATTTAATTATTATTCCTGGTCATGTTTAACCCAAAACAAAGAAATTAATTAGATAAATTTTTATTTATCTTATTATTTTCTAGGAATAATTATTTAAATCTTATTTAAATAATATTCCTTGTTAAATATGACTAAATCACCCATAAATAATTAAATAAATCATTATTTATTTGATTATCTTTCAACTACTTCCTTAAAATGATAAATAAATCATTTATTTATTTATTATTCACAAATAAAGGGATTTGACCCAAGTCAAATACTTTTTCCCTCCAACAAATATAATAAAATATTCCATAAAAGGTGGATCTAGAGTTGGTTAACATTATTTTAATCATGCACCAAGATCTAGAATGACCCAATATTTTGTTATAAATAGGAGGGTTTTTCCTACCATTCTTCACCTTTTGTTGCCTATTAGATCACTCTGGATCTATACACTTGGTCACTTTTTCCATTATTTGTTGTGTGAGCTCCCTTTGAGCTCTATTCTTTGCATTGGGTTTTCTACACCAACAAGAGAGAGAAATCTTAGACCTGAAGTGCTGAGGACTTCCAAGAACCCATCCCACTGAGGAGAATTGGATACGCCTTCTTGTTTTCCTCCCAGGTGCCCAATTAATACAAAAATTCTTTCAAAAATCGTTCTTGTCTTGTCTATTGGTATATGGAGCAAACCCTTTTTTTTACTGCTTAATGTCTTTCCATGCATAGATCTGGTTTTTTGCAGCTCTTTTCTTGTTCAACTAACCGCAGATCTGAAGATATTGGCAGCCACTTTTGTTGTTAGGGCTATTAGTTATGTGTAGCTAAAGTGGTCCTTTTTCGTACACTTCGACAAAGGATTCATACTAACACTCGAGTTAGTCAGACTCTGGGTCCCAAAATAATGGTGTCATATTGTGTGTGTGCATCTATTTATTCCAGCGTTTTTATTTCTTTCGTAGTATTTTATTTTGTAAAGGTTGCAGTGAATTTAATTCGATATTTTTCGTAGCACACAACAAGTAAATTGTTTAATTGATTTAACAATTAGAATAATTAACATCAGTTGATGCAATAGGATTCAGGTTCCCCGAATTTTCACATGGTAAGCAGCAATTCAAAAACCCTCAAAGGCAGTGCAGTCCTTTGGCCAGGAGGGTCAATTTCTTGAGGAAAAATCAAATTCTCTGAGAGAGTGATAGAGAAATCAGATTTCTCCAGATCGAGGATTACCAGAGGCAAAGGGAGTAGTCTGTATCCTGCTTGCAGAGCAGATCTCTAGCTGGACGCAGTATTTTATAGCATTTGGTAGTGCAAAATAGCGTAAGGAGGAAGAAAGAGAACACACTGAGGGAAAATTTTCCATAGGGAACTTCTAGCTTCATAAGTTCAATTTCTCTTTTATATCAACAGTCGTTCTGAGTAGATTTACTCACTCCAACAGGGAGTGCGTAGAGCCTAGCAACAGCGGAGTAGAAGAGAAGAGGAGGTTTTCGACTTATTTTTTGAGATGGCATCCACTGAGCTGCGAGATCAAGATAGGTAGGACGAAGCATCCAACTATTTGATCTGGAAGGCAAGAATTTCCTTCCTTCTAGATGAGTATGATCTCAAAGCGTACATCGATAATGTGGTGGTTGTCCCCACGGATATAGATCAACTTAGGAAGTACAAGAAGGAGATGGCAAGAGCGAAGAAATTAATCCTCGATGGGGTTCGACATAATGTGGTTTCTCACATAGCAAGCCTGGGAACGGCCAAGGAGATGTGGGACTCCCTTTTCACGCTATTCTAGGGATCTTCCAAGCAGCAAAAGATGTACTAAGAACAAAAGTTGAGATGTACCTGTATGTAGATGGGGGAGCGCATAGACCCCTTCCTCACCAGGATTCAGGAGATCCGAGATTTGTTGGCAGCTATAGGGTCAGTGCCTCAGCCTTCAGAGATGATGCGCATAGCTCTCAATTTTGTCTCCGAGGAGTGGAAGGTGTTTGTCCAAAGAATTTTGGGCAAAGAAACCTTGTCAAGATGGGAAAAAATGTGGACATATTTGCAGCAGGAGGAGTTGAGGCGAGATTTGATGAAGAGTACCATCAGTGGCAGTAGCAGCAGTGGGTCAAAAATTGTGGAGGAGAATGTGGCCCTTGCATCAAAGGGGCAAGGGGAGAAACGTAGGAAGGACCTGTCAAAGTTCAAGTGCTTTAGGTGTGGCGAGTTAGGATACTACAACACTCAGTGTCCTCTTAGGAAGAAGGACAAAGAGGACAAGCAGGACCAACAGGCTGCATCCACAGAGATTGATAGGTTGTCCTCCAGATTGGAGGAAGATTTTGCCATGATAGCAGACATCCCTCCAAGAGTGAGGTGGGGTGATTTGGTTTTGTAGCCCAGAGTGCTACAGGATGGACAGGATTCTTGAGGAGGTCCATCTCCTGAATCAACACCTTGCTACGGGAGCCCACAGTACGCAGTAGCAGGATGGACCAATGGCATTTGGTGCAGCAAGATACCAAAGTGACAATTGCAGTAGCTAGTAGTGGTCAGATACTAGGAAACGAAATGTAGTTGGCACATTTGCGTAGTCAAGAATAGCGTGGGAGGCTTCGGATAGTGCAAATTAGTGGCAGCGCTTAGGACTCCTATGACATATACATCATGTTTAAACATAGATGGTTCAAATATTTGGATAGTTCCCTTTAACTACAAATGTTGTACAGGAAGAACAACAAATTGAGAGGGAGTTGAGATGTTGGCAAGAGTTGACAACAGAAAGGTGGAGATGTAGTGTTGCGTAGGCTTAGAAGGGTCATCAGCAACACAGATGCAGCGCATATCAAAGTTGCGCAGTGGTTGGTGGGCAGTATGGCCAGACATTAGCAGCATGACAGGAGATGATGCAAAGACAGGGTGTTCTGACAGTAGGTGCAACACTAGAACACATTCCTCGCTAAGAGGAAATGTTAGTTTTTGTAGCATCGGATGTGTTCTAGCCACGAAATTTTGTGCAGAGGCTAGAATACATGAGATCTTCAGAACCCAAAAATTGTTTCTGTAAATTCCACCTAGAGACAAGTTAATTAAATTAATTATTTAGTTTGTAATATTTCCTAAGTCTAAACTTAGGAAATATGATTAATTAAAAGGAATTAATTAATTCATGGTGAGAATGTTCTAGAAAAGTGCATGGATCAATTTCTAGTTAATCCTAGTCATCAATTAAGATTTAATCATGGTTGTTGAAGTCTCAACGGAGGATTATAAGAAGAAGTCGATGGGGCTTGGAGAAAACACACCAAATTAGTTGAGAATTCGATTTTCCTTAGAAATCGATCTCCAAATTAGCAGAATTCAGTTGCTAGAGGTGATTTAGTGAGGTCGAAGCAGTGAGAGAGGGGCAGAGATAGTCAGGTCGGAGGAAGCTTTTCCAGATCCGGTGAGTACATTGCAAAGGGGTAGTGATTGCCATAGAGAGGCAATGTAGAGGCAGCGGAGAGCCCTCCTAAGGATATTTTCGTTTTGCTGGAGATAAGGCGAGATTTTGAGCCAAGAGATGGGCAGAGGGTCCGGAGGAAAAGAGTATCAGTTTCCCAGACAACAACTAACGAGACAGAGAGAGGAAACATAGTTTTGAGCTCGAGGGATGTAGTAACTACGTAGGCTGATGCAGTGACTGCGCATAGGTAGCAAGGGACAACTCAATTCGAGATGACGTTAGTGTTTGATCGCTTGTGGAGTGAGATATTTTTCTCACTAGTTATTTTTGCCATTATTTATCTGTTTGGATTGCCAATTTGGGCATCCATATTTTTGTACTCAAATTTTCACTACTGATTGATATCAAAACCCTTAGCTGCTGCACCTGTTTTCCCGAGTTGGGTTTTTCCGGTGACTTAGTCTAAAAATAATGGTGTCATATTGTGTGTGCGCATTTGTTTCTTCCAGCGTTTTTATTTCTTCCGCAGTATTTTATTTTGTGAAGGTTGCAGTGAATTTAATTTGATATTTATTGTAGCACACAACAAGTAAATTGTTTAATTGATTTAACAATTAGAAGAATTAACATCAATTAGTGCAATAGGATCCGGGTTCCCTGAATTTTCACATCAAGAACATTAGTCAGATAGCGAGCCTCAAGAATGAAATAAGGGCATTAAGGTTGACAAGATATGATAATGTCTCATCATATTTTGTAAATATGTCTAGAATAAGAGATGAACTCCAAGCAATAGATGACGTTGTACTAAAAAAAGAACTCGTAATTGCTACTCTTTCTGGGACTACCAAAATCTTGAAGTGCTTTTGCATCAGGAATTAACAGTTGGAAGGATACTCCAACATTCGAACAAAGGTGGAATGCATGCAGTCAAGAAGAAGCATGAATATCATTAGTAAACAACAAGGAGGATGAAGAAGACAACACCTCTAATGCCTATTCTTCTCATCACAAGAAGAAGGGAACCTTCAAGAAGTTCAAAGGACCAAAGAAGAAAGTTGACCTATCCAAAATTGAATGTTACAATTGTCATAAGATGGGTCATTAAAAAAATCAATGTCCTAAGAATCCAAGGAATAAGAAGAGAGATCGAGAACCGAAAAATATTACCGATGAAGCTCCACCTAAGAAGAACAAGACTGAAGAATCAGAAGTCAAAGTCTTATACTACTAAGTCCTTTCTTACATATCCTTCTTAGTCTTGTATTTTTTTCCTTTATGTTTTGATTTCTAGAGTTTGTAGGTCTAATATGTCTTGTTAGAACATTTTCAAATTATTTTGATAAGTTGTAGGTATCCCTCAGAAAGGTTGGGTTAAGAGGGAGCCTTCACTATTTTACCAAATGATAAGTGTCTTGTTCCCTCTTTTATGTTTGTTTTCCCTCTCATATCAAGATTTTTTTGTATTATATGCTAATAACCTTTTATATTTTCTTTGGTTAGGAAAGCTTGCCAAATAAACAAAGGTTGTGGAGGAGACTTCAAAGGAAGACTTGAATCAAGAAGGAAGTTTTATTGCAAAGGAAGTCCATCAAGAATAAGGTTTGTTAAAGAACAACTCAAGATATGTTTTAAACTGCAAGTTTTGTTACAAGGTTCTCTACATAGAAAAAAGTATGTTCATTCACTTTTGAATTTTTCTTTACATTACCGACATCATTATGTCTAGGTTTTTGAATCATAAATATTCTTGTTAGGGTGATTAATCATTAGAGTAAATCTACCCTTGATTACTATCTCTTGTCATTTGTTCATTTTTGTGAAACCCTAACCTTTAGGGTTCACTGTAAAACCCTATCCTTTTGGTTGTTAGGGTCTGTTAACAATAATGTTGAAAGCCTAGTCTTCTTAGGGTTGTTGATAAAATATAGAACCTATGATGAAAACTCTATTATTTTATTGAGCCACCTACATCACCCTCTACGCAAAGATTACGCTGGCCCTATGAGAATTTTGGCCTTCCTTCATTTGCCTCTTCCGGGGACTGCAAACCTTCCTCCCGGAATGTTGTTGCCCTCCTCTTCCACATGCTACTCACCCTCTGGCTCTATATTTTCTTCTGAGCTTCTGCTACTGAGAAAATCAAACTGCCTAGGCAACTGAGTATCTGCAATGGTGTTTTATCCATCTATCCATCGACTTCTTCTTATAATCTTATGTTGGAGCACCAATGACCAAGATTAAAACATAATTGATGGCCCAAATTAATTCCATGTCGATTCGTGTGAGTTTCTAGATGATCCTCACCTTATATAAATTAATATTGATTAATTAACCATATTCCCTAAGTTTTGACTTAGTAAATATTTAAAATTTGGTTAATAATATAATTAAGACACTTTTAGGCGGAATTTCAACAAAAGATTTCTTGGTTTTTGAGAACTCGTGTATTCAAGCCTCTCCACAAAGTTTTGTCGGTAGAACACATTCGATGCTACAAAAACTAACACTCCCTCTTAGCAAGGAATGTGTTATAGTGTTGCACCTGCTGCCACAACATCCTGTCTCTACATCATCTCCAGTCACGCTGCTGATCTTTGGTTGCTGCTGCCCAACAACTATTGTGCAACTCTGATATATGTTGCATTTGTGTTGTTGTTGACTTTGCTATACTGCTGTTAACACTACATTTGCATTACAACTCCCTCTCATATGTTGCTGTTGAAACTGCAACATCTGCAACTGAGAATCATCTAAAGTAACCTGTCCCTACTACTGAAACAAGTTCTCCACCATACCCATTTGTTCCCTAAAATATATTAAATTAGCTCTCCCTAGAGCTTTCGTGAGTATATATGCAACCTTCTCTTCTGTGGGAACATACTGTAGCTCGACTACTCCACGTTTAACACAATCTCTGATGAAAAGACATCGAATATGTATGTGTTTCGACCTGTCATGAAACACTGGATTCTCAAAGAGATTTATGTAGCTCTGATTATCACAATAGACACTGGTCCCCTCCATCCTCTGCCTGAACAAGATTACTAGCAACTTCCGAAGCCATATAGCTTTGCATGTAGTTGTGTTGGATGCCATATACTCTACTTCTGCAGAGCTCAGTGCTACTGACTTACGCTTCCTGGTACATCAAGAAACCATCCCTGATCCAACACTGAAGTAGTACCTAGAAGTCCTTTTCCTGTCCACTAAACTGCCTGCTCAATCTGCATCTGTGAACGCACAAAGTCTGACTTCATCTCCTCGAGTATATCTCAACCCATACCCGACTATGCCACGAACATACCTCAAAATATGTCTCGCTGCTGCCCAATGTACTCTCTTCGACTCTACCATGAACAAACTTAGGGTATTGACTACGAAGCAAATATATGGCCTAGTGTTAACCGGATACATGAGAGACCCAATAAGTTTCCTATATAAGGTGGGGACAACATCCTTGTCATCTGATGCATCTATCTTCTTCTAGTTGGTGATCATGGGTGTAGACATGGGTCTGCAATCCTGCATTATGAACCTCTTCAGAATATCAGTAGCATATCTTTCTTGGCCAAGGAAGATCTCCCCATCCTTCTGCCACACTTCCAATCCTAGGAAATAATACATCAACCCAAAATCCTTCATGTAAAACTCTGTTATCAGGTTCCTCTTGCAGTTCTCTATGATCCCTAATGATCCTATCAGAAAGATATCATCCACATACAAAACTAGGATGAGTGGCTCACCCTCTACCATCAAATAGTAAAGGTTGGGATCTGTGTCACTCTTGATGAATCCCATCTGCTGCAAGTAGCTGTCAATCCTACCATACCATGCCCCGTGAGCCTGCTTGAGTTTGTATAGAGATTTCTTCAGTCTACACATATGAGTGTGTCTCTCATGAGTCTCAAAGCCCTCTAGCTGCTCTATGTACACTTCTTCCTCTATCACCCCATTCAAGAACGTTTTATTGACATCCATTTGGTGAATCTTCCATCCCATCTGAGCTACTAGGGATATAACTGACCGGATAGAAGTGTATTTGGAAACTAGGGTGAAGTTCACCTCATAATCTATCCCTTCTTTCTGTGCATACCCTTTTCCATGAATGTAGCCTTCTATTTTTCCACACTGTCGTCTGCAACATATTTCATCTTGTAAAACCTTCTATAACCTACAACTGATCTGTATTCTGGCCTTGGAACTACCTCCCAAACATCATTCATCATGATAGAGCTATATTCTTCTACCATAGAATCTACCCACACCTAAGAAACAGGATTTGTCCCCTAGGGGCTTCGAATCCCGAATTCAACGAATCCGATATGATTCGCCAAGATTCATACCCGATTCACAAGATACGGTCGTATCCGTACAGGGTATGGCGAATCCCGACCGTACCATGTACGGATACAACCGTATCCTGTACGGTCGCATTCGCTGTCTAAAAAAAGTGTGATTTTGCTTTATAAAACACCGAATCCGCTCATTCTTTCTCGCCATTTTGTTTTTGTGAAGTGAGAAAGGTGCAAGGGTTTGCAAGAAGAAAGGGTTAACAAGGAGAAAGGGAGTTCTTTCGAAGAGATTTGAGCATCCAGTAAGTGCATTGTCTCTCTATATTTTTCATTTAGTTTGCTATTAGTGTTTGCATGTGCATATGTTTTATATATTTGGTTATTTTTGTTTATTTTTTACAGTATTCATGGCTCAATCAAAAGCAGTAAGACAGGGGCAAAGAAAGGGGAAGAATGTACCCATTGAAGATGCCCCTCTTGTCCCTGTTTCATCAAGGTCTGCAAGTATTCCATCTATTGGAAGTGGGGCTGCAACAACAACTTCAAATGTGCAGGGAAAACAAACTGTTGACTCCAAATTCCCATTGTGGAAATATGTGACAAGAGAGGGAGGGGCAGGAAAAAAGGGGGGAGGAGGAAATTTTTCATGGAAATGCAATTTTTGTAATGGCCATTTCACTTGCACATATTTTCGTGTGAAAGCACATTTGTTGGGTATTCCAGGTTGTGGCATTAAATGTTGTACAACAATTGAATCGACACAGAGGAAGGAAATGGAGAAAGAGAAATTTATTGGTGAGGCAAATGTGGCATAAAAATAAAAAAAACCAAGAATGATGACCCCTTCCATTCTTAAGGAAAAGTAGCAACAAGTTCCCTTTTGAAACTTTTAGTAGGGGACAATCAGCAAAGAGAAAGGCAATTACAGTTCGTGCAATGGAAAATATTTTTCAAAAAGAGAAGAGGGAAGAGCTTGATCTCACCATTGCATTTTTTTTTATCAGAACTTCATATCCTTTAATGTTGCACGGTCACCTCTATTTATTGAGATGTGTCGAGCTCTTAGTCATGGGGCTCCATCAGGGCATGTGCCTCCTGGGTTAGAGAAGCTCATAACCACATTGTTGACAAAGGCAGAGAAAGAGGTGGACAAAATGTTTGAGCCTATTAAATCGGCATGGCCAACATCTAGGGTTAGCATTGTTTCTGATGGATGGACAGATCCAACACGCCACCCACTCATCAACTTCATGGTGTCATCCTTGAATGGTCTAGTTTTCTTGAAATCAATGGATGCACTTGGACAGTACAAGGATGCACAATATATGGGTGAGTTATTTATTAAAATTATTGAAGATGTAGTTGTCGATTCTTGTGTGTAAATCATTACAGATAATACACCTGTTTGCAAGGCTACTGGCATGATTGTGGAAGAAAAATATCCACAAATATTTTGGACACCTTGCATTGTCCATTCATTGAACTTGGCACTGAAATCTATTGCTTCTGATGTGATTTGGATTGGAGCCACTATTGAGGATGCACGGTATATCCACAACTTTGTACAAAACCATATAAATTCCCTCACTATCTACAAGGAGTACAAAAATCTATCATTGTTGAAGATTGCAGATACACGATTTGCCTCTTCATTCATCATGTTGAAGAGGTTGAGGGAGGTCAAGACCTCTCTTGGGGCCATGGTTATTTCAGAGTTTTGGTCTTTTTGGAGAAAGACAAATTAAGCAACCTCAAAGAAAGTGAAGGACACAATGTTGGATGATCTATGGTGGGAGAAGGTAGATCTAGTTATTCATATCATGGATTGTATCATTTCCTTGCTCCGATTTGCAGATACAGACCAACCCATCCTAGGAGAGGTTTATGAGGGATGGGATTCCATGATTGAGTCTGTGAGGACCATTTTTTTACAAAGTCAGTGCCCAGAGTATGAGACATCACCAGAGGCCTTCTTCACCAGCATACAGGATATTCTTGTCAACAGATGGGACAAGAATTGCACAGCTTTACATTGTTTGGCTCACTCCTTGAACCCAAAATACTACAACCATGAGTGGCTGAATGGTGGACCTTCCCATAGATTCCCTCCTCACATGGATGGTGAAATCTCACAAGGGAGGAAAGATGCATTGAGGAGGATTTTTCAGGAGAGAGCATCCCTTGATGAGGTGGAGGATGCCTTTGCAAAGTTTTCCACTGGCACTAGGCGATTTGCAGGCTATGATGTGATTCGAGACAGGGGGCTAAGAAGCCCTATTCTTGGTGGGAAACTCATGGGGCAACAAGCCCTCCTCTACAACAGTTAGCCATGAGGCTCCTCTCTCAGGTGACTTCATCCTCTTGTTGCGAGAGGAATTGGAGCACATATGGGAATTTGTATAGTGTGAAGAAGAGCAGGCTTGAGCAGTCCAGGGCAGAGACAATGGTGTATGTGCACACCAACCTTCATCTCATCTACAAGCAGAGGGAGGATTGGTTGAAGGGAAAGACAAAGATGTGGGATGTCTTTCCTGATGATATGGGTTTGGACAGCAGTGTTGAGTCGGCATTGGCCAACTTGGATCTCAATGTGCCAATGCTAGAGCTCGTCACATTTGATGATAGAGTAGAGGCGTCATCCTCCACACCAGCAGATGCACAGATGACAGAGGAGGAGGATGCATCAGAGCCAGAGGAGAGCAGTGGTGAGCATGATGATTGGGATGAGGACAGTGATGCTGATTATGATGATGAGGATTGATGACTCATTGACTCTGACTCATTGAGGCTTCAAGCTTGTAGTCTTGTAGACTGTAGTTTTTTTGTATTTTCTATTTCTATTTGCCATTGGCAGTGTACTTATGTAACACATTTTGATTCTGATGACTTAATGAGAAAAATACAGTATCTTACTATCTTGTCTTTCTGAGTAAATTTGACAATTGTATGATGTATCAATGTATCATGTATGAGTATCTAAGATCTTAAATCTATGTTTGAATCAATGAATTTGTGTAAAAAATATCTAATTTTTAATATATATATATATATATATATATATATATATATATATATAATAAAATAATATATAACGTATCGTATCCTAGAAGTGTCCTGTTCTGGGGGTCACCGTATCCCGAATACGATTCTTGAATCCCTGTATCCCCATATCCCCGTATCCTTGTATCAAGTGACTTAGACCCACACTTGATGCTGTGCGGCCTCCTGAAAGCTGGAAGGTTCTGCAACCTAAGCCACCAATGCTTGGTACCTATAAGTTTGTCTGCGTTGTCTTTTGTTCATCCTAGGAGTTCCAATAAACTCCTCTGCATCTCTCAATGTCTGACGAACATCTCTGTTGGCTCGACCACTAGTCGTGGGAGGTTCAGCCAGCTCCTCCTCATCCTGCCTTTGTTGCTCCGTCTGTTGAGAACTCCCTAGATTTCCTGCACCTGAGGAAATACTGGTACTAGTCACAATACTCGATCCTTGTGACTACCCTCCTACCTTTCCCACTAGTTGTCCCTGTTGTTGGACCAAAGGAGCTTTTGCTCACTGATTTTGATTACCTGCAGGCATGTCACGAGATCTCCTAAAAGCTTGTTCCTCCATGAACTTCACGTCTCGCCTCACTACAATCTTCCTATTGCTAGGAATGTAGATCTTGTATGCCTTTGAGGTTTCGCTATACCCAACAAAGAACCCCTTTTCTGCAGTCTGATCCAGTTTGGTATGTTTCTCATATGGCACATGGTAATAAGCAATGATGCAAAATAGTTTCAAGTGACTAACTTCTGGCTTCTTCCTTGTGAAGACTCCTTCTCGCATTTTCTTCCCCAATGCTCTATGAGGAGTCATGTTCTGAATATTAATTGTCGTGTTACATGCCTCTACCCATATAAATCTGGGTAAATCGTGGTCATATAACATAGCCTTTGCAGCTCCAACAATTTTTCTGTTTTTCCGCTCCGCTACCCCATTCTACTGTGGATTATATGGATTTTTCCATTCTATCTTAATGCCTTCCTTCGCACAGAAATATGTGACGTCGTTATATATTCTCCATAATTATTTGAACAAAGCACCTTGATCTTCTTCCTTGATGCATTCTCCACGAAAGCTTTAAACTATTTGAAATGATCGAAGACCTCATCTTTGGTCTTCAAGAAGTAGATCCAAGTTTTCCTGGAATTGTCATCAATAAAGGTGATGAAATATTCGGCACCGTTGATATCTCTAGTGGACACCGAGACGCAAATATTTGAATGTATGAGTCCTAACACGCCATCAGCTTTGCTATCACTTCTTGGAAATTTCGTCTTAGCATAATTCCCAAGTATGCATCCTCTGCACATGTCATCGTGTTTTGTGCCAAGTTCAGGAACTCTTGTTACTATTTCTCTGAGCATCCCGAGTGCTCCATGGTGTAGATGTCCCATTATCCTATGCCATAACTCATTCAACTCTTTCCCACTACTACTTTCACTTCCTATTAGTGCCATTGGAGAGTCAAGTCGTAACTGGTACAATCTGTTACTTCGAACTCCAATTTGTCTTACCTTCTTCCAGCTTGGGTGTTTGACATACACTTTCTTCCCTACGAAGTGAATATCATACCCCTTATCCTATAACTAGAATACTGAAATTAGGTTCATACCCAATCCTGGCACATGCAAAACATCTGTAGCATTAGTTCTTGCTCCTGACTCAGTCTGAAAATCTATGGTACCTCTCCCCAGTAGAGTACATTTCGTCATGTTTCCCATAGTAATTTGGAAGTCCATCTGCTCCTCCTTGTAGCTAGAGAAATATTCTCTAACCCCTGTCATGTGAGTTGATGCTCCAATGTCTACATACCAAACACCTTGTGAAATTGGTCCTGAAAAGCAAGCAAATTTATCCTCCAAACTGGAAGACAAATATGAAGCCTCATGAATGTCAATTTTGTCCATGGTTATGTTGAAGAATTTGCAGTGTGCTATTCCTCTTTCACCTGATGTTGGATTTTATCTAACAACTATTGCAAAAACCCTCTGCGTCCAGCTAGAGATCTACCCAACGAAAACTCTAAGCTACTCCCTCTGCCTCTAGATCACTTGATCTAGAAAACTCGAATTTTTCAGCCTCTCATAAACATCAATTTTCGTCAAGCAACTCGACCCTCTCGTAGAATGATTGTGAAATTTCTTATTTTCGCCTCTGAGCTCTCTGTATGATCAAGTGCGCTCTGATACCATGTGAAATTTTTATCTTTTGCAACAACTAGAAATTATTCTTCTAACTGCAAATTTAATTATGTAGTTTATTTGGAATGGAAAATAACGAATAAAATCACAACTACAATTTTCACCATAAAGATACCGCAGAAAATAAAATACTGAAAAATGATAAATTATAGCACACACATAAGAATTTTGACATAGTTATTTTTGGACAATTGTCCCCGAAAAAACCCAATGTGAGAAAACCGATGCAGTAGATGAGGGTTTTATTAATATTCTTCAACAACAATTCTAAGTACAATAATTTAGATTCCCAACTGGCAATCTAATATGAGGAAAATACTAGAAAATTTATTATGAGAATTTTCTCTCACCCCACAATTAATTTCTACCAACAAAATTACCTCCCTAGCCTCTGCGCTGAGCCACCTGCATCACCCTCTGTGCTGAGCTTATGCTAGCCCTATGAGAATTTCGGCCTTTATTCGTTTGTCTCTTCTGGGGACTGGAAACCTTCCTCCTCTTCCACCTGCTACTCACCCTCTAGCTCTATCTTCTTTGCTGAGATTCTGCTACTGAGAAAATCGAACTGCTTGGGTAACTGAGTATCTACACGGGTGTTTTCTCCATGTACCCATCGACTTCTTATAATGTTCTGTTGGAGCACCAACGCCAAGATTAAAACATAATTGATGGCCCAGTTTAATTCCATGTCGATTCATGTGATATTTTAGATTCTCACCTTATCTCAATTAATACTGATTAATTAACCATATTCCCTAAATTTAGACTTAGGAAATATTTAAAAATTGGTTAATAATCTAATTGAGACACTTCTAGTTGAAATTTCCAACAACAATTTCTAGGTTTTGGAAAACTAAGTATTTTAGCCTCTCCGCAACGTTTCGTGGCTAGAACACATCTGATGCTACAAATACTAACAATTTATAGAAACATGTATGGTTTTATGTTTTCTTTTTTCTTTAATCAGATTCAGACAAATGCATTTGCATATTAGATTAGCTACATTTAATTATATAGTTTGGAAATCCATCAATGGTTAACCCCGAACATAGTTAATAAAAGCCAAAGCTAGTTATGGATACAAAGCTACATTCTGATCTAATTGTAAGTTTTCGCTAGGTGTAATCCATGCTATTGGCCAAGCTCAATTTGATCCATCGACTAAAGACAAGCCAATCTTTGCATTTAGTCATCTCAATCAATTTTAATGTTACATATTAGAATTTAAAAATTGTTTAGGAAAATGGAATATGTCAATTGATTACCCACACACTGGAAACATAGCACATTATTAGCCAAATCAACTCATAGTTGGAAATAATTCATGGAACACTCTATCATTGCTCAAGCAAAAGTATGATTATGAATAACTTTATAGTGAATTTGACACAACATATAGGAATGGAAATGAACCTATGGGTAATTTACTTCAAAGGTTATGGGAATTTATTGTAGGTTTCCTAAAAGTAACATAACATCCACCCAATATACCATTGAGTAGTTTTCGTATCTTTTGTCTGCCCCTAAAGAAGACGAGTTTTCCTTGGGCATTGAGAAAAAATTAATTCTTTGCATATTAGATTTCTTTTTACTTTTGGAATTTTCAATTGAAATGTTCACAATTGTCTTGTACATTCAAGAGCTTCAGTGAATGTTACGGTGGCTCCATTGCTAGTTGGGATATTTTTTAAAAGAAATTTATCAAGAAGTTTGGTGAAGATGAAATAAAAGCATTCTTAATTGTGGAAATGTCAAATATTAAAATGAATTTTGTTGAATCAATTGAAAATTTCAACCAAAGATTCCATTCTATTCTTAATGGAATATAAAACAAAAGCATTCTTAATTGTGGAAATGTCAAATACTAAAATGAATTCTAGAGAATCAATTGAAGATTTTAACCAAAGATTCCATTCTATTCTTAATGGAATATTGAAGACAGGGACGTCATGTGTTAACCAAGGTTTATACTACTGCCCTTCCCTTAAATTTGGCTTTGCCACTATTGGAGCAGATAAAGCAATATCAACCTTAAATATGGAACAAGTTTTACTTTGAAAATATAATTCCTGCTTGTCTCAGTTGTGATTCTTTCTATGTAAAGGACTTTGTTCCTAATCCTTAGGAGTTTTTTAGATCTAGATGTTTCCTAGATTGGTGTGTGGTTGAGATATTCTCTCAACTAAGTGATTGTGTGTCCAATATAGTCTACCTATCTTGAGACAACACTACATGTATTTATATGTAACATTATTTGATTAATTTATGTGGTGATCAGTTTTTCAAATTGGTATCAGAGTCTGTTTGGGCCTAGGGCCTTGGCCCCTTCTGGGCAGAGGGAAATAAGAGAGTATATGTGCATTGTTTTAGTTTTGGTTTGTCCATTATCTAATATAGTTGTACGTGTGAATGGATTTTCCTGGGAATGTTGAATTTAACAAAGATTAAGCGACCACATGTTAATAAATTGCAAAGTAAGTGTATTTGGGTGTTGGAACATACACGCAGAGCATGGCAACGCCGACAAACTAGAGAAATGAGTTAAATAATATTGTTCCGACAGTGGTGGTGCTTCAAACCATTGCCACTCGCGCATTCGATACTAGTGCCAACTATGCCATGAGTTTCATCGTCGATAAACATCGGGGGATCATTCTCACTAACTGCGATGTCGTCAAGCTTGGACTTGTTGTTGCAAAGGCCATGTTCCTCAATCATGAGGAAATTCTAGTTCACACTATTTACCATGATCCTCTGCATGATTTTTTTTTTTTTCATTTTGATCCAAGCACCTTACAATTTATGAAATGTGAGAAAATCCCTCTTGCAGTAGAAGTTGTTGTTGTTGGATTGGAGATCCGAGTGGTGGGTAATGACAGTGGCGAGAAGGTTTCAATTTTTGCGGGGATGTTGGCCCGATTGGATCGAGAGGCCCCTCATGATAAGAAGGATGGATACAATGTCTTCAATACCTTCTACATGTAGGCAGCTTCAGGGACAGAAGGAGGGTGTTGGGCCCTACTATTCTTACCCTTTTCCACACCTTATCCTACTATTTTGCTACAACCTATCCTACTTTACCTATTTTTGTACCCTGAAATCCCTCTATGTTGACTAAACTGTGTTAATTTACAGTGCAGGTAAGAATCATTAATCAAGGATGTTTTCACATATCTTTGGTCAATTTAAGTAGGTGTTAAATGAATTTATATTTCTTGACTCGTTAATTCACTGATTTATAGATGGAATTCTTAAATATATGGATGGCACTTTAGTACATGACAGGTCATCAAGGATCTAGTAACTATTTCAACGAATATATATCAAGCACCAATTTTGTACTCAGTCTAGTGCTCTATTCGGTACTCTACTACATTTAGCACTCTACTCTATTCGGTACTCTACTCCAGGTTCGGTACCAATCAACCAGTCAACTGTCGGCATCCCGAAGATAGATTCTCTTGTTAGTGAGCTTGGTGTTGGTTATCTCATTCCAAAGATAGCATCACAAATGAACAATTCAGATACGATGAGGATGAAGTGATCCTGGGGATTTAGCGTAGCCCAAATTAATTCAGATCACATATGTATTTAATTTTCTCGGTCATATTGTTGTAACCATTTTCCCGAGCCTGAACTCTTTAAAGAGGCCCATTGTTTGTATGAGAGGTTATGCATATGCACACAGAGTGAATCAACGACGAGAGGATTGATATTAAACACCATTTGACTCTATTTTGTTTTCAGCATTGAAATTTCTGAACTTATGTTTCATTGAAATTTTTAATATAATTTTCCCTGCTTATATATATATATATATATATATATATATATATATATATATATTCGTGGATTTATGTCTTTTTGATCCGTAGTTTATTGATTTAAGTTAAACTTCTTCCAAGTCGTGGCAAGGGCCACCACGGACGTCGACCAAATTCTGTAACGATTTTTGGTTAAGTAGAAGGTGTGCTTTGAATTCATTTGGTGGAGTTGCACTTAACATTTGTTTTCGTTTGTTGGTAATTCTCATAATTTCTGCACTTAGAATCGTACTTCGATTTCGTTTGAAAGTTCTTGTAGATATGAAGGTTATGATGGCAGGGTAGATGTTCATTGAGTCTTTTGTGAGTTTATAAATCATCTTCATAAATATTTTCTGCAAGTTATCGATTTCTTTGGTTGATTTCGAGATCCTGTAATACACTTTAGTTAGTACAGATTTCTGAAGGATGAGTTCTTACAGTTTTAAATCAAATCCTCTGTTCTAAATAGAATGACTTGATTATGCGTGGATATTTATGTTTTTGGAAAGAAACCTTGATAGTTGATGTTCATGTATGGTGTAAGGGTTGATTAGGAATAGTGTGTCATTTATTTCATCGAGAAACAATGTTTTAATCATTGAGCGCAAAAGTATGTCATCCATTCGATTTCATAGTTAATTTTGAGTTAGATTTATTGATTTAAAGATCCGAGAGTTATTTGCTTCCTTGCTCAGGTAGTTAGGAGACTGTGTGTCATTTGATTACTTAGTTAGTTTCGAATTAGAAAAGATTTTTGTTGTTTTCTCAAATCGCGTGGTTGATTTCCATTATATTTGTTAGATAGGAAATAGTATGAATGATTTTTCAAGAACATTGTTGGATTTATCTTTCGATTTGTAGCGCCCAAGGGATTAGTTTTTATAGCGATTTTTGAATAGGATTGAGAACATGGTTTGTGGTGATTATTAAGTTTTTCTTTGAAAGAATATTTATCTAGCTGCACCATAATTGAAAATAAATTTGTAATTTGGCTTAGATGTAATAGGTTTCTTCACTTCAAAAAATGTTGGTGTGACCATTTTAATTGAGGAACACCGTTTGGTTATTCTGCACTTAATTTTGTACTAAGTCAACACAATATAAATTTAGATCTGAACCATAATGCCTTGTAACTCAAAGCTTACAAACTCCGGTTGACAATTTTAAATTTAGGGAATTCAACGACATATAAAAACCCTAACAAAGGGTCAAGTGGCTTGCCAGTAATTAATTGTCATTATTGGCTCGCTTTATTCTCTGTTGTTGGATTTTCTATGTCTATTTTCTCGTTCTATCGACCAATCCTTGTTTGTAGTCTTCTGATTGCTTAGCAGCTCTGGTCACATGGGACAATGTCGGGCGAAATCTTAAGTCAGTCGAAGCTAATGAGACGAGTTTGGAGCATATTTTTTTGGCACAGTAGCTTCGGCAAAGAAATGGAAATAGAGGAAACCCTACGTCGATCTATGGTGGAAACCCGGGTGGACCCAGGGATTCATTTCGTTGGACCGTCTTGTAAACGAAACATGGTTTCCCGGGCCACCGATTAGAATATATGAGGATACCTCCCACTTTAACTATACTCATCCCCATGGAATGCGCTCTGCCATTCATATTTCTTGGATTGTTTTAGAGACTTTCAGATTGGGGCTCCCTAATGTCAGGTGGTTTGTAATGGGAGATGATGATACACTTTTTTTGTCGCATAGCTAGTGTGGTCTATGGGTGAATCCTAGGTGTTTATCAGCCTAGACCTTGGAATGAAACACATAGTAATTTTTGCGGTGGAAGCGATGCCTCAGGTACCATCCGTGGTGGTTGTCGGTATGGGACAATGTATTTCCAAGGATATGGAGTTCAATTCGTAGCATTGAGTACAACTCAGATATTTCCACAAGTGTTGAAAATTCAGATAAATCACTGGATGCTACAACAAGGATTAGTACAAACACTCATAAGTTGTCATTTTGTTTCATTTTTGGGAAGAATTTGGAGCTATAAAGTTGTCATAACTTGTAATACACTGATTGTAGTTTTTTTTTTAAATTGTCATGTTATTTTTGTAAATATGGTTTATAGAATCTAGTGACAATTATTCTGGTCAACTATTGTCACTAGTGTGAGTCTATGTTGGAACTAGCCATTTCAACAATAGACATATTTATTTGGAGGAACTATGGATTACCAGATATGATGAAGTCATGACACTGAAGATTGCATCAAAAGATAGGATGATGGACAAACAAGCTAAAGGATTGTATGTTGAAATAACGCAGACTCAATATTATGTTGTAATGAGAGTCACACATCTTAACTATAAGCAATTCTATGGTATTTTGTAGTGGACCTTGGAAAGTATGTAGTTGGTAACTCTATAAGTTGGAGTGTGTAATGTAAGCTTGATGAGGCATGTGTACCCCCAGAAAGTTCGCGATAATCTTAAAACCACTTTGTAAATGGAGGTTTGTGGTAAGCCATAAACCACTATGTAAGTGCAGGTTTGTGGTAAGCTAGAAACCACTTTTGATAGTGTATGTAAGTGCAAGTTTGTGGTAAGTCGGAAACCACTTTGCAGTGTAGGTTTGCGGTAATGATCCAAGATATTTTGCTTATAGATGCTTAAAGAATTACATGTGAAAGAGCATGTTAACCAGGAAAATTAAAGCACACATAAATGAAGAGGAAAAGAACATGAAAGCATGAAAATATGACACAAGGAGTTTATTACAGAGTTCATCCAGTTTGGACTACGTCTAAGGGCCCTACTCAACAGTGGGGAGGCCTCCATTCATTAAGTGGCATTAAAGAGAAGAAGTACAAGCAAAAATTACATAATGGACCCTTATACCTCCAAGCTAGAAGATGGTCAAAAAATGGAGAATCCAACTGTTGAGTTTGACATCACCACTGAGTTTCTGGAAAAACATCATGTAGAAATGACTACCCACACATCCAATTCTGACAAAAATCCCTTATGCACCTCTCAAAATCTTTTTGATACCCCTAAGATTCCCTGAGGCAAGGTTCTGGTGTCCTGCCGGCTCAGGGTTTCGTCGTTGCTGCACAATTCCGCTCCTGCTCTGCCGCTCCTCCCTGTGAAAATGAAAGGTCTGGTGTTTAAGTAAATTTTTCGAGCAGAGCCACCAAAGACAAGCCCCGTGGCTCAATGGTGGCAGAGATTTCTTAATCGGCGAAGGTTGGGGTTTGAATCCCCCACCCTCCAAAAATAGTTCGTTATTTATTTGTATTATTGGAAAACAGTTTTAATTGGGTGCGTTATTGTTATGTGGAACCTTAGTTAGGGTTGGAACCTTCGGTTTTAGCGGAACTTTGTTTGAAGACCAGTGGGCGGGGTCCGCTCCACATGGCCTCGACCCAACCCTTGACACCGTTTGTTACATATGTACAACGAGCCGGGTTGTTGTATGAACCACCGGGGTCGGCGGGTCAGTCGGGGGTGGCCTACCCCCCAACCAAACTTTTGAATAGTTCTATTATGATATGGTTGCATGCGGGGGTGGAAACCCGTCACCCCTTTTTTTTATTATTATTTTGTTTTAAAAAAACATATATTTGATTTTTGTCAATTTAGGGGTTATTAGGCAAACTAACCATCCCACATATTCGCCCGCTTTCGGGAGCTAAGTTTCCATGCCCCAATGTCGGTCAAATTGTAGAACACTTAAACCTGGCCCACTGCCAACTTTGACCACAACTTTGACTTGCTCTAATTTCTTCATACGACCTCGTATTGGAGTGTCGTTCTCACCATTGGATTCAGGACAACGAACACTTCAATTTTTTCTTGGTCTTGCTGTCATCTGACCACTTTAAATTTTTGAGCCCTTTCCAATGCCACTTGTTCTTTGAGACCCACTTGTATTTATGAGATCCACTTGGATCATTCCTCCCCACTTAAAGAGCTTTTGGACCACCAAAAGCATTAACATATCCAACACATTGCTTGTGCCCTCGCCAAACCACACTTCTAATTATCTGTAGATACATTTTTTTTGCAATCATATACAAACCACACATGACTCAAACAACCCTATGCTTGCCGAGAGTTTATAACAAACACACTCTATGGTCAAGGTTTACATAATAGAAACCAACACCCCAATTACTATAGAAAAAAGAGAGGCCAAAACATCATCGTTGTGTTTTTAAGTGATCGAAAACACATCATCACTTTTACATTTATTTGCAACGCATTATTTACAAACTATGGCCACAACAAGCTACTACACCTAAAAAACCATCTTTTACTTAATAAATCATACCACCATGAATGTGGTGAATTCATTTGTTGAACATTTTCACCAGTTGGCTTCTCTATCGATGCTTTCTAGGCATGGAGCATCTGACACGTGGCTTTCTGGTGTCCCACCTCGTTTCAGTGACTACAATGATTCTTTCTCCTCCAAACCTTCTGGGTCGTCTTGGAGCGCTTTCCCTTGGTGTTCCTTTGATAAGGGTTCATGGAACCCTCACTATCGCTGGAATGTGAGGAAGTAATCTCATCATTCGTCGTTGGCTAGTCACTAGCCATTTTGGAGCTTTCCCCAAGTTCCTTCCTAACATATCCAAGTCCTGCATGACGAGGAAATTCCTCTACTTTGATGGGGTTCATGATGTCCTGGTCATTAATGCCGAGGCCCTTTCCTCAATACCCCATTTTTCTCAGTAGTTTTGAGCCAATCCATGTAGTATGTCTCTCAAAAGCAGCGAAATCATCATCATAAAAGTACATGAAATTAAAGAGTTTCTTTTTACCTTAGGTTGGTTATGCTGCAACTTTTCCAAGGCCTCGTCCTTATCTTGTAGTTGGTGTAGCAACATTTGATTCTCCTCCTCTGCTTCCTATAGGAGTCTCCTTAGCTCAGTATTCTCTGCTTCAATGCTTCAATTGATCTCCTCAAGTTCTTGGAGCCATGCTGCATTGGGTGTCCTCTTCGTCTTTGGTACAATGTATGTTGAAATTCTTGTTTCATCGCCCGAATCAGAACCCAAGTCGATGGGCCCACCTGATGTGATCCCAAGAGCTGCAAACTTCACTTCGTCATCAGAATCTGAACCCAGTTCAATTGGTCTACCTCGTGCAAATGTCGCAGCTATGACCTTCTCATCTTCCTTTGATTCAGACTCGTTGCACCATGGTAGCTGTCTTCTGCTTCTCCTTTTTTTCATTCCTCTTAGGTCTCAACTCAGGGTGTAGTGTCCAACAATTCTCTTCATGTGTCCCTCTTTTTGACAATATGTACAAGAGGGCTTTGCTCTTCTTCTCTTGGGTGTTGCGGCTCTTTTTGGGTGGTCATTTTGTTCATGCGTCCCCCTACTTTTAAGATGCATGGCCTTCACATTGGCCTCATCGATGGTAGTAGGCTCAAACAATAATAATGAATGTCTTATGTAACTATGTAAAGAACTGATATACTTAGTTACAATCTCTAGTGAGTCTAATGGAATGCCCAAATTCAATGCTTGTTTTCTAAATTCTTCAATGAAGTTTTGCACATTTTGACCTTTGCCTTGCCTTAGGTGTTGCCATTCCATTAGTTCCTTTTGCTTATAGCCCAAAGGGTAAAATTGAATTTTCAATGAAGAAACAAAATTTGACCATCAGGAGAGAAGGTTACCCAAATTTTTGTTGCCTTGCAATTTTCTCTCCCACCAAAAGAGAGCGGTGCCACTGAGTCGAAGAGATGCCAACTAGATATTTTCCTTGTCTTTCTTGATCTGTTGAATCCGACAGTAGACCTCAATCTGTCTAACCCAGTTGTTAAGCTTTTTTGCATTACATTCTCCATTATACATCTCAAGGAGCCTGAAGCCATTATAATTAGCAGTAGGATGTTCCAACTTGGACAACTTTGACTTAGTTTTACCAAATTAAATAAAAGTATGGAAATGTTTCAATCCAACAATATAATAGTTTTACATTATGATTGTTCTACTTCAAAAAACTTTGTGATTTTGTAAAATCCTTTGGTCAAAGAATATTAGCTATGAAACAATGAACTTAAAAAAAGATGGTTAATTAAATGTTAATACTATCAAACTCAATGTTTGCACATAAAATTTAAAACTAGCACTTATACTTTGTCCATTATTATAATTACATCTTTCATTCACCCCTAATGAATACTTTAAGCTTTTGTAACTATATTTATGCTAAGCAAGGGTATTTGCAATGTAGTCTTTATGTAGTCTTTATTCAAATGTGGCAATGAATTCATACATTTTTAAAGTTCAATAATTAAGCTAAGTGGGCTATATTGCCTTGTTTATAACTCACATCCAATATTTTTTATTTTTTATTTGGTTCATTTGACCTGGATCTATTAATTTTTTGGACCTTAATGTTTTAGATTAATGAGATGTATTATTTTGATTATTTAATTTTGACCAAAAAAATATTAATTAATTTATTTAATTATGGGTTTATAATTTATTAGAATTTTCTTTTGATTAAATATCAATTCTTGATTCAAATTAACAGTTATTTTTTAAAGGTTATATTCATTATATTAAAATACTATTTATTAATATTTAGTGTTATATTCTCACTGAAAGAAAAAATAAATAAAATTAAAAAAAAATTAAAAAAAAAAAAAAAAAATCTTGGTGCCACGATCTATTTCTCCATCTTATCCTAATGAAATTGGTTTTCTCCATCTTGTCCTGTGATGAACCATACTATATGATTGGAAAAGGGTCGACCAAATGTTCTTGATGTGATTATTAAGGAAAAATTTCCTAACATACATCAACTCCACATTTATTAAACACTAAAATACACAAAAGACACTTATTGTAATAAGAAATTTTATACTTCTAATTATTTTTAGAAGCATATACACATTTATATAATTAATATTTAAATCTAAGTTTTTTTTAATATTTTATTTATTATAATTATAAATTTTATTTATTATTATGTATTTTAAATTAAAAACAACCAATAAATTTTAACATAAAATTTAAATGCAATTTTTTAATCTAAAATATATATAATTTTTTAAAATAAATATTAAAATATTTTATTTATAATTAATATTATAATATTTTTTTTCAAATACCACACATGAATCAATCCTAATAAATTCAATACACATTTTCAAATACTAAATTCTAAAAAACCTCTTTGAAATACAAGGAGTAAAATACGAGTAATTTGTGAGACTCAAATTACAAGCAATTAGGAGTACAAATTGCTAATTACTAACAGGGAATCCATTCACTATCACGATCTTAATCTAGTTAGTAAACCAAGAATTGTACTCCTGTTAATTAAGGTACTATATGACGAGCTGATTTTTAGTCGGCCATGCCACAATTTTTGGTAATGTTTCAAAATTTAGGTCGAAATTTGGGGACAAATTTTTTACAAAAGTTTATTGTTGAAGTGTTTGATTGGTTTTTACAGTGGAAATGAGTTCACTATCATCAATAATTTTTTAGACATTGAAAATGATAAATTATAAAATTTAATTTTTATAATTCAATTTTCAATAAAACTTTATCAAAATCTTACTAAATTTTCCACTATTTTTCAAATAAAATTGTGTTCACCTCAAACTACTCTTTCTTCTTTCTAACTATTTTTTTTTTCTAACTGCACACCATCCATCGTACACTTTCTTACACAGCTATCACAGGCTTTTATATTTTCTAGCCGCCAATCACGAACCAATTGAGCAACTATACGGAAAAGCTGCAGCCACCCTACAGAGCTTTTAATTCGCCTTTACTCATCTCTTATTCTTTCAGTCATCTCTACCTTCGAGATTCGATGGTCTCCTTTTCTGACAGGTCATTGATGCCACAATCACCCTGGCTCCAATACCATATTAAATTATAATAGGTAGACTATAGCTTATTACTAATAATTAAGCATTCTTTTAACCATCATTTTGGATAGCATTGCCATATCTCTATTTTTTCAATACATGTTTTTCTATTTAAGTTTTTATCATCTTGACCTTGGGATCTATTCTATGATGATAGCAAGAAAAGGTGACTCATGTCAACACAAACCGCAATTGCAATAAAAAAAACCAACATTTTGGCTACTTATCTTACAACAATAAGAAAGAGAGAGAAAGTGAAGCTAAATTATTCTAGTTATGTTTTTTTTTTGAAATATTTAATCAATATTGTTGATAGGAATAATAATAATGGGAGACTAACTATTTTGTATTATATTAGTGAGAATATGAAATCAACCAAAAAAAACTTTTGTGTTACTTCAATTTTTATTTTTTTTCATTCTTATATAATAGTCGATACATTACTACCTCTCTAGCATGATATAAAGAATACAATGATGTTAAATTATATTATTTTTATTTGATTTAGGTTAGGTGTATATCATTTAAATAAGATTGTGTGCATTTATTTATTTACTTTTTATTATGATAATTATGTAATATTTAGAATATAGTATAGATAAGAGACATTAAAAATGATATTAAGGAAAATTTCAGCTTAAAAGTGGTCTTTTAAGTTAAAATAATAAAATAAGAATTATGAATTTTGGAGGGAAAACAAACAAACTATTTTTTTTAATTGTATTTTCGACTTATCTTCTTATTGGTTTACTCAAATTTCAAGTTTAAACACTCGAATTAAATTCCATATCTAACGAGTACCCATTATGCATACTTTTTAGAGAATCCACCTTGATAAAAATTGCAAATACATGAAAAAACGTGTTAAAACGTGTTTTTTAATGTATCTGCAATTTTTATCAAGGTGTGTCTTCTCAAAAGTATGCATGATGGGTACTCATTGGATGTGGAATTTAATTCCGCGTCTAATGAGTGTTTAAACTTGAAATTTGAGTAAACTTACAAGGAGATAAGCCAAAAATACAATTACAAAAGGTAGTTTTTCTTCTCTTCCCTCAAAAATATTTACATGTACCTCTTTTTAAATTTAAAGCATAATGATCGGTTTACATATTATGACATGAAAATTTCATGGGTACTTTAAGGCTGAAATTTCCTATATGTGCATTGTATAAAATTTTCACACATTTTTGAAATTATTTTTCTCATATATATATATTAAAAGAGATGTATATTATATAAAATGGAGCTTGATCCTGAAAGTATCGAGAGAATTAAATGCATGACTTCTTAATAGCAAAGGTGCTTTAACGACGAGGAATCGAACAACTGAACTAACCCCGAGACTATATTAAATTATATTATTATTATTATGATATATATATATATATATGTCATTCCTTCCTCCAACTATCCAAAATAACCCCAATTGATATATATAATATATTATTAATTATTATTTAGACATAATAAATAATGTAATATTTAACATTTGTTTATGTTTTAATTTCCAAGTTTATGGATTTGGTTTAGTGTCAACATAGTGTGATTAAAATCTGGGAGCTTATTTTCATCCTGTGGTTTCATATTCTTCTCTTAATAATGGGTTTCCCAATGGAGTGGAAGAGTATAAGTTTGTAACTAGTTTGGTGGTCATTATCACAAAGATAAGTATTTGCCTTTATATCTATACAAAATTTTGCATTTGTGTTTATGTGATGTAATTCCATAAATTCTTGGGTAATGTAAAGTTATGGAAGGGAATGGTAATTTTGATAGGAAATTTGTTTATTGTTTATATGAATAAATATCTATAAACCATCTATAAATACAACTTATAGATGCTGATTACAATTATGAATATATGACCAAATTGTTTTGTATCATAGAAATTAGTTATGGTAGATCTAATTATTTAGGATATTTAATTCTATTTTGCCTATGTGTTCGTGTATATAAGTTTGAAAGGCTAAATTATATTTAAGATATAATTTATGCATATGAAATTGGTTATGTATTGCAACCTTTGTTCATAAGAATGTGCATGAGAATTCAATTAGATTTTCTCTTGTTATTTCTTATTATGCAATGTTTATTTCCACATCTGTTTTACATAGGAATTCTATTCTATTGCAACTAAGAAACTAAATTGGGTGTAGTTGGAAATTTGATTGAAGATAAAAGAAGAAAATTCAAGTTGGTGTGCCTCGATGACCAAGGGAGGAAAATCCAAGTGCATTATAGTCTTCAACAACTAGGATTCAATTTTTATGACACCACTTAATGCAAAGTATATGGTTTGCAAATTTAAGTACATAATGCAAACTTACACTCACACAACAACTACAATTAAAAATTCAAATAGAAAAAATTCAAAACTACAACTTTGCACTCTTTATTATGAACATAAAGGATTTTAAAACTTCCCAAACTCATTACATCTCATAACAATTCTATTCTTTCACTTATACACTCTTAGATGCATCTACACCCTGCATCTACAACCTTGGCCAAAGGCCTCTTTACACTTCTTCCCTCCGATGACCTATTAACGCTTCTTGAGATAAAGTATAAAAGGTCAAGTGCTAAACTCATCGCAGCTCAAAGGAGGACACTATCACCTCACTAACCCTCTTCTTACTTATGGCCAAGTCTCCTTCAACTCAAGGTGGGTTCTCCTTAGGATCAAATTGCTAAGGCTTAATAGTTTTAAGATTAGGGCTCAAAAATTCCTATGGGTCAATCTAAAGGTTAATGTCAACCAATCGAGCCTTAAATAGGTCTTGAAAACATAGAGTCAAGGAATTATCGGATGGTCTTGGAGAGTAAACCATAGAAAAATAGTTTTAAAGCTTATAAATAAAAAAGGGTGATGGAAGATAGAAGATCAATGCCTTAGGTCATCAGTATATATATTCTTTTTTGGCGCATATAGAGTAAAAAAATTAGACAATTCTAAGGTTTCCTTAGAGTGATAACTAGACCCAAACAAGCTAGGAAAAATAAAGTAACTTACCATAGGTTTTCAAATCCAAGGTATCAAATTTTTTAGATGTTTAAGGGAAAGAAAAATCTATATCTATTCCTCAAATACTTGGAAGAAGGGTTTAGCTCAACAAGGGACAGTGAAGTAAATGCAAAATAATCTAACTTAGCACATGAACATTTATCCCATGGAACATACTACCAAGATAAAGAAGATAAACTAATTTACTTCACCAATGACCATGCATCATCCAAGATCCATCATAAGCAACCATGAAAAGAGACCACATCACATTACAATTCCAGCCATGAAAAGTAACTCAATTTATCCATCCATACCCAACTAATAAGATAGAAAATTGTAGAAATTTTATACCTCCTAGGGGATTTATATCCCAAATCCAACCATGAGAAAATGAGAAGTGTATCTCTATTTATACTGGAGGTGCTCAACTTCCCTCACATAAAAATATTATTTTTTTAGGCTACACCCCTAATGTAGCCTATGAAGGGGCAAAAGGGCCTCAAGTCAATACTTATTAATCTAAATTATACAAATTAAGGGGCATCCATGCCCCATGTACAAATTATAAGGGGTGAAGCCCTTACTAATAATTTATATCCCTAAATGAAATGAGGGGGATTTGGTTCAACATCCAGCCTCCATGATCCAGGTGGATATTGGTGGCCACCCGCCTATTCCACTTGGGCCCCCACCGTTGTCTCTTTCAGTTTTTCAGTTTTGGCATAATTTACTATTTTTAGCAGTTTTTCGGGTCCTGAACTTCCGGAGCCGTTTTGAGGCCCTAAACGACGTTTTTTGGGCATCGCGTCTCCAGCGAATATCATTCCGTTTTGAAATGATATTCATGGCGAAAGTTGTAGTCCTCGGATAGAGCTTTCTAATGATGTATCATGTGTGTCAAACGGAGATAGTATGCCAAAGTTACGTCCCTGGGAAATTGAAACAACAATTTACCCAAACGGGGCCCATAGTTTTGGCGCTTCATCTCCTAGGGTTAGGTTTTTGGATGTTTAGGATTCTCCATTGTTTCTCAACAATAAATAGGCCCTCGAGCCTCATTGTAACTCAGTTCAGAGGCCTGTAGCCGCCACATCTCTTCTCAGAGATAGCTACCAGCGCCCTAGCTAGTTTTATTTCCATTCTGTCTGTAAGCAAATTTCAGTTCTCTGATATTAATGAAATGAAGTGTTATTTCCGCTGCATCTCTGTATTTATGTTTATATGTTTATTCTGTTGCGTTCCTGCATAAATCCGGATTAGTGGTATCAGAGGGGTCTGCTTTTTCTCGATCCTTCTTTGCATGTCCCCAACGAGGTCGGGGTATAAGGAGCTAGGGCTTGATCTGGTGGAACCTTTGCAAGATCAGCCTCGCAAACCTCGACGGACGCCCATGGGGACGAAAAGAAAGATGAGGGAGCAGGAGATCCTATCAAAATATTGCTCGAGGAGGCCCTCAAAAAACAAAGAATCACATATATAGATAACTTGTTCAGACCCTTCAACGGGCCGTCACCATGCGCACTGCATCCTTGCCAGCCTACTCCGAAGTGCGACTTTAAGGTACAAGTAAATTTTGACATTCCCATATTTGAGGGTCAAATAGACGCAGATTCCTTAGATAGATGGTTGAATCTATTAGAGGGATATTTCTCTGTTCATGACTTTTCAGACCGGGAGAAGATTATTTTTGCACTCCTCAAAGCTACCCCCCATGTTAAGGACTGGTGGGAAACCTACTGTGAGAACAAGGACCAGACAGAACCCTCTCTGTTCTCGGCCGTACCAACTTGGAATTTTTTCCGAGACGCCGTCAAGGAACAGTACTATCCCGTGGGGAGCTATGAGGACAAGTACATACAATGGACCACGCTGCGACAACAAAGGGATCAAGATGTGCACGAGCTGACGAATCTGTTCCATACCCTGCGCACAAAGTTGGGTATCAAAGATTCAGAGAAACATTTGGTGCTAAAGTATCGCAATTGTCTGCACAGATACATTCAGGAGGAAATGGAGTTCCTCGACATCTCCTCGCTTGGTACGGCATACCGGTATGCTGCCAAGATTGAGCAGAAATTCAAACAGAAGAAGCGAGACTTTGGATCTGCGAATCAAAATCAAGGAAAAGGTGCTTCCAAACCGCAGAACAAAGGACAGAGCATGGCGGCTAAAGAAAACCCGTCAAAGCCACAAGAAAAGAACAACACCGTAAAGCCAAAGAAGGACACGGGAAAGTGTTGTGAGTTCCATAAGAGCTCCACTCACAACACAAGTGAGTGTCGGGCCAAGCAGTCGCTAGTGGCCGAGATGAGGGCTTCTGAGTCAGATGCATGCTCCGACTCCGAATCAGAACCTGAAAAGGGGAATGAAAAGGGAAACAGATTATTGATGCGGAGCCCAACGCCACTGTTGCCACTACAAAGGTCCAGAAGGAGGAACCGGAAGATCCAGAGGAGGAGGAACGTCTCTTCCACTCCCAGATGTGGGTAAAGGGCTCCCCTGTACAGTTCATTGTCGACAATGGGAGCCAAAGAACCTCATTTCAGCAAACGCCGTCAATCGGTTGGGCTTGCCAACCACAGCTCACCCACATCCATACTAACACCTGGTATTTCACCAAGGACGAGATCTCCGCTGTCACCTCTTCGCCTCTCCCTATAGCATCCCATCAAGCCCTCACTCTGATTAGGGTTTATGATGTTGTTCTATTGATGTTTCTGATGTATTATTAGGACAACCAAGCATACTTGTGGGAAGCGCCATGTCGTGTATGAGTCTCGACCCGTGTCGTCATTGTTACTTGGGAAATAAGTTGTTATATGATACTGTAGGTACCACCTCCTGCCATCTCAGAGCACAGAAACACGCAATAGCTCATTTCCAAACCAGAAATTCGCTTTCTTCTCGATGATCTCCGCTCCCCTGTGGCAAGAAGAAGACTATGGCTACCACTGGGAGCTGTGGCTCCTCTCAGCACACAACAACAAATGGATAAGGTTGTGGAGGAGTACGGGGACATCTTCACCTCACCCACAGGGGTTCCTCTGCACTGTCAGGTCAAGCACCCGATTTATCTGACCCCAGGTGCGCCGCTACCCAATGGACTGATCTATCGGCGCTCTGTTCTGGAGAATGATGAAATAAAGAGGTAGATTCAGGAGCTGTTGCAGAAAGGTCACATCAGACCAAGTTCATCGCCCTGTGGGAGCCCGATCGTGTTGGTACAGAAGAAGGATGGGACGTGGAGACTCTGTATTGACTATCGGGCGCTGAACAAGATCACTGTCCGGAATAGGTACCCAATCCCACGGATTGATGACCTTCTCGACCAACTCAAAGGTGCAAAATATTTCAGCAAGATCGACCTGAAGTCTGGGTATCACCAGGTACCAATTGAACCCTCCGATGATCCAAAGGATATTGGTGGCCACCGCCACTCCACTTGGTTTCCCACCATCGGTTTCCTCTCAGATTTTTTTCTGGGCTTTTCGCTTTGGCACAATCTACTATTTTAGCTGTCTTAACCTGCATTCTTGAGGCCCTAAACGACGTTTTTTGGGTATTAAATTTGTCGCGATTTTGATCATCAAAATCGTCACAAAAGTTGTAGTCCTCGGATAGAGCTTTCTAATGATGTATCATGTGCGTCAAACGGAGATAGTATGCCAAAGTTACGTCCCTGGGAAGTTGAAACACCAATTTACCCAAACGGGGCCCATAGTTTTGGCGTTTCATCTCCTAGGGTTAGGTTTTTGGATGTTGAGGGTTCTCCATTGTTTCTCAATAATAAATAGGCCCTCGAGCCTCATTGTAACTCAGTTCAGAGGCCTGTAGCCGCCACATCTCTTCTCAGAGATAGCTACCAGCGCCCTAGCTAGTTTTATTTCCATTATG
>CM076573.1:103536364-103728894 GCA_034641835.2 Pinus albicaulis | reverse complement strand
TATCAAAGTTCCCAAAGTCAAGCCTTGAAACTAAGAGAAAAGCTCATAAAAGCCTTAAAACTCTAGTACCCTACTTTCTCCTAGTTTTTCCTGTGGTCCTGCACTTTTTGGCTATAAATCTTGCATAGCCAAGCGCACTTTCTGCTTGTTAAAAGTGTGCACCCCTATTAAAGATTAGAAAAGGTGCAAGTAAAATCTAGAAGCTGAGTTAAAGTCATTTTTAGAAGCTTCTAGAAACATTCCTGCGGTGGGAAGTATGCTCCTTTCATGTTCATGCATCCCATCCAATAAAGAGCTAACCCCTTGATGTAAGGAACTAATCCCTTTGAAGGAGGACTCTATCCCTTCTTGTATGGAGCTATAACCTCCTCTTCTCCACTATAAAATGAGGCATAGGGCAGCCTCAAGGGGTTACCATTAATGAGTTGAAGTTTTAGTATTGTTGGAGGCGAAGTGTTGTTGAAACTTAGACCCTTTTAGTTGAGATTTCATGTGGGAAGGATTACATACCTGTATGTATCTTGGTTGGAAGAGTGAAAGGCTGATATGAGTAAAGAAAATGCCTGCTCCAGACCCCAGGAGGACCTGTACAACATCAAGGCAGACACGGTTGTAAGGCTCTTCCTTATTTAAGTTAATACAAATAAATCTGTTTTTCTCAATAAGCTGTCAATTGATTATTTATTTTATGGATTCCCTGATCACCATAATGGATATGATTTATGAATATATGCTATGCAGGTGCTATTTGATGTTTGTTTGTTTGTGATTATAGATCTTCAAAGATAAATCTTTAGGGCGACTGAAGGACTACTACTACAAACAAGCGTTGGATCAAGGGTAAGATCGTTAAACCTTTATAGCATTTAATTATGAATCGCGATATATCTAGAGAAAGATAGTTTTATTTGTCCATTTGTTGCTAGCTATCCGTAGGACACTTGGGAGGTCTGTCTTGTCCGCAAGAATGACTTATCCATCCAACAGTCCTTTTTATCATAAGAGGATCCTTCCTCTCCCTTGTTCGGTTTTGCAATCCTCTTTCTATTTCTTGCATGACTTGAAAGAGAAACTTTCTCCTCATCCCTTTCACCTTTTACTTGGTTTCCATGTAGAGCCTCCTCACAAGTTTACTTTGGAGTCATCCCACAGCCTATCCCAAGCTGGGAGATGTTCTCATGCCACGACTCCCTTAACGAAGGTATCCCATCACTTTGTGAACCAATTCATAGCTGTCCTTTCTAGTTCTAAGTCTGACATTGTTTCTCCTACTGCAACAATCTCATCTTTTACCTGATATATTCAAGTGAGATAAGAATAAATGGTCTCAGTCTTGGAAATCTTGGTGCTCCCGAGTTTTTCTCTCAACATCATTTTTCGGTTTTGTTTGTCACTTTGGTATAACTTGTTCAACACCTCCCACTTTTATCTGGTGGTTTTCTTCTCAGACACATGAGGAACAATGTGATCATTCACTTTATCCAGGATAATCCTCTTGGCTTTCACATCCTTCTTCATATGGGCAACCAAAAGTGTTGCATTGGTAGGATTCTGAGTTTGATATGAAAATTATAGATCTCATTCTCCTTAAGCACCAATGAAATTATATCCTTCTAGATATTGTAGTTAGAGGACCCATCCAAACGATCTTCAAACCTAAGATCGGTAGCCATCTTGTCCAATTGATCAAACTCTATGAAAAATAACTTTTATTTGATGGAGAATAATATTTCTCTCACAACTATCCATACCTATAAACCCTTGTGTCAAAAGACCCCGTTTCTCTTTCAGAGACAAAGTTCTAATATCACATTAGTTTTTTTTTCCCTCCCAAACCTATATTTGATATACTATTCCAGTAAAAATTCATACCTATATTTTTAAACTCTAAAAATAAAACATTTTCTAGATATGGTTTAATGAACATCAATACATTGAGTTCTCCAAATTTAAAACACGACGGACATAGAAACCATTTACACATAAAAATTGACACAATGATTTAACGTGGAAATCCAAATGGAAAACTAGAAAACAAGTAATTCTTTTATTTTAGCTCGCAAAAAAAAAGTCTAGAAATTATTACAACAATTTATGAACCTCTATTTGTCCCAAAAATCTAATAAATTCAGCTACATAATTATGCCTTGAATTATGTGCTAATACAACTCTACATAATGCAGTTTTCAAGGCATGTATGACCTGTCTGCATGGTTGTATGAATTGTACAAAATCCATACAATGCATATTTACACAGTATGATACAACAAATTGTTGTGACTGCCTAAAAAATGGTTCTCTTCTGCCTAGAACTTTGTGCACAAAATCTATTTATGGACTTCCTTGAAATGTGTTCCCTAGCTCGCCCTTATTGCTTCCCCAATAAGTTTCTCCCACTACAATTTTTTTTCCTCTTCCTCTTCAGATCAAACCCTCACTTTTTCATGCAATGTGTGTCTCTTCTTCTAATATTTAGATTTTATTTTTATGATGTTCCTTTTTCTAGTGTTCCTTATGGATGTACTTTCAGGGTTGGAGGTAGACATGTCATAGGTGCAGGTTTACTTCATCAGCAGGGCTAGGGGCTATTGGAAATGTTTCATGGGGTTTTGTGGAGTTTCTATGGGATCTGATGGCATTCACTTGGCATATTCCATCATCTGCACACCTTGTCTTTCATTCTGTTGCATTCCAACAACTTTCAAGAAACAAGGTTATTATTGGGCCCATCTCCATTAATTACACTTAAGGTGGCATTCTGAGAGGAATATTTGACGGAACACCTTAGTATAATATCTCATTGGAACTGGAACAAGGAGATCTAGAGGATGGGATGGTTAGAAGTGATGTTTAGTGACTTGAGGAGTCATGGTGGATAATTTACCATTTTCCCACTTAAAAAATAATATTTTAATTGAAATAAAAATAGGGAAATGTTATCAATGATTAACATAATAATAAAATAGGAGGTTCTAGAGGGGTTCATCAGATTTATAAAATAAGAGGAGGAGACCATTTGAGGACATCTTGGATTTGATATTTTTATTGTATGAGAGGTTTGAGACCCCGGTTCTCTACTTCATTGGTAGCTCTAGGACGAAAAATCTCGAGTGATTTAGTGAAATTGGATGAGTACCCATCTCCCCTTGGTTATTTCGTCTGGAATTCACAAGAGGGGTTAGCAATGGAATTTCAATTAATTTTTGGAGGGCCAACACAACATTGGAGAAGATTTGTTGAGGCTAGTTTCCCATTTGAACTATTTGGTTGTATCAACATGTAAGCCCCTTTTTTCTATTATAATAAAAGCTAAGATTATTTCTTCTCATCATATTATTGAATTGTATGCACTCTATTTGTTATATTTTACATGGAAATATTCTGTAAATTGAATGGTAATTTTATGGAGAAATTTTGGTTGAGTTAGATTTTTGTAAAATTAGCCAAACATCTTGTTTGGGATATTATAGTGGTATCAGAGCTAGTCTTCCTCCTAGCCTGAGGGTTGATTACAAATAAATTTCAAAAGAATATTGAGGGTTTATTATTTTCCCATGCATTATTTAATCCAAATATATTTCATGTCAAGTGTTCAATGAAAATCCTCGAAGAAAATAAATTTCTAATTATTTTCATTATTGTATTTGTGGAGAAATTTTTTTGGTGGGGCCGAATTATTTGGCCAATATTTTTATTCAGTTAAAAATTTTAATCAAGGAGTGAATATTATCTAAAGGCCCAATTATTTCCTATAGTTAAGAGAAAGTCATAATAGAATTTGTATCCAAATACTTTCTTTGTGGGGGTTAAAGCTAAGTTTAAAGGGAATACATATTGTTCGCCAAGTTATTTTTTTTCCTCAAGGAAAAAAAAAAAAAAAAACGTAATTTTATTTCACGAGCCAAGAAAAAAAAATACATTAATAAAAACCACAATTTCTGTGATTAACCTATCAAAGAAGCCCATCAAAGAAGATTTAATTTGACGATACATACAGATCTACAGTCAAACATCAAAGAAGACTGCAGAAAACAACAAAGAAATAAGAGGCAAGTAAATCAGTCCATCTGTAGTCCAATATGCAACAACATCCTCTGCCCATCCAAAAAACTATTCGTTTTCCCTACAGTCCCTCTATAGTCCCTCTAATATCCATCCTGCAATAGGGGGTTGTCCAAAAATAGTATTCTGCCCCAACTATCCCTCAACTGTCCAAATTGCCGCAACAAACACTAACAATCCAAAACTATATTCTCTGCTTCTGCCGTTCAAGAAGTAAAAAAAACTTTCGTCAAGGAAAAACCACACTATACTATCCATGATGCAATATAATTTCTTACATCAAAGCATTGAAAAAATAAAAAGTGTGCCAACATCCACGAAGGGAGAAAAACTTGCTGAAAATTGTGCTCCATTCATCATAAACTTTGTTGATGTAATAATAATAAGTGGCAACGGCCAACACCACCAGGGAGAGCTCCACCATACATATGACACTAAACACCCAGGCCTAAGGAAAAATCAGAAATCCATCGGCCTTATAACCACTCCTATCTACTCATTTGAAAATGGGGCAATGAAATTACTCCAGAGTTTCGCCATCCTGGTGCTCAATTACCTCCCAGATCCCCACATCCAGTTGAAGCCCCACCTTGGAAGCATGATCTGCAACTCCATTTTTTTCTCTGTAGTTATGACGTCAGGTGAAAGAGTCGAATCTGAGGAGAATCTCCCTTATCAAAGTTAACATATTGGCAAGGAAAATATATCTACATTGCTGAATGACCTTTTTCCAATTTATAACATTCATAGAGTCACCATAGAAATTTAGATTCTGGCACCCTTTTTCTGCAGCAAAAATTAGGAGGAGCTTGACACTCAGAAGCTCTGCATAGTTGTTTGAGCCTTACCCAAGACCAACAGAGAGATCAAAGAAGTGTATGTCAGATAGAAAAAGAAGAGCTCCACCCCCACAGGCATTATTCTGCTCTGCCCCATCCAAAAATCCCCATGGGACCTCCCTATCGATCTCCAAATCCAGAACCTCCCTTTATTTTGTAGCTCAGATATGCCGAGGAAATACAGAAAGGAAACCAACTGACAGAGCACCAGTGATTTCAGGGGTACATGCTATCTCTTCAAAGATAATATTTTTACGCACCAACCAACATCCCCAAATGAGAAGAAGAGGCAGGGCTCTATGATTAGACTCAACTGTAGAAGCCCACCAGGAATCCCAAGCATGAGTCACAGAGAGACCCTCCCATTTGCAAGGGAGACCCAACAATATATAACATTCCAACCACACCTCTTTAATAAAAAAACAGTTGAGAAAGAGGTGATTTCCTGATTCCTCATCTAATTTGCAGAGGACACACCACCTAGGCCCCTGAAAGCTCCTTCTCTGCAAATTGTCCCAAGTAGGAACCTTATTTTCCAAAACACACCACATAAAGAGGCAAGTCTTAGGAGGAAAATTGAGCTTCCAAAATTTCCTCCACCACTAGCGACCTTCCCCGTGAAACCCACAATCACTCAGATTTATATAGCCCGCCTTGGGAGTGTAGATCCTCGAAGGATCAAAGTCCCAAACAATCTCATCCTCCCTCTCCCGAAGTAATATATGAGCAATTTTTAAAGATCTTATGTAAAAATACAGATCCCTTTCATCCTGAGCTTCCAACCCAAAAAATAAGGCTAATCTCAAAGACGGAATCCATGGTATTTCTTTGAACCAAATCAGAAAGGTGGAAAATGAAAGTAATCCCCCACTGCCTCAATGCCTCAATAGTTCGCCCCAAGAGAAGGTGCTACTGAGCACTGCCCATCCACGGATCCTCTCCAACTCTAAGCTTCCTACCACTGCCCACATTCCACACCAAGTTAGATTCCATAATATGAAAATACTTAGCCATTGCCTTCCAAAACACCGACCCTCCAACATGAGACTTCCTAAGATTACTAATCCAATCTTCAATGGACATAGGTGCAGGATATTTATGAGCTATCACATGGGTCCAAAGGCTGGCAAAATTAATAAGTCTCCATCCTCCCTTTTCTGCAAGGGACTGAGCAAAAAGGAAGATGTTATTTTGACCCTAGCCCCCCAGCCCTTTGGGCACAACAATTTTTTCCCTGCGAACCCAAGGGGTCACCTTAGTATCCTTCTTCCCACTCCAAAGAAATCTGAAGCAGACCCATCGAGAAACTTCCAGGATGCCTTTAGGAATCCAAGAAAGACACAACCAATACACTAGAATAGCCTCCAACACTAACTTCACCAATATCAACCTCCCAGCTCTTGAAATCCATTTGTGGCTCCACACTTTTAACCTCTTTTCCAATATTTCCAAAAGCCACATCCAATCTTGTTTCTTAAATGTTAGCCATCAGTATTTTTTTACATGTTAGTGATGACTATATCCATAGCTGAGTTTTCTAGAAGCTGAATTCCATATGTCAATCTGTCTTCTAGAAAACCCTCACAAAACTTTTTTTTTTCGCCCTCTTACTTTTCAGTCCGCCCTTGTCAAAGTTAAAATCCATTATCACTATTTTTTCTAGCTTCAGCCCTACTGGTCTGCCCATCAGCTCCAAAAGGAAAAATCTAAGTCTGTTTCAAAAGCCTCCCCTATGTTAGGAAGTGGCGCTTTAAGACATTTTACCCTTGGAAATCATCAAAAGGCCAAAAAGCCTCCATCTGCTACAGACCAATCATGACTGACCTCCCACTCTGCAAATGAAATTGACAACAGCTCTAAGTCGTGCCACTTACACAACCCTAGGTCTCAGCACTGCACAAACCACGATCTCAAGCTGATTATTAGGTGTTTCACAGTGTTTTATGGATTCTACAAAGGCAGGAAATATAACATCATCTCAGAAGAAATTGCTTGAATCTACAGTTAGAAGAACAGCTGCTTCTAAATGTAACATGAGCCTGAGATATATCTGCAAAACAGAGAGTCACTCATAAAGACCTTGCAGTTTCCTTCCAGCATGAAAATCACAGTAAGAGAAAGACACCACTGTCACAGCAAACTGGTAATTTTTCATGGCCCAGAACCTCCTTCATTTACAAGCAGAGGGTTAGGGCGCCTCCTTCATCTACAAGCAGAGGGCGCTGGCCAATAGTGACTTTAAGGATTGCAAAAGCCCAGGTTTGCTTTTTACTAAACAGTGAAACACAAAATCTAGTTTTTTGAGTGTAAGTGATAATCACAGCAGGGCTACAGTCTGAAGTATGCAAGTTAAAGGGAAAACAGAGTTTGGGTCTTGTAAAGGAAGTCATTTGAAGTTTGCAAATCATGTGAATTGTTAAACTTTAGAGAGGCATATCATTAGTAAAAACAATTCTGATCATAAGCAGCCTGCTTTTCCACAAAACCAAATTGAAAGAGATGCTGACAAATCATGTCATTACACAGGCAGAAGAAAAGGTGTTTGGTTTTCAAAGGGTGCTAATCTCCATAGTCACAGAGACTATCTTTCAAATAATTTGTCATAAGATAACCAAAGCAAATGGTGACATTTCAGTTCCCCTCAGCAAAGAGCAGTGCAGTGAGACAGTGACACCTTGACTAAGGTGTTTTCTGAAGCACAGTGGTGATTGCAAGCAGAGGTGCCAGTATTAATGTTTTTCAAATTTGTTTTCTTACCATCACATCCAAGGAAAATCTTTGTCAGGCAGGCTTATCAAACAATCTTCAGATACTCTGCCAAGTGAAGGGCCTCCTTCTTTCATGAGCAGATGGCCAAGGCATTGAATATTGTTAAAACTGACTGGTCAAAAGGTGCAGTGGAAAGAGACAAAGAAGGAAAACAGAAGTCATTACACAGGTAACAGATGGTGTTTATGATTCAAAAGGTATTGGTTTTCTTACTCATAGGGAAATGTCTTTCAAACTATACATCATGGTGGACAGGAGACAATTTGAATATGCATGCCATTGATACAAAAGGGGGCAGTTTCCTTAGGAGAAGAGGCCACACAGCACCTCACTGTCATATCCCAAGAAGTCTAAAAGACTTCTTTTCAAGAAAACAGAGAAAGATAGTATGAATGGATAAGTTGTGATCTGAGTTTTGAAAATTTTGAAATGCATGGAAAGAAAACCAGCAAGCGAGGGCAATTTGAGTTCTATCACCAAGAGACATCACCCTTTGAATTATTGTTCATCATGTTCAAAAAAGGGTCATTTGGTATATGGTCATTATGGTTTAAAACAAACACAGCCTTTTATTATTCAAAAGGACAGAGGTTTTGTATGATATATTTTGAGCAGGGAAGTGTTTCTTTTGAAAAGGGGGCGCCTTTCTTAAATAAAAAAACCATAACCAAATCCAAATTATGTCAGCAATGTGGGCACCTGCAAAAGAGAAAAGGTTGAAGAAGCTGTTAAAGACCGAGGCTGTCAAAACAGGTTGACAAAACAAACCCTGTCCTGTCAGAAACAAATCAGTATTCAGGCATTTTCTTGACAGTTTTAAAGAGGGGTTACTCTACATCATAAATACCACCAGCATCATTAAACATGGTGACAGAGATGATATAAAGGTTATTGAGTTATTTTTCAAAGTTTGAAGTTCGGTCGCTTGTGAATCCAAGTTGCAAATGCGCCGAGGGGTATTGGTGAAAAAAGTAAAAGGGGTTGTGAACACCTTGCAAAAGCCAACCAGAAATTTCATTTTACATTTAAAACAAAGGTGACCGTTGAAGATTTTGAAATGACATAAGAGTGAAGTCGAAGAGTGAATTTTTCGTTTTCAAACTTCAAACAAAGCTCTGTGCTACCCTTAGCATCGAAACAAGGAGTTTCGGGTCAAATTGCAGAAGTTTGCATCGTTTAAACACAACGCGACGCACCTGGCAAACTGCGCGACGCGCCTGGAAGGAGTTTTGAACGGGCGTTCAACGTAGGCACGACGCGCCTGTACATGAGCGCGACGCGCCTGTACACGGCGCCCGACCCCGACCCGACAGACCGCCCGGGTTGTTTTGTGTGCGCCGTTCTTTCCCTGAAGAGTGCCGCGCAGGCCCGAAGACTTCCAGAGCTATCTCCGGCTCTCCACAAGAGACTCCCATCAAGTTTGGAGGTATTTTCACATGTTTTTCCCCCTCGGTTTCAAAAAATTGCTAAGTGACATGAAGGTCTTAAAAACCTTGTTTTCAAACTATGGTGTGAAATGAAAGGATTGGAACAAAATTGCTGAGTTTGACCTAGTTTGATTATCGACATATATTTTAAGAAGCTGCCTAGCAAGGTGAGGGTCAAAATCAGAAGAGTGGCTTGTCCTCGTTTCTTCTGCTTTATCACCATATCTGTCAAAAGATTTTGCTGTGAAATACCCCTGGGTTGAAGCTGTGTGTAAATGATAAATACACTGCTAAGAGTGCCTATAGAAAGAACCGTGTGTTAAAATTCTCCAAATTCCTCATACAACAGCATATAGAACTCTCGAACCTTGTCACCTTTTCAGAAGAACAGTGTTTTGGCTGTATGATGATTCGAAGTATAAAACTATGATAAGATGCTAGTTGTGTTATTTAGGGCACCTACAGGAAAAAGTTGGTGTTGAAACTAAGAGCAGCTTGTTTCACCTTCATTAATCAAAGGACCAGGAATCCTACACCTTCAAAGCAATCAAAGGACAGAGGTTAAAACTATAAACTACAGAAAGAGCAGTTTATTCCTGAGTTTTTCAAACTTGACTGTTTTGTTCTTCAAGCTTATTTTGACACAAGTTGACATTCGGATAGGGCAGAGGTTTTTTCTACAAAGAACAATGTTTACATATTAAACAGGAGTTTGGATTGTGGGGAAGAAATAAGCTGCTACAGCCCTTATTGAAACTATAGAGCTTGTTTCAATACTGTCACCATTGTTCCATAAACAGTGAGATTGAATGTATGCCCACACTGAAGGTTAAATTTGTATGTTTATGATCCTGTTTGGTGGAATGACATACATCTAGAGAACAGTGAAGTATAGTAGGAGAAAAGGGTTCTTGATCAAACAAGAATTTATATGTTGAAAGCTACAGGGGAAAAGTTGCTCACACTTTTCACAGAAAGGACAGTATTCACTATGTTTGCCACTTGTTTGCCTTTTGATTTTCCAGCTCGTATTGATAAATGGATGTGCTTATAGAGTAAAAGTATTTTTCTGCCAAAGCCAGAGGGTTACATTTATAAAGAGCCATTGATTGTTTTGAAAGGAGAAAACTCACATAGCTTCTGCCTAAAAAAAACTCTTGGAGTCTTTCAAACTCTGTCATCTTTGCTCAGGACTGTGACAGTGACTGTTTAATTGCACTAAGGGTTGATTTCACATATGCAAGTTTGTTGAATGTTGGCACACTTATACAAGGCAGGATTTCAATGATTGCAAAATCTACCATGGGCAAGGATTAAGAGGTATTGAGTGACCTCTTAAAACTCACAAGGACAAGGTAATTTTGACACTTCTCACAGCAAATTCCTCCTAACAGTCTGTCCTTCATTCCACTGTTTGGTCTCTTATTGAGAAATTCTGTTGACAGAGATACATTCAAGATAGAAGGTCATTTTCTAAAGAGAGCAGAGGTTGTGTATTATAAAAAACTTGTTGCAAACCATCCAAATCACATTGTTTCTCTATCAAAGCAGTAAATTGAAACAGTTTGACCCCAACAGGGTAGTTTACACACAATGAAGCAGTTTGTCTCTTCCAAAGCATATTCAGGTCAAAATGCCTCCAAGGCAAGACAGCAGGAGCGGTCCGCATAAAAGATATGAGCCAATCTCTACAGAAGAGGTTAATGCTCATCCATCTGTCCTTTTCAACTTCCATGAAGTAGGTTGCCTAGATTTTTGCCAGCGAATACAGGAAGTCAAAAACTTTTCGCCATTAACACACTTGTGCGCCCTGAGATTCAAAGAAAAACATTTCCAAGTGGCGGGTCTTGATTTCAAAATTTCTCCAAGGTATGTGTCCAAGGCCACCAAGATTCCGTATCATGGCGAAAAATGGTTCAAACAGGCTCATCTTGACTTAGAAGATTACAAGCCTTTCATCAAGCCTGAGCATAGAGATGCCTTCACTGCTATTTTTCCTTTTTCATATCTTCTTGACAGCTATGCTCCTCTTATGAAATTCATAATGAAATATTTCACTTGTGAAGGGAGGTTTGATCGAATTTATGCCTACCATGTTCGATTATTGATGCATTTTATTAGAAGCAGGCAACTAAACCTCCCTTACTTTTTATTCAAGAGCATCGAGAAGATGGCATCTACTATCCAGAAGAAGGCCCCACCTCTGCAAATACCTTCCCTGTTCCATCATTCTCTAATCAAGATTATCTTCCTACACCAGCTAGAGAAAAAAGAGGTTCCATGGGATGTATTCATCAGTCATCCAGATTTCTCTACTGTTCCTCCTGTACATGTGTCTCCCACTCAGCCTATCCATCGCCCGGTACCTTTGTCCAGTAGGCCTACTCCTAGAAGGCTCAGAATGACTACAGGACAGCCAAGTCAACAGGAAGAAGGAGAGGGTAGTGAACAACAGCAAGAGGAAAGAGATGAGCAGCAGCAGATAGAAGATGAGGAACAGCAGCAGATAGAAATTGAGGAACATCAGCAAATACAAGATGAAGGACAGCAGCTTGACATTGGAGGACAGGAACAACAGCTTGGGCAGGAAATTGAGACACCTCTTGAACCACAAATTGAGCAGGAAATCCAAGCACAGCAGCAGCTTGATTTTGGCGAAGAAGGGCAGCAGTTTGAAGCACCAAATGAACAAGGCATTGATAAAGAACAACAAGCTAATGTTGGCGAACAGGGGCAGCCAAGTGAACAGCAAGAAGAAGACATCCAGCAGCTTCAAGGAGAGCAGAAAGTTCAGGAAGATGTCAAAGGTAAATCAGTTGTTTCTCCTCCTCCCAAAAGAACAAAACTCAGCACAGCAAGGAAAAAAGGGTCTAAGGCTGCCACTCTAACAATGACAAAGGTTGTTCTTAGCAAGAGGAAATCGCCCAAAAGGACACCTTCTAGCATGCCAAGGAGGAAAAGCGCAAGATTGGCTTTCAAAGGTAAAAGCAAAGCTGGAGAAAGTACAAAGCATGGAGGTGCATTAGCTGTCATCCCTATCCAAAGCGATGACAGTGATAATGAGGCCCGCCTTCTTGAAAATCTCCTAATCCATAAGGAGGGGCAAATTGAGGCATTAGAGGAGGATCTTCAACGGGCAAGGAATTTCAACCACTTCTTGGAGATTCAAAACAAACAGATGAATGTTCACACAGTTGTTCATGAGGCACGGACGATCAAATATAAGAATGAGGCAGCTAAGGTGCAAGCAAGGATAGAAGAACTCATTGGTGAGTTTGATGAGGAAGAAGAGGAAGACCAGCCTAGGCGAAAGAGGCCTAGGACCATAGGGCTTAAAAGAGCCTTGGAAAAGCAGAAAGCAGAAGAACAAGCCCATCTCCAAGCCTTTCCTCTCACTGCACTCCTTGAGCAGGAAATTGAAGAAAACAAAGAGGCATGGCTTGAAAGAGCTAACAAACACTTGGAAATGAAGCTTGAGAGGGCAAACAGAGATCTAAAGCTGCAAAGGAAGAGGACTCATCACTTTCAAAAGTTGAATCAGTTTGCCAGGCGCAAACTAAAGGCAGCACAAGAGAAATTGAAGAAGGCAAAGAGGAAGCACCCGGCACAGAAAGAGGAGAAAAGCATATCAGCCCTTGATATTTTGGCATCAGCTTCGGAGCATGTTGCTATGGACCCCTGAGGGTCATGTGTGCCAATTTTGAGCCCTTTTCGACAACTTTTTGTTTTTTGGCATTTTTTGGGTTTTTGGTCGAAAACTCATAATTGCGCCATTTCAGTTTGAGGATTTTTCAAGGGAGAAGGATGATACCAGTGGATGCCATAATTCTATGAGCAGGTCCCCAGCGATTTTCAGAGCATTTGGAGATCTTTTTCCCCCTCAAATTGGCGAAAAATGCTCGCTTTTTGCACATTCTGCCCCTCATATCAGCAGTCTGCTATTTCCTGGTTTTTTACACACAGGTACAGTTTTGGAGGACTTCCAGGCATCAGATTGAGATGATTTCAGTTGCGCCGGAAAGTAGACACAGAGAGCTTTCAAACGAGCCATCATGAGCCTCATTTCGACACCGGGAAGGCTGCCAAATGTTTCCGGCAAGTCAGGGGACCTTTTTCTGATATAAATTTGAAGTATTTTTGTAATTTTTGAACCTCAAAAATCTGCTTTTTCCAAATGTGCGTTTAGCTATTTTCACACTTGGAAAATGGTGCAAAGTCAATATAATTTCCGTTTTTAGCATTTTTTTAGATATTTTATGGGATATTTTGTGCCTTGGGTTTTGCAAAGCCTCAAGGACAAGTTTAGATATTTTGATTAGGCCAATGGGATAGCTTGTTGCTCCATGAGGTTTTCCTCACTCAAGCCTATTTATTCCACAAGGCTTCATTGTAAAACAAGGCTGAACTTGAGAGAAGAATCAATATATTGGTCATATGAGCTTTGAAGAACATACTTGTGTTATGATTTTGGACTGCCTCTTGGATGCTTTTGATGAATGATGAAGGATTGTTGATGGATTCCATGACATGGTAGAATGGTATAATGTTTCTTGCTTTGTTGTTGTCTTCTAGTTTTCATTCATGATACATGCTTCTTGCTGCTATAGATCAGTAGAGATTAAGTTTGAGATATGCCCATGGAGGCACCTCAAAATTCCTGAATCTTCATAGCTTTATGTTTTCTTCTTCCTTAGTCATACTAAATAATTCTTAACTGCTCTTTAGTAACTTAAGGTATTGTTGCTAGTTTTATTTACAAGTTCTATGTATGTTGAGTAAGATGTATGGTGTGCCCTGCTTACCTATAAACTGTCCATAGTTTTGTCCATGAAACTATCTCTTTGACTGATTAGTTTATCATCTTGTTGAACCAAGGAGGCCTAGTCCCGATCTAGCCCTTTGCCTAAAACTGTGAAAGCTTGTTTGTCAAAGTGCCCAATAACTTAGAGACTGTGTTTAGGCGTTTCGGCATAGTTTTATGAGTTGTTAGTCTGTCTTATGTGTTTTCCCCAAAGTCTGATAGCCATTTCCCGGAGTTAGAAGGTCTTATACTTCTATGCATGGTTGGAATGTTTGATTTCTATGTATTAATTAGCTCATAGTTACATTTAGCATGATTAATGGCTTGCTATAACATGTTTATGTCTGCTATCAACTAGTTACCCTTGAAATCCCTCGTCTTTCACAAACTTGATGTCCATTTACTCCATTTTGCCCAAAGATCCCTTCTACCGTGAATCAAATCGGCCCTACAGCAGCCTTACATCATCATCTGATAGCTTCCTTGACCTTTTTGACCCCATAGCCCAGTTTATCTACATCTTGTTATCCAGTTTATATCTTTGATCAGTTTTATCCCTCACAAACTTAAAAACCAAAAATCAAAAAACACACTTCATAACTAGCCTAATATCAGAACACCATAAGCAAACACACCGATATCTTTTACATATATAGAGAGAGCCCTCTCTGAGTCCAGGAAGGCTAGGTCCTTGGGCTCCAAAGCTTGGTTTGATGTTACATCGTCATTTGGCTTACCAATCGGCCAAATCACGGGACCCTAACATGTCCTAGAGTCGCACTCGCGCCAACCAATTTAAGGAATGTTTTTTACAAATAAATGGCGGAAGTTTCGTCCTAACTGATCCAGGAACTGATATCGATCTTGAGTTGGGAGGTTTGGCTATGGGTTTTCATAGAGAGGAGGTGGTTTGCCACCTCTCATGGAAGCTTCCTTGAGGATAGGGCCAATCCCATGATTATAGGGATCCCAACTCCCCTTCCTCCATCTATAAAAGCTTGCTCATCTCCATTGCAATCTAGTCTTCAAGTTCCCAAATTTCCAAGAGCCTTATGCTGCAAGAGCCTCCATAATTCCCTTAAGGCCAATTTCAAGCAAGGAGACTATCGTCAAGATCCGAAGAGAGAGGTTTGTCCCATCCCTGACAGGCTTTTCGAGACGTGTTCTGCTGGCGACCCGCCGAAGGAGAATTCAGCGTCAAAACTATGGTTGTAATTTTCCTTTGATTGATTATTAATGAACGACTATTGGTTATGGTTCCACTCTTGTTGTTATTTACGATGATGAGTTATGTCCTTTCTGACTGACATATAGTTGCATCTACTGGATTTTACGCTTGCGTTTGTTTTGTTTCTCGCATGTGCAGGTGTCCCATCACGGAGATCGTGGGGATCGTGATCTGCCAGAGCTAAGGAACGGGAGCGCCACCTCTTCTGCAAGCAACAGCGTTGGATTCCAGGTAAGCCTTCATCACTAGTTGGTTTATTTTCAATTAGGAACCTGCACTATAGCATGAGTGATTGTTGCTAGACTTGGTCTGGGCTAGTAGGGATCGCCTCTGTCCGCAGAGGGGATTTACCTCCACAACAGTATGTGTATTCTCTGAGCGAGAAACAGATAGGAAGACTGTGAGAGAGAACAGAGGATATTACAGTGGATCTGTTGTAGGTTTTGTCTCTTCATTTTTGCTGGATAATAGAAAGGAAGGACTGGCTGTTCGGGGTGGACGTAGCCCAAACTGGGTGAGCCACGTATATCTGTGTCTCTCTCATTTTTATGTGTTTTGTGTGCTTGTATTTTCTGCATATTTTATATGTTACATTGCTCTGTAATATTTAATTTTCTAACAGGATCAGACCTGTGGCATTGGAAAGAAGATTCAGAGTACTACTACAAACTGAAAATCACATATTGGGGAGCTGAAATAATAGAGATACACCAGATTCAATATCGAGATCCTAGAAGGAAAGAAAAAGCTAGATCATGTGTTGTCAAGGGCTGCAAAGGACTAGACTTTCTAGGGCAGTAAAACAAAGCAAGGTGCAGCAGAGGGTAGCAGGACAAGAGCAGCAATCAAGGTGTAGAACAGTAGCAACAAGTTCAACACATGAAGTCTTCAAGTGGGCAACACTGCATACAGTGATTGTAAAGGTATCATTGTACTAAGTCATTGTAAATGCATCATTGTAAAGATTGTACAAGTGTCTATCTGCCAAGAGTTGACGAGGCAGTGTCGGGAGGTTTAGGATCATCATTAGGTGGTTGTGTCATAGTTGGGGTTATGGTCTAGTGTGTCTTCTTCTTCTACATCATTCTATATCATTGTAAAGTGGACCATTTTCGTTGGTACAAGAGTCTAGTATTGTTTTATTCTTCTATAGGATGGTAGGGTGGTGCTAGGCTGGTGCATGAAGTCACCAACAAGTTCAAGTCTGTGATAACTTTAGGGTGGTAGGTTGGCGCTAGGGTGAGTTGTAGCTCATTGGGTGTTGGGGCATCCGTTCAGTTGATTACTGAAGAATCTTGGGCGTTGGAGCGTCCATCCAATGGGAGTTGGAGAAGAATGCTTTTCTAGATTCTAGGAATTTGGAGCTTTATTTTCAATTGGAGTTGAATATTAAAGAATTATTAGAAAAGCATTCAGGTGTTTTATGTCCAGGAGAGAGTTTCCACCTTAAGAACTGTGTGCATTTTTGTTCCTTTTGTTTACTGTTATCATTGTACAAACATTGATAATAATTGAAAATTAACTAATGCTCTAATTGAAATGAATACTGATTCACTCCCCCCCTCTCATTATTTCCAACAATTAGTATCAGAGCTTGGTTCCTTCAATAGCAGTTTAACAGCTGGAAGGAGGTCATGGAGCATACCAAGAATGGTGTACCTTTGTTCAATGAAAATTTTTATGCACTCTGGAAAGGAAGAATGGAGGTCTACCTCTTGGCGCAAGGTTACGAAGTATGAGACACTGTTCAAAATGGATTTACATCAACCGCAGATGAACAAGGTAAGAATAATTTGGTAAATGATGCAAAAGCAAAGAATATTATTATTAGTGGACTTATTGAATCTGCTTATCATAAGGTGTTGGGTTGTAAAACCGCCAAAAATGTATGGGACAAGCTTGAGAATATATATGCAAGTGACTCAAATGTCAAAGAAGCAAAGCTTCAAATCTATAGAGCAAAATTTGAGCAACTCAAAATGAAAGAAGATGGCAACATTGTTGCATACTTCCAATATGTTGATGAAATAACCAATACTCTAGAAGGATTGGGAGAGCCAGTTGACGAGAAGACTATTATACGAAAGATTCTTAGAACGTTACCAGGGAGATTCAACCCAAAGGTATCGGTCTTAGAATACATTGCAAATCTGGACAAACTCATTAAAGAGGAATTACATGGAGTTCTCATAGCATATGAAATGAGACTTGATGAAGAAGAGGGTACTTCGCATCTAGAAACTGCGTTCATTGCATCTAAGAAAACCAATAAGGACAACAACCTTCGATTGAAAATACATGCACCTACAAGTGTGAAGAAAAGGGAGATGATGAAGGTGGTCTTTCAGATGAAGAATATGCTTACTTTTCGAGAAAACTAAAAATTGGTAAGGGAAAATTCAAAGATAAACTTCCATTGATATGTTTCGGCTGTGGTGAGGTTGCGCATTTCGTAGAAAAATGTCCGAACATAAGTGATGGAAACTCAAAAGGAACGAAAGGCTTTAAGAAATTCAACAAGCAAGAAAAAAAGAAAGGATCCAAAAGGAACTTTCTCTCTAAAGAAAATAGCTCATCATCCGATGAAGACAGTGACAGCGAAGAAGAAGGCAATGAGAGAGTATTGTTTATGGTCAAGCACAATAAATAAGAGGTATCAAACAACGAAGAATAAGGGGGTATCATAGAAGAATTTTCTAAGGAGGCAATCAGGCTTATAAAAGAGCTCAAGGCTGAGAAGATTTGTTCCAATACTCTTGAAGAACAAGTTCAAGGTCTCAAAATTAAAGTTGAAGAACACAAATGTATTGAAGAGTCACTTCAAAATAAGTTGGAAGAAAGCAACAAAGAAAGGGAAGCATTAGAAGCCGAAGTAGTCTCGCTGCGTAAGGAAGTGAAGAAGGGAAAAACTGTCCAAAACTATGCCAACAGCTCAAGGGCATTGGAAGAACTCATCAACAATCAACGATCTTACAACGACAGAACTAGCCTCGGTTACAAAGAAGAAGAAGCAGGAGCTTCTACAACAAAATACAATGAACCTATGAGATCTGACATGCATGTAGACTTCATTGGACAAGATTCGCAAGAACATCCTTGGAAGACGATTCCTCGACGAAGATTTCCATCCACGTACCAACATATTTTTCATGGCTATTGTTATTAATGTGGAAAATTTGGTCATAAAGTTGTAGAATGGCGCACATACCCTAGGAACCAATACAATTCCAGGAGATCCTTCAAATATGAACCTCCCAGGGTTCAACAAAACATCAATAGATTCGAACATTTAAGAAATAATATGGAATGTTACAAATGTCAGAACTTTGCAAACATAGCCAGAGACTGTAGACTTGAAAATCCTCCAGAAGAATCTTCGAAGCCACAGAATGAACGAACATGGAAGAGAAGAAGACTGATAATTGTGCTCTCGCTCTCAAGGCTCAAAACAACAAAGATGTGTGGTATGTTGATAGTGGTTGCTCAATGTGTATGACTGGAGATAGAAGGAAATTTGTATCTCTGAAAGAGAAGAAGGATGGAACCGTATCCTTTGGAAATGATGGATCTTCAAATGTTATAGGATCAGGTACCGTCACTCTCGGAAGAAAAGATATTATAGCCCAGAATGTTCTATTGGTTGAAAACATGAATCACAATCTACTCAGTGTTGGACAAATATGTGATCAAGGACACACAATGCGATTCAACTCCACAAAATGTGAAATCAGGAAAGGCATGTATGGTAAAATTGTGGCTACAATAAGTCGAACTCCAAACAACATATATGTTCTGGATGAAGAAACTAAAGCATGTCTACTAGCTAAAGAAGATGAAAGCTCGTTATGGCACAAACGAATGGGTCACATAAACTTTGACAATCTTGTCAGGATAAGCAAAAAGGAAGCAGTACGAAAAATGCCGAAAATATCAAAACCTTCCAACACACTATGTGAGGCCTTTCGGCACGGCAAGCAGACAAAAGTCCAATTTAAAACAAAAGAACACTTTGCATCACATCCATTGGAATTGATACATACTGATCTATGTGGTCTTGTGAACAAAAGGCTTAGATGGAGAATTATATTTCATATTAATGATAGATGACTATACCAAGATGACAACCGTCAGTTTCCTAAAGAAAAAATCTGAAGCATTTGAGTGCTTCAAGATCTACAAGGAGTTGGTCGAAAATGAAACTGATTTGAAAATAAAGTGTCTAAGACCAGATAATGGTCGAGAATTCATTTCCAAATTATTTCAGCAATACTGTGACGAAAATGGAATAAAAAGACAATTTTCAACAACACGAACACCTCAGCAAAATGGAGTCGCTGAAAGAAAGAACAGAACCGTACAGGAAATGGGTAGAACAATGTTAAAGGACTCAAAATTGGATGAAAAATTTTGGGTTCAAGTAATTGATACGGCAGTCTTCATTATCAACCGAAGTCTTCTCATAAATAATTGCAACAAGACCCCATATGAATTATGGAAAGGAAAACCAACTAATGTAAAATATTTCAGAATCTTCGGAAGAAAATGTTATATCAAAAGAGAAGATCAAAATTTGGGTAAGTTTGAATCACGTGTTGATGAAGGTATTTTTATTGGTTACTCATGCAAAAGAAAGGCCTATAAATGCTATAATCTAAGACGAAAACAGATAGTGGAGAGCATAAATGTTACATTTGACGAAGATGGTATTCTAACGAATAATGATGAGGATCTAGAATATTTGAAACTTGAGACAAAGGCTGAAAAAGACACAGAGAAATTTCTAGAACAAGAAGCAACTATCAACCAGGAAGAAGTAAATAATGATCATCAAGATATACCATAACAACAACAAGAAGCTCGTCCAAAGAGAACAAAAGAATGGATTCAAAAGAACCATCTATCAAATCAAATCATTGGTGACATAAATGAAGGTCGAAAGCTTCGTTCATCACAACAAGCTCACATTGATTTTCTAGCAACCTTTGAGCCTAGTAGTTTTGAGGAAGCAAGCCAGAATGAACATTGGGTAGCAGCTATGAATGAAGAATTGGATCAAATCAAGAAGAATAACACCTAGGAATTAGTTCCACGACCAAAAGATAAAAATGTCAATGGGACTAAATTGGTGTTCAGGAACAAATTGAATGAATATGGACATGTTACTAGAAACAAAGAAAGATTGGTTTGCAAAGGTTATGCACAAGTGGAAGGAATTTATTTCAACGAAACATTTGCACCAGTTGCCAAAATGGAAGCCATCCGAATGTTTCTCGCCTATGCGTGTTCAAGAAAAATCAAAGTCTACCAAATGGATGTTAAGTCAGCATTTCTGAATGGCGAATTAGAAGAAGTTTACATCGAACAACCTAAAGGTTTTCTACTATTAGAAAAAGAAGACTACGTTTACAGGTTAAAGAAGGCTCTATATGGTCTCATGCAAGCTCCCAAACCATGGTATGCTCGTCTTGATGGATATCTACATCAACAAGGGTTCAAGAAAGGTACTGTTGATAACAATCTTTATGTACAAATAGATAAAGATAATTTAACAATCGTTGAGGTATATGTGGATAATATAATATTTGGTAACAATGATAATCAACTAAGAACTTTTCAACAAATATGCAAAGTGAGTTCGAGATGTCTTTACTTGGTGAGCTGACATACTTCTTAGGGCTCCAAATATCTCAGCAAGAGAAAGGAATATTTATATGTCAAGCCATGTACATCAAGGAAATGCTCAAGAAATTCAAAATGGAAGATTGCAAACCCATCCTTACTCTGATGGTAACAGGTTGCAAATTGAGCATAGACGACTCATCTAAGGATGTGGATCAGAGGTTGTACAGATCTATGATTGGTAGTCTTCTATATGTAATAGCCTCTTGGCTAGATGTTATGCAAGTAGTTGGACAAGTAGCAAGATTCCAAGCACCACCAAAAGAATCACATATTATTGTTGTCAAAATAATTCTTCGATACCTAAAGGGCACAGAAGAATATGGCTTGTGGTATCCCAAGGGTAACAATCTCATTATTCAAGCCTTCACAGATGCAGATTGGGCAGGAAGCGTTGATGATTGTAAGAGTACTAGTGGAGCAACATTCTATCTAGGTGGTTGTTTCGTATCATGGTTGAAAAAAAAGGAAACCTCAATCTCATTATCTACATCGGAAGCAGAATACATTGTAGCAGTAGCATGTTGTACTCAAGTCCTTTGGATGAAACAAACTTTGCAATATCTTCAAGTACAATTCAATGAGCCTATTCCCATATTTTGTGACAACACCAGTGCCATCAGCATCTCCAAGAATCCTATCATGCATTCAAAAACAAAACACATTCCGATCAGATATCATTTTGTTAGAGAACAAGTCGCTAAAAAGAATATCAAACTTAAGTATGTTGGTCCAAAAGAACAAATCACTGATATCTTCGCCAGAAGCTTGGGATTCTCCCAAGTTCTCATTAGATTTTCCTTATTCAGAATATAAAGGGGGAGTGGAAGCGTGTATAGGTCCGCAGGATGGTTGTGTGTTAGGGAGAGTGGAAGTGTGTATAGGTCCGCAGGATGGTTGTGTGTCAGGGGGAGTTACCCTTTGCCATTGATGTCAAAGGGGTAGAGAATGTTGTAGGAAGAGGTGTCATGATCGCAAGGGGATTACTTGTGTTGCCATCAATGCCAAAGGGGGAGATTGTTGATCAGCGGTTGTCATTGATGTCAACCCACGCAGCACTAGGGGCTACCCCAATATTGCATGGGAATTTTGACCTAGAAAATTACTATATTCTGGGTTAAGAATGCTTTTTATGGTTTCTACTTGTCGAGATGTTTTCGTTGATATATGGCACGCCACGTAATTCTTCACGGTTTGAGAGATATTCAGGTTTGAATCATGTTTGAAGTTTGTAACCCCAATAGTGGGCTAAAACCCCATGGGGTTATGGCATGGGTCATTGAAAAGTCAATAATTACTAATTTTTAAGCTCCTAAAATACCTCCCACGTTCACTTGTTGAAGCCCCTCTCAACCTAAGCATTTATATAAATTGTGATCCTCATATCCTCCTTATTTAGGGATTTCGCTACCTGAAACAGGTCATCGTGGAATTTGTGTTCTAAATTTTTTTCTACGAAGGTTAAGACGCTGAAATTTTTATGAGGAGAAGCTGAAATCCTAAGGAAGCTCCTGTAAAAATTTCAGATCAGGGTGCGCAAAATTTTCGGAGATATGATCTATGGAATTCAGTGTTTTTGCAGGCTCCTGAACTTCATCTCAAAGAAGTGACCTTGGGAAAATCGTCACAACTCTCTCTCTAAGTATCAGATTGGAATTCTATAAAAAGCGGAAAATTTTGCACAGACTGTAGTTTTCGCTGTATCAATTTCAGAGCCGAATGAAAAAATAGTGACACGTGGCACACCATACAAGTTCGCTCTACTGAAACAGTCCATAATTAGGTAATTGTGAGAGATCGGGCATAACTCTCTCTTGAAGAATCAAAATTGGATCAGACCTGTGGCATTGGAAAGAAGATTCAGAGTACTACTATAGAACCAAAAATCACATATTGGGGAGTTGAAATAATAGAGATAAACCAGATTCAATATCAAGATCCTAGAAGGCAAGAAAAAGCTAGATCATGTGTTGTCAAGGGCTGCAGAGGACTAGACTTTCTAGGGAAGGAAAGAAAAGCAAGGTGCAGCAGAGGGTAGCAGGACAAGAGCAACGATCAAGGTGCAGAATAGCAGCAAGAAGTTCAGCACATGAAGTCTTCAAGTGGGCAACACTGCATACATCCATTGTAAAGGTATCATTGTACTAAGTCATTGTAAATGCATCATTGTAAAAATTGTACAAGTGTCTATCTGCCAAGAGTTGAAGAGGCGGTGTTAGGAGGTCTAGGATCATCATTAGGTGGTTGTGTCATAGTTGGGGTTATGGTCTAGTGTGTCTTCTTCTTCTATATCATTCTATATCATTGTAAAGTGGACCATTTTCCCTAGTACGGGAGTCCATTCTTATTTTATTCTTCTATAGGGTGGTAGGGTGGTGCTAGGTTGGTGCATGAAGTCACCAACAGGTTCAAGCCTATGATAACTTTAGGGTGGTATGGTGGCACTAGGGTGAGTTGTAGCTCATTGGGTGTTGGGGCATCCGTTCAGTTGACTGTTGAAGAATCTCGAACGTTGGAGCGTCCATCCAGTGGGAGCTGGAAAAGAATGCTTTTCTAGATTATAGGAAGTTGGAGCTTTATTTTCAATTGGAGTTGAATATTAAAGAATTATTAGAAAAACATTCAGGTGGTTTTTGTCCCGGAGAGGGTTTGCACCTTAAAAATTGTGTGTGTTTGTGTTCCTTTTGTTTACTGCTATCATTGTACAAACACTGATAATAACTGAAGATTAACTAATGCTCTAATTGAAAGGAATACTGATTCACCCCCCCTCTCAATATTTCCAACAGGAGAACCCTCCTTGGCCTCCTGTGTCACCATTGCACTGACTTTGCATGGGCACTGCGCAGAACTGTGTCACCCTTCTGCGATGTTCCCTTTCTGCCTCTGCGTTGCCTCTTCCTTTCATTGCATCACCTGCTCTTGCACCCTGGATTGATGCTGAACCCTCTATGTTTCTCCTCCACCGGCAACTCTCCCTCTGGATCAATTTTCTCTTACCGAACTTCAGCCACTAAGAAAATCGATTTACTTGGGTAACTGAGTATCTGCACTGGTGTGTGTTCCAAATGACCCTCAAGCCTTTCTTTATAGTCTTCTCGTTGGGATATCAACGGTCGAGATTAGATCTCTAATCAACAGCTAAGATTATAACTTGACTTGATCCATGTTCTCTAGAAGATTCGCACTCGGTTTTATTAATACCATTTAATTATTTAATTTCCCTAAGTTTAGACTTAGGGTCTCCATTAAAATAATTAATTATTTTAATAAAACATATTTCGAGTGGAATTTTCACAAACGATTTTTGGATTCTCTAGAATACATGTGCCTAAGCCTCTCAACAGACGCCAGCTGGAAGCCTAGCCCATAAGAAACAAAGATGAACACAATTGAGAATGGCCCGAGATAATAAGAGCTCGGGAGTTGGGTAGTAGAGGTATAAATGGACTTTAACCCGATGGTTTTTTATTAACGAATTTTAAACAAAGGAAATGGTCACCAAACCTCAGCTTGGGACATATTTTCTCTCTCCTCATCAAAAGACAGATGGTGCAAGGTGATTGGCTCATGGATGCACAAGTGGATGATGACATCAGCATGATGTTGCAATACGGAATGGATGACACATGGCAGGCATATTTGATGTTTTTGGGTACACTAGTGGGCCAAATATGAATGAACATGTCACCACTCAGATGGTGCCACATAGCATTGGTGACGCTAACATTATGATAGCTAGAAGATACTTCCTCGAAAGGAACAGAAGGTGCACACATGTGTTAAGGTTAGGGAGATGGGTGACAAGGAGTCGGGCGACGGGGAGCCGAGAAGTCAAGCAATTGCAAACCAGAAGGTACTTCCCCGAAAGAAAAGTGTGTAGCACAGAGCCGATAGACGGGAAGTCGGGGCACTCACATAGGTTTAAGTCGGGAGACTAGGTCTTTCTCGGAAGAAAAACCCTAGAAGAAATACAATGGTGAACAAAAGAAATGGTTGGGATAACAGTCCCAGGAAACACGAAAAGTGTTGATAAATAACATTCCGGCAAGTGACAGAGAGTGCACCAGGTCACGATTTTCATTATGATTCTTTGTATTGTGATCAAGGGCCTTCAGGCTTTGATATGAACGGGTTGACAACGTGAGTTTGGCATTGTTTAAATCGATTTGGAAATTATTACAAAACCATATCTATATACTTTCTTTTTCTTGTGAAGCACTTTGTTGTTTAGCGGAGCACTAAAGACAAAATCACTTGGGCTATTATGAGATAGGTCCATGGTGGATGAGTCGAAAACTTATAATTTTGGCGTTATATGCCATATTTGCATGGATGAGTTGGCAACTTGAATTTGGCAGTTATGTCAAATATAATAGTGAAGCACTAAAATTTTAAAACACGGGCATGAACGAGTTGGCAGCTCTGATGGCAGTTATGGATGAGTTTGGAACCAAATTTGGCCAAAATGATAAGTTTTGGGATTCACCAAATTTAAAAGAACCTCAGTTAAATTTTGAAAAATTATAAAATTGCAAAGATTATCAATTTAACTCGGAGAAACAACAGAGCAGTGTTTGAAGACTTGAAGAACACATTGAGATGACTTGACAGAAGCATAACAAAGGAAAAAAGACAATATCCATGCAAGATTCCAAGTTCAAGAGAGTTAGAGTTTCAATTCCAAAAATATCAATCCAAATTTCTTTATAAGTAGAGTTGAATTTGCAAAGTAGAGAGTAAGAACAAAGGTGTGGAATTGTGGTGAGTATGGTGAGATTGTTGAAGGTGTTTGTAAAGGTGGTTTTGGTGAGTGTTTGTGAGACAAATTGATTTATGTTGTAAAAGGGAATGGTTTCATGATTTGAGAATGAAAATTGTATGAAAGATGAATCATAGAGGTCATGTAAGTTTTAGCTTGCAAGTCAGGAGTTGTAGCTCCTTTTAGTAGTAGTTGAAAGACCTAGGGGTTGTAGCTCCTTTCAATTGTAGCTGATAAATTCAGGTAGTATTTTCTTCTTGTTGGTTGTAGTCAGAGCAATTTGTAACAACAAGTTGTAGCTTTCAATGTGAAGAAATTGAAAGAAATATTTGAAAATTTGTGTGTTTTCATTGTGATACATATGCTATTTCTTGCCATGCTCATATAAATTAATTGCTGGAAAGTTTATTGGTGACCTAGTATCATTGCAAGTGAAAGGAAGTTTTAAAATACCTACAATACTAATTCACCCCCTCCTCTCAATATTTTCCTGGTTTCTAATATGAATTATATTGTAGATACTAACCTTGTCTTTGAAGATGCATTAATGAAAGGATTTTCACTGTCAATGCAAGGGTATGACACATGGAAATGTTATGGTAACATTAAGCCCAAATAGATAAAATTGTTTCCTCAATGTATGAAAATTTTTCATAAGTGGTGGATCTACGGGTATGAAGAGGTTAAAGATATCTTTGTCTTAATTGACATGCAAGGAAGAAGATAGGAAAAGATCAATGACTTGATTGTATAATATGATAGGCCCTCCCTATTATGATCTCAATATGCAAATAAAAAGGCATGAGGATGCACTCAGTTTCTTATCAAACAATGTTAAAGCATGATACGTTGAACCTTATGTGTTGAAGTTCGAGGAAATAGTGACCATAGAGGTTGTTCATTATCCCATCACTCTTCTAACACAATGGATGAAGAAATCACAAATGATCTCAACTACCATGACTCAAATCAAATCACAATGTAGCAAAGGTTGTTAGAGTTGGAAAAGGATTATGCAGGTGAAGGAGGGGAATATTTTGATTAATAGGCTCATCATTCTCTTCAATCTCCTTAACCATCTTTGCATGATTTAGAGAATGATGATGAACGGATGACTTGTTTGAAAATGGTCCAAGAAATGCATGAAGCAAGTAGTAAGGGAGATGTTGCTGGAGAAGGAAGCCAAAAAATTATTTCTCACCATTCCTAAAATGAAGAAATCAGTGAAGAGAGATTGAGACAACCACATTAGGACCTAGAATGGCTCACTTAGCTTCAAGGTCTCAAAGAACTTAATGACAAAGAAAACCCTATTACAGAGTTGCATGTCTCACTTCGAGAAGAGAACAATGGTGAAGATTCCTACCTCATTGAGAAGAACAAAGTGTTGGAATTAAAAGAAGATATTCCTACTTATTTAGATGAATAATAATTTCTTTGTTCTCCCATCAACAAGTAGGAAATAATAAAAAAATGAGAGCGTGAAGAGAGCCTTAATATTAGGATAATTCAAGAACCAACCCACCTCTAGATCAAAGCATAAGTTCAACAAGTTATTTTCCTTTCTAAGCAATTCATCTTCATGATACATCTACTAGTGACTTGGAGGAGGAGGATTCAATAAATATGCCTATTATTGAAGAGGATGGGGGGCACAAAGACCCTGAGTCTATTGATGCATTCCTTAAGGTTGACATATGTAAATGGGCCTTGAGTTATTTTCTCTTCATAGGTGATCCTATCTATGACACAGATATTGAGGGATGCCTGATTAGAGAACTTTGGCCGCATGATAAACCAAGTTACGCAATTGATTATGAGAAGCCATATAAATTCATATGAGAGTAGATATATGTACAGGTTAGCATGTAAAGAGTTGGCCAAAAGGTGCAACTGATAAAGAGTATCAACCTTGAAACCAAGAGTGAATGCTTCTTTGAAATTCCTTTTCCAAACCCGCACCTTTCCATCAATGAATGCCACCTTTAATCGTTTGTCCTCCATCGCCGAAATAGACACCAAATTCTTATTCAAGTCAGGGACATATAATACATCTTGTAGATGAAGGATTTGACCTTGATTTAAGTGAAGAGTAACAATCCCTATCTCTTTCACGGGATAGGTGGTATTGCCTCCAAGTATGATTTCCAAATTGGTTTCCTTTTCAATCAAATGTGAGAGGGCCTCTTTGTATCCAGTGAAGTGCCTTGAGACACCACTATCAATAAACCAATTAGCCAAGGTGTCGGGAGGAGAGGCAACAGAGAGGGCAGATATAAGAAGAATTTTTTTTTTCTTGTTATCTACAACATTAGATTCATCATACCTAGAGTTTCTCGATCTCTTGGAAGGTTGACCATTTCCATATCGTGCAATGGGAGCATCTCTCTTTCTTTTTTTATTGAACCTGTTATTCCTTTGATTTCAATTTCCCTTGAAATTGTTGTTGTTGAAATCATCATCTCGTGGTGTATCCCTTTTATTGGGACACTCTCTAGCATAGTGGCCAAACCTGTTACAATTGAAACATCTACCCTTTCTTCCTTCTTTAAATCCCGGCCTTCCGTGTCCTTGTTTCCTTGGACCAACATTGTTCTTTCTTTTAGCATGAGCGGAGGATGCAGTAGGATTATTCCCAATTGAAGGCAAGTCTTTCTCAACCATCCTTGTCTCTTCTTGAGTGCATCCAGTCAACAATTCATCAAAATCTGGAATCCTGATATTGTTGAGGATAGTGGTATTGAATACATACCATGCTCAGGGAAGAGCTCCAAGGGAAATAAGAGTGAGCTCCTAGTCGGTAATAACCTCTCCAATAGCTAGAAGATCATTTTTTATTTCGGTAATCCTCATGAAGTAGGATTGGATGGATTCTCCTCTATCCATCTTGATGTCCTTCATCTTGTTCTTGAGAAAGAGGATTTGATTTGCATTGCTAGACCTGAACATACTAACAAACTTGTCATACATCTCCTTAGATGTGCCCAGCTCGGAGATGTAAGCAACCAAATGCTTTTGAATATAATCCCTGATGATCTTCTTGGCTTTGACCTCTCCTTTCTTGTACTTTTTCGTAGTGGTAGCCGGTGCATTTGAAGGAGGCTCAACAATCTTTCCCTGCACATAATCCATGACTCAATTTTCTTCCAAAGTCAAGTCAATAGACATATTTCATGCATGAAAATCATTCTTATCATTGAGCTTATCCTCATATTTGAAATAAGATGAGGAAGCCATTGATCCTCGACCTTGTCCAACAAATCTCGGTGATTTCTCTTCTCATTCTTGCTCGGCCTTTGCATTCACCTAGGCTCTAATACCAACTTAATTTTAGATAACAATGGTATGTTCTATGCTTTAGAGAAATTTACTTCAATCTTTTCTTATTGGCCCAATATCAATTTCCAAATTAGCAATCACATTAACTTGATAGTAAATGCAGATAGAACATAAACAATAAGTAGAAGACAAGCCAAGACAAGAGGAAACAATGTTTGGCGGAAATTTCACAGTGCTGAAAATGCAGAAATAAAAAATCAGAAAATAAATCAGCCACACACACAGAAAATGACACGCTGATTTTTGGTCAAGATGACCTTGGAAAAACTCCCTACAACTCTTGGGGAAAACCAGTTCGAAAGCTGTTCTTTATTTCTGAATATATCTTTTACAATGAGACAGAAATTACAGCAAAAATTCCAGCAACTTAACAAATGTACTTATCTTGATTTCTGTGCTTATACCCTGCCTTGGAAAATGTGCCGAAGAGTAAACTAACAAAACAGAAATTTTACAGCATTAATTACAACATTAAATGATGACTGTACTTCTCGATTTCTGTGCCTAGTTGTACGATCGTATGGCTGTACGAAAGGTGCAACAGTTGCTCCTCTATTTCTGTGCCTCTTTCTGCCTCAAAAAATGCGTTGTTGTTGTTGTACAGATTTCCTCGAAATCTGTGCCACCAAATAGCAGTACCTCTCCTCGATTTTTGTGCCTAGAAAATTGTGCTAAAGCTGCTGTATGGATTCCTAGAAAATTGTGCCTCCTTCTTGGAAAAATGTGCCACACTCCTGTTGTATGGATTTCTGCCTTGGGAACTGTGCCTCTTTGCTGCTGTACGGATTTGCTGAAGTCTCTAACTGTTGCCCTCCTTCTCCTCACTACTCAGAAATTTCTCCCTTGCTTTCTCTTCTCTTTTCTCAATCTGCGCATGAAAGAATCAATGACCTTTTTCTCCTTTAACCTAACCCTAAGTGACTTTAGGGGGATCCCTAAATCCAATGGCTGAGATAGCTTTAGATCTAGGGCTGAGATTAAATGTGCATTTAATTCTCACTTTCAATTTTTTAATTCACCCCACTTTAATATAGACCATCTTAGTCATTTATTTCCAAAGTCACTTTTCACTTTCTAATTTCACATTGACTTTATTAAAGTTACTTTAAAATTAGACTTAGTAACTTTATCACTTAAAGTCACTTTTAAATTAGATTTGACTTTATAACTTATAAAGTCACTTTAGGAGAAAAAATGAAATACATTTGGACACTTTTCCCTAGGCCAAAGATCAAAGCCTTAGGGAACCACCTGTCCTCCGGTAACCAAATTTCAACACTCCCTCTTACCGAGGAAGGTGTTCCTCACCACACCCATCTTGTCTCTGAAGTAGACATGCTTGCCCCGTGGTAAGGCTTTGGTAAGAATATCTGCAACCTGCTCATCGGTGGGAATATACTCAAGCTTCACAGCTCCTTTCTGAACATAGTCTCTGATGAAATGATATTTGATCCCGATATGCTTTGACCTGTCATGAAATACTGGATTCTCCGTGAGTTTAATGCAACTCTGATTATCACAGTAAATCACTGAAGGTCTCAACGGCTAACCAAATAAGCCAAACAACATCTTGCGAAGCCAGATGGCCTCACAACTAGCTAGACTAGCTGCCATATACTCTGCTTCTGCTGAACTCAATGCTACTGACTGCTGCTTTCGGCTGAACCATGACACTACTGCTGAACCCAACCCAAAACAGCACCCTGAAGTGCTCTTCCTATCAGAAGCACAACCTGCCCAATCAGAATCAGTGTAACCTGCCAATCTCACTCCATCCCCCTGCCTGTAGTCCAGACCATAATCCACTGTCCCCTACAAGTACCGCAAAATGTGTTTTGCAGCCACCTAGTGAACCTTCCTAGGCTCACACATAAACTGACTCATCGTGTTGACTGCAAAACAAATATCTGGTCTAGTGTTGACCAAATACATCAAGGAACCAATCAGCTGTCTATACAATGTGGGATCCACCAACTCGGAATCCGAAGCATGAAGCTTCTTCCAATTGGTGATCATCGGTGTTGACATGGGTCTACAATCCTCCATGTGGAATCTGCCAAGGATGTCCACAATATACTTCCCCTGTCCCAGGAAGAAATGCCCCTCCTCCTGCCACACCTCCAAACCCAAAAAGTAATGCATCAAGCCAATGTCCTTCATCTCGAACTCCGACGCAAGATCTCTCTTGCAGCCCTCTATGAGTCTCTCTGCACCCGTAATGACCAAGTCATCCACATACAACACCAGAATGAGAGGCTCCTCACCTATCACAATAAAGTATAGGTTCGGATCTACATCACTCTTTGTGAAACCCATCTTCTGCTAGTACATACAAATCCTGGAGTACCAAGCTCTAGGAGCTTGCTTTAGGCCATAAAGTGCCTTCTTCAACCTACATACATGGGACTCCTTTCCATGCGCCTCAAAGCCCTGTGGCTGCTCAATGTACACCTCCTCTTGTATGAAGCCATTGAGAAATGCGGTCTTCACATCCATATGGTGGATATTCCAACCCATCTCTGTTGCTATCGATATAATGGAGCGAATGGAAGTATATCGAGCCACGAGAGCGAAGGTGTCCTCATAATCTACTCCCTCTACCTGGGAGAACCCTCTAGCCACAAACCTTGCCTTGAATTTCTCAATGCTACCATCTGCAGCGTGCTTTACCTTGTAAAGCCATCTAGAAGTAACCACGGATTTACCCTCAGGCCTCAGCACCACCTCCCAAACATCATTCTTCATGATAGAAGAATACTCCTCCTACATGGCCCCTCTCTAGACCTGCTGGCTAGCTGCCTCCTCATAGCTAGAAGGCTCAGAGTCAACGATGTTGCCAACCATTTCCATATAGCTATAAAAATTCTCAGGTGGTCATCTCTCTCTGACCGATCTCTTCGGCCCAACAATAGATGTGGCCTCTCTCAAGGTATCCTGAAGCCACTTAGGCTTCCTCTTCCCTGAGCACACTTCTCCCACCAAAGAATGAAACTCCTCATCCTCATCAGGAGCCTGAACTCCTGAATGTCTGTCTATTGTCCTCTTGCCTGAACTTGAACCTATAGATGCTGAAGTACCGTGTGAATTGTCCATTAGTGGACTACCTAGTGAACTACTCTGTGGACTACTCTGCATGCTGCCCGAAGCACTACCCCTCTGACTCTACGAGCCACTACTAACTGATAGACCTGACACCGTAATCGTGTACCTCCTGATCCCTGCCCATTGGATCCCTGTGCCTGAATCAGCTGCTCCTGAGGGTCTGGCTGATCCAGATACTCTAACTCTCGTGACCTCTTGAAAGCCTTGTCCTCCTCGAACTTCGCATCCTACCTAACAACTCTCCTTTGTGCAGGAATATAAATTCGAAAGGCTTTTGAGGTCTCACTGTAGCCCACAAAGATACCCTTACCTGCGGTGGGCTCTAGCTTGGTGTTCTTCTCCTTGGGTACGTAGGAGTATGCAATACACCCAAAGATACGAAAATTACCAATATCAAGCTTCTTCACAGAAAAAGCCTCCTCCGGAGTCACATGCCCCAAGGCACGATGCGGACTGTTGTTATGCAAATAAACAATAGTGTTGCAGGCCTCTGCCCACAAAAACAATGGTAACCCCTGATCATCTAGCATGGCTTTGGCAGCCCCAACGATGGATCTGTTCTTCCTCTTCGCAACCCCGTTTTTCTTGGGGGTTGTAAGGAACTGTGAACTCCCTCCTGATACCTGCCTCCGCACAATAATCAACAAACTCGCCAAGGGTGTACTCCCCTCCATTGTCTGACCTGACGGATTTGATCTTCCGACCTGTCTGAGTCTCCACAAGAACTCTGAACTCCTGAAACCGCTTGAAGACCTCACTCTTGGTCTTCAAGAAATAAATCCAAGTCCTCCTGGAGTGATCATCAATGAATAAAACATAGTACTCATATCCACTCAAGGAAACATGAGACATCCGACTGCTCAAATCGGTATGAATCAAATCAAGTATCCTAGTTGATATGCTGTCACTACTGAGAAAAGGGGATTTGGAAAACTTGCCCATCGCACATCCTCTGCATGTATCTAGGTGATCAAAACTGAAATTTGGCACACCTGTAGTGATCTTCTGCAATGTCCTCAAGGCGCCATGATACATGTGCCCCATCCTGCGGTGCCAAATCTCGCACAGCTTTGAACTGCTAGCTCTGCTGCCGGTACTATTGCTTAATGCCAAAAGGGGCTGAAACACAAACTTGTACACCTTTGCATGGCGTACACCAATCACTCTAGCTGAATCAGCCGGAGCGCCCCTGGGATATATAAGAACTTGTACTCTCCTGAACAATACCTCATACCCTTTGTCCTCCAATGCTGAGACGGATATAAGGTTCTTCCTCATCCCTGGCACATATAGAACAACTAACACCTTCAAGGGAGGTTTGGGTGCCCTATCAAATGTCAATGTCCCCACACTGACTGCTCTAACAATGTTGTTGTCTCCGAGTACTACCTCTATATCAGTGCCACTCTCTGAAAGCTCTGAGAAGTACTGACAGACTCCTATCATATGACGTGAAGCCCCACTGTCAACATACCAAATACCTGAAGATGCTTCGCTAGTGGAGGGAAATGCACACTCCCTCTCAACCTCCGTGGCAGGTAATCCTGCACTAGTGGACTCACAAGCAATGAACCCAAACTCCTGGTCAAAGCTCTCCGAAAAGTCCTCTATCTCTGTTGATGCTGCCATGGTCTTGTTCTTCCCCTTCTTCTTATTTTTCAGACACACAATTGCATCGTGTCCCGTCTTCTGACAATTCCAACACTTCACCTTGGAATAGTCCTTCTCCTTGTTCAGCTGCTTACCTTTACCTTTGCCTTTGCCCCCACCACCACTTGTGGAAGCTTGCTTCTTTCATTTGCCTTTCTTGCCTCTTGCTACTAGTGCTACATCCTCATCCTACTCAACAAGTTTGGCTGCCCCAAGCCGGTTCTTTTTTATTTCATTCTGTATGCAATCATCCCACAACCTCTCCCAAGTGGGAAGGGTCTCACGTGCAACAATCCCATCAGCAAAGCTCAACCATGAACTGGGAAGGCCATTCACTGCAATCCACACCAACTTAGTGGGTGGAATGACCTCTCCAACCGCTGCCAACTCATCTCTCACATTAGTGACCTTTGTGAGGTATGCAGTAGCACTATCAGTCTTTGCCATCTTAATGGCCTTCAGCTTCTCCCTTAGGAACATTTTCCTGTTCTCATTGGTACTCTGGTAGAGATTGGTCAAAGCTGTCCACATCTCATGAGCAAGTCTCTTTCCTCTCACATGAGGAATGCAATGGTCTTTAACACCATCCAGAATCAGTCTCTTACCCTAGTTATTCTTCTTATTAAAGTCTGCCAACTGAACAGGGTCAGTAAGCACATTAACAAGGCGTTGTTGGGTACTCGCCATTATACCCCAGACTTATGTCTCCTCAAAGATGCTCTGCATTCTTTCCTTCCATACACTGTATTTTTTATTCCCATCCAACCTATCCTCCACCCTCAAGCCCAAAGACATGCTTGATGTCCTAATAAACTGAAAATGACACTGTTGTGGTAAAGGCTCTCTTTTCTGTGTGTAAAATCAACTTGTTGTAAATTTTCTCTTTGCTGTCCCAAACTGCACTTTTCCGCAAACTACCTCTGATACGATGTAGAAATTTTAAGACCCACTCTGGTTTTCAGTTTATCCTTATTTATCCCATAAAGTTAAATGGCCATTCCCATAACCATACATTCAACAAGAAGGAAAAATAAATATTTTCTGAAAACACATTCTGGAAATTTCACAGTGTTGAAAATGCAGAAATAAAAACTCAGAAAATAAATCAGCCACACACACAAAAAATGACACGCTGATTTTTTGTCAAGATGACCCTGGAAAAGCCCCCTACAACTCTTGGGGAAAACCAGTTCGAAAGCTCTTCTTTATTTCTGAATATAGCTTTTACAGTGAGACAACAATTACAGCAAAAATTCCAGCAACTTAACAAATGTACTTATCTCGATTTTTGTGCTTATACCCCACCTTGGAAAATGTGCCGAACAGTAAACTAAAAAAACAGAAATTTTATAGCATTAAATGTTGACTGTACTTCTCAATTTATGTGCCTAGCTGTACGGTTGTACGACTGTATGGACTATATGAAAGGTACAATAGTTGCTCGATTTTTGTGCCTCTTTCTACCTCGAAAAATGCGTTGTTGCTGCTATACGGCTATTGTACGGATTTACTCGAAATCTGTGCCACCAAATAGCGTTATCTCTCCTCGATTTTCATGCTCAGACAATTGTGTTGAAGCTACTGTACGGATTCCTAGAAAACTGTGCCTCCTTCCTCAAAAAATGTGCCACACTCCTGCTGTACGGATTTCTGCCTTGGGAACTGTGCCTCTTTGCTGCTGTACAGATTTGATGAAGTCTCTAGGTGCTGCCCTCCTTCTCCTCACTGCTTAGAAATTTCTCCCTTGCTTTCTCTTCTCTTCTCTCAATCTGCTCATGAAAGAATCAATGACCTTTTCCTCTCTTTTCCTCCTTTAACCTAACCCTAAGTGACTTTTGGGGAATCCCTAAATCCAATGGCTAAGATAGCTTTAGATCTAGGGCTGAGATTAAATGTGCATTTAATTCTCATTTTCTATTTTTTAATTCACCCCACTTTAATAAAAACCCTCTTAGTCATTTATTTCCAAAGTCACTTTTCACTTTCTAATTTCACATTGACTTTATTAAAGTCACTTTAAAGTTAGACTTAGTAACTTTATCACTTAAAGTCACTTTTAAATTAGATTTGACTTTATAACTTATAAAGTCACTTTAGGAGAAAAAAATGAAATACATTTGGACACTTTCCCCTAGGCAAAAGACCAAAGCCTTAGGGAACCACCTATCCTCCGGTAACCAAATTTCAACACTTATCAATGTACTCTCCACCATTGTCTAATCACAATGTCTTGATCTCCTTCCTTGTCAGATTCTCCACAAGAGCTTTAAACTCCTTGAATCGCTCAAAGACTTTGTCCTTGGTCTTCAGAAAGTAGATCCATGTCTTCCTGGAATGGTCATCGATTAAGGTGACAAAATACTTTGCACCACTAAGATAATTCGTGGACATTTGTCCGCAGATATTTGAGTGTATCAATCCAAGCACATTCTTGGCCCTACTGCTGCTTCTTAGAAACTCTGCCTTGCCATACTTCCCCAATACGCACCCTCTATAGACATCGTCTCGCTTGGTGCTAAGTTTTGGAGCTCCCGTGACAATTTTCTTGAGAATTCTCAAGGCTCCATGATGTAGATGCCCCATTTTTCTATGCCATAACTCATTTAAATCTTTCTCATCAGCACTGCCTATCAGAGCCATTGGAGACTCGAGTTGTAACTTGTACAGTTTATGGCTCCTGACTCCAATTTGTGCCTTCTTTTTCCAACTTGGGTGTTTGACATAAACTTTGTTGCCAATAAAGTATACATCGTAACCCTTGTTCTGAAGTTGAGACACAGAGAGTAAATTCATCCCCAATCCTGGTACATGCAGTACGTTGGTGGCCCGAAGCTTGTTGCCAGCTTTTGTTTGAAATATTATGGTGCCTCTTCCAACAGGGGTACATTTTGCCTTGTTTCCTATAGTAATTTGAAAAATCATCTGCTCCACCTGGTAGCTTGAGAAGCATTCTCAAACTCCCGTCATATGAGCAGATGCTCCACTGCCAATATACCAGATCTCTGGAGAGGCCATGCTTGCCACACAAGCAAATTCCTCTTCTAATCTGGATTCCAGAACTAAAATGTCATGAGCCCTTTGTTCCTCCATGCGTTCTGAAGAATTGCGTGAACCCTTCCGAGCTGTTGCTGCATCAATGTCAGATCTTTGTTCCATTACAGAATTTCCTCTTCCATTACTCGTCTTTTGGTCTGATAACATGTGAAATTTTCAAATCTGAAATACTACTGCATTGATAGATTTATTTCGCCTACTAATTATGATAACTTATTTACAAATTTATTTCAGTAAATTCTGAAATAAATACAACTACAGTAATCACTTAATCATAAGGAGAGAATGGAACAAAACACATATAACGCAATAGAAACAATCACATGTACACAATTATTTTTGGAAAATTGTCCCCGGAAAAACCCAATGCGGGAAAAACGGTGCAACAACTGACGGTTTGTATTATTCTTCAACAATGAATCTTTTACAATAAGTAGACAAGCAGATTTCTTAAGAAAACACCTGAGATAAATTCTCCAAATCCTTTCAGAGAATTTCTGACACTCGGAAGGCACCCTAGCTTCCTCTGCGTCACTCTGATTGATCTTATGTGCAGTCCCTACGCTGGACTGTGTCACTCTGTTTGTGGACTCAGTGCTGCTGCTCAACGCTGGCCTCTATGGCCCTCTGCGTCCTCCTCTTGCCTCGCTCTGTCACTACTAACTTCCCCTTCCTTCTTATACTTCCGCAACTCTGCCCTGCAACTCTCCCTCTGAAATCGAATTCTATTCCTTCAAAATCAATTTCCTTCGGGTACTGAGTGTGTGTCTGGGTTACTTTCCAAATCACGCTCAAGCCTTCTCTTATAATATTCTCGTTGATGAATCAACGGTCCAGATTAGATCTCTAATCAATGGCTAGGATTAAAACATGATTTGATCTTCATTCTCTAGAAGATTCTCACTCTATTTTATTAATACCCTTTAATTATTTAATTTCCCTGAGTTTAGACTTAGGGTCCTCTATTTTAATAACACACAAACCGAGTGGAATTTCCACAAACGGTTTCTGGGTTCTTTGGAATATTGATGTCCAAGCCTCCTCACAAAATTTGAGACTTGGAACACTTCCCAATGCTACAAAAATCAATAGGCTTCCATCCCACAACCTACTCCTAAGACTGATCTCAAGACAGTTAAGGGGAAGGTTCAAATTAGACTAGGCATATAACTTAAAAGTAACCAAGATCCTTGTATTTCACCTAGATCTTAGGACTTGCAATTCATATGGGTTAGTTGATCATTTAAGTAGCATTTTTCCATCTGGTTACTTGGCTCTAAATTGTAATAAGTAAGAAAGTTTGACTCCATAAGGCATGGGTCTTAATTCTAAATCTAATCGAATCCTTAATCTTGCTAAATTTCACCAAGTAACTAGGCCACTTAACTGTGTTTCCTGGACAAGTTGGTTTCCAACTTGTTTTCCATCACCTCATTTCCATAGGGACTACCCCCCATAGCCTGTTGTTGGGACACAACTAGAACAAAGTGGGTGGGGATCAGAGTGACATCCCCCACCCTGAGTAGTTGTCGCAGTGCTTGTACAATCTGAGTGACAAGAAGACGCAGAACATATTTGTACTAAACTATGCTTTGAAGTTTGTTATTGACTTTCACATTCTTTTTTTACAATGTAGAAGTAATTCTAATTATTATCATATATATCGAATCCCTTGACATCATTTTTTTCCTTAACAAGATATACAACATTCACTAGATGAAATGGTGATAACCTAATATTGATGGATATATTCTAGTTCACAAACTATTTTCTAGATTCAAACAGTGGACAATATAACATCATAAAAATCGTTTTGATTTAATATTCCAATAGGTATGTAAGAGAGTCTACTTCTAGTATGTAGGACAACCGAGCATTCAGATACCTTTCCTTTTCCTTTGCATTCTAATTTTAAGAAATTCAATTAAATACCGAGTTATGAAACATAAAACACAAATATTACTGAAAATTACCTCTGTTGCATAAGCTAGACGAAGCAATGTTGCTTCAGACCAGGGACGACCAATGAATTGAAGACCGATAGGCATTCCAAACTTGTCATATCCAATCTACAAAAATATACAAATGTTGGTGTCTAGATGTTTCAAAATTAAAATAACATAGCTAATGCCAGATTCATTTATTTCATGAAGAAAATCAAGAAAGGTTTTAGAGCAAACCGGAACAGTCACTGCTGGAAGTCCTAGAAAATTTCCAGCTACTTGATACCGCAACATCGCAGCTACTCGCAAGAGAGACATGTGGTTATTTGATTCTCAAAACATCAAGCGTAAGTATATGGTAAAAATATAACCAAATAAAAAGAACTTTCCAGGTTTAGTAGAAAGAGAAAAAGCAACATTGAAAAGCAACATATACCCCAACAAAACTGAGTTAGATTACAACACCGGAACAAAACTTGAAAAATGGCTTACCACCATTGGCATAATCAAACTCCCCATAGCTAAGCGCATCTTCTTGAAGGCGATATGCAGTTACTCTGTTAGATAAGTTAAGTGAATATTTAGAAAATATTCAATCACACAATTTCTTCATTACACAAAATCCAAGATATCCATTGATTAGCCTTTATGTTGTAAATAGAATATTTAGAAAACACGAATCCTTATTTAGGTGCCTTTGATATTTTCCTAGTCTAACAAAATCATGTTCATCAATAAACTATTTTTAATGTTACAAAGGCATTTTTTGTCAAAATTGAGAAATTACCCTTACCCCATAATAAAACAATTCATTGAAATCTATTGTAAAAAATAGTTGTTAAGCGTGGATGAAATTAAATAAAAAACAAAAAACAAAAGAAGAGTTTGTAAAAAAAGCATGCCAACAAAAATGTCTTCCTATTTTAAATCTGGAGTACTTAAAGATTCGTTTTCTTGCTTATTGATCCTCTATTACGATTTAACATCTGGAAGCACATAATAACAATATAACTGTAAGGTTCAGGGAAGGGTTGGTAGGGATTAGTTTCAAGGATAACTTAAGAGATGCACCAAATTTAGGGGAAGCCACATGGTGTTTATTTTTTTAGTGCAATCAATACTAGTACAATTTTTCAAACTGATAACCACTTCCAATGATACAATATTACTTCCTTATAGCATTTCAATCGTTAAGCAGTTATACGTGAAATTTTTCAACCATTCATTTTGTTACCCAACACCAATGGGTGACACCCATAAGGAGAATTTTTTTTCTCTTAGATTTGACTTCATCCAGTAGCTAGCAACCCCTTGCAGCCACCAGATGGTTTGGTGTGCCACCATTCTCCACCACTTAAGCCAACCATTATGTGCCCTTGCCCATTTGTTATGATAGTATGTTTGAAGGTGGGCCTTCTAACCCCAAAGCTATGACTTTTCATTATGTAATTAGGTGATGCTTCCTTTTCTTTGACACATTTGGACATGGATTAGTGGGGGGATTTGGTGGAAATAATGGGCTTGGATTGTACTCTTGTTCCCTTGTCCCAACTTGGTGATTAATCTTATATCCTAGTCCTATGGGATCTCATTTATTGGCTACTAGCTTTAGGAGTGGCACTGCATGGGAAAACTCGATTTTGGTTGCATGGTCCTGCTTCTCGGAACCATATACATCACTCTCCTTTGCTCATTATAACCCCTTCTTCACACTTTTCCCATCCGGGTCCACATTTTTCCATTGTGTCCACAAGGAGTTAACCTCCCCTCCCTTTGCCCACATTTTGGGTCAAGCTTGGAATGATGCGTCGGAGGTTGATGCAACTAAAATGAAAGTTAAAATCATAATTTTTCCACCTACAACAGGAAATGTACCATAAAATGCAAAATATGTTCGAGACATAAGAATTTAGCGTGGGGGCAAAAGCCAAACATGAGCTCTACCCCTTATCATTATGGCCATCACCTTGGTTCCTAGAGCCCCTTATTTGAGCCCCCTGCATCATTAAGGAAACCATGATTGTCCCAACCCCTGGCAGGCAATGAATTTCCCAACCATAAGGGGGTATTCATTGCTTTATCATACGCATCATGCTCTCATTCCCTGGAGCCCCGAGCAGTTAAAAGAAAGAAAAATCAATAAAAGGCAAGAGGCATATGAAGAAGGGTGGAAAAACAAAGTTCGAGGTAACTCGTGTACCATGATTGCTCCCTCCTACATCTATACAACCAATGTGTGGGCTTCCCTCAATATAACTACTCTTGTACCATGGCATGTGGCTTGGACCCTTCTCTATTGCCCCACTCTGTTCCACCATTATGTCACATGACACCTTCCACTTGATGGACGTACCATGGACCTGTCACTCCCTTAGAGGTTGAAACCACCTAATAGGGTCTTTTATTAACCTCCCTCTTGAGCTTGGGGACACTTGTACATTCTAAATCCCATTTCGAAGGGCATGCCACTATGAAGTGTCCACTTTTGCCCCTGATTTGCAAGCTTATTTACTCGATTTCTCTAATGAATTGTTTTACTGGAATGTGAGGAGATGCATTGGATCTTATACAGGATTGTAGATTGGTCTACATCTTTGGCTTGGCCTCCCTATACAGGATCCAATCCCTCCAAGGGGTCATCATGGCACTTATAGGGTGAGTGTTTAGAGCCATGGGCCTCCACCACAACAAAGCATTGATTAGCCATGCCATGGACCTCTTCAGCACCACCCATTACTTGATCTTGCCCCAGTCATACAAAGATGATGATGCACTTGGACAACATTGCCTAGCCGTCCACATACTTGCACCAAACACTTGGCAATTGATCCAGGGACCAGATGGGGTTTTGTCTCACCTGGTGAGACATGGAGGGCTTGTATCATCATTCGAGCCCTTATTGATGGAGCATTGACTTGTTTGATCCAATTGGAGACCCATGAGACCATTCATTGTGCGCCACAACCACTTGGAAGCACCACAATTTTTTGCTTGGAAACCAAGGAGCCACCCCCTCAATCATCACTATGAGAGCCCTCCTCTTCATTCTGGAACATGGAGGACTTATCTTGGCCTTCCAATGACCCTTTTGTACAATTATTTATCATTTCAGCCTCTTTAGGAAGGCTTGTTGTACACTTTTGAGCTATTTGGTGAGCTTGTCACCAATAGGGTTGTTATTTTACAAATTAGAGTCATTTTTAGGGGCTTGTTAGGAAAATTAGACAATTCGAACTTATAAGAGGCTCATATAAATTAAAGAGACCTCATTTGTTATTCCTCATCATCATTTGGATTGGGATTTGTCTTCTAAATAAATTCGTACCTGCAGTAGAAGACGGAAATTTGGATGTTTGGATAAATGCGTTGGCTATCTTGGAACTTCCTCTTGGCAACACTGTGCATGGATATATTCTTCTTTACCTTGTAAGTGCTTCATAGTGTTATCTTTCTACTTTGATGAATGTCTAATGCATGGAAATTGTCCCTATGGTGATTAAATGTGTTGGAAATACTAAGAGCGAGGGGTGAATCAGTATTCCTTTCAATTAGAGCATTAGTTAATCTTCAATTATTATCAGTGTTTGTACAATGATAGCAGTAAACAAGAGTAACAAAAATGCACACAGTTTTTAAGGTGGAAACCCACTTCGGGACAAAAACCACCTAATGATTTTCTAATAATTCTTTAATATTCAACTCCAATTGAAGATAAAGCTCCAACTTCCTAGAATCTAGAAAAGCATTCTTCTCCAGCTCTCATCGGATGGACGCTCCAACGCCCGAGATTCTTCAGTAGTCAACTGAATGGATGCCCCAACACCCAATGAGCTACAACTCACCCTAGCACCACCCTACCACCCTATAGAAGAATAAAAGAAGAATGAACTCCCGTACCAGGGAAAATGGTCCACTTTACAATGATATAGAATGATGTAGAAGAAGAAGATATACTAGACCATAACCCCAACTTTGGCACAACCACCTAATGATGATCCTAGACCTCCCAACACTGCCTCTTCAACCCTTGGCAGATAGACACTAGTACAATTTGTACAATAATGTATTTACAATGACTAAGTACAATGATACCTTTACAATGATTGTATGCAGTGCTGCCCACTTGAAGACTTCATATGATGAAATTCTTGTTGTTGTTATGCACCTTGGTTGCTGCTCTTTTCATGCTACCCTCTGCTACACCTTGCTTTCCTTTTCTGCCATAGAAATTCTAGTCCTTTGCAACCCTTGACAACACATGATCTAGCTTTTTATTGCCTTCTAGGAGCTCGATATTGAATCTGGTGTATCTCTGTCATTTCAGATCCTCAATATCTGATTTTTAGTCTTATTTTATTCCTCTGAGTCATCTTTCCAATGCCACAGATCTGACCCAATTTGGATTCTTGAAGAGAGAGTTATACCCAATCTCTCACAATGCCCTAATTATGGACTGCTCCAGAAGAGCGCACTTGTACGGCATGCCACATGTCATTGTTTCTTCATTTTTTTCTGAAATTGATAGAGTGAAAAGTACAGACTATGCACTATCCATCAATTTTTACGAAATTCCAATCCGATACTCAGAGAGAGAGTTATGACGATTTTACCAATGTCACTTCTTTGAGATGAATTTCAGGAACCTGCAAAAACTCTTACTTCCACAGATCATATCTCCAAAAATATTGCGCAACTTGATCTGAAATTTTTACTGCAACTTCCTCAGGATTTCAGATAAGTCTCATAAAAATTTCAGCTTCTGAGCCTTTGTAGAAAAAAAATTTAGAGCGAAAATGCCACGATGACCTATTTCAGATGGCTGAATCCCTTGCCTAAGGAGGAAATGAAGATCACAATATATATATATGAATGCTTAAGTTGAGAGGGGCTAAAAAAAGTGAACTTGGGAGGGATTTTAGGAGCATAAAATATATTAAATATGACTTTTCAATGACCCATGCCCCAACCCCATGGGGTTTTAGCCCACTAACTGGGGTACAAACTTCAAACATGAATATCTCTCAAACCATGAAGAACTACATGGCGTGCCATATATCAACGGAAACATCTTGACAAGTAGAAACCATCAAAAGCATTATTGACCCAGAATATATTAATTTAGTAGGTTAAAATTCCCATGCAATATTGGGTTAGTCCCTGGTGTTTCTTGGGTTGACATCAATGACAACCACTGATCAACAATCTCCCCCTTTGGCATTGATGGCAACACAAGTACTCCCCCTGCGATCATGACACCTCTTCCTTCAACATTCTCTCCCCCTTTGACATCAATGGCAAAGGGTAACTCCCCCTGAAACACAACCATCCTGCAGACCTGTACACACTTCCACTCCCGCTGACACACAATCGTCCTGCAGACCTGTACACACTTCCACTCCCGCTTTATATTCTTGAAAAAGGAAAAACTAATGAGAACTTGGGAGAATCCCAAGCTTTTGACGAAGATATTCAAATGCTTCACGAGGTAAAGGTTTAGTGAAGATATCAGCAATTTGTTCTTTTGTACAAACATACTCAAGTTTGATATTATTTTCAGCGACTTGTTCTCTAACAAAATGATATTTGATTGGAATGCGTTTTGTTTTTGAATGCATGACAGGATTCTTGGAGATGTTGATGGCACTAGTGTTGTCATAGAATATGGGAATAGGCTCACTAAATTGTATTTGAAGATCTTGCAAAGTTTGTTTCATCCAAAGGACTTGAGTACAACATGATGTTGCTGCAATGTATTCTGCTTCCACTGTATATAACGAGATTGAAGTTTGCTTTTTGCTCAACCATGATACGAGACAACCACCTAGATAGAATGCTGCTCCACTAGTACTCTTACGATCATCAATGCTTCCTGCCCAATCTGCATCTGTAAAGGCTTGAATAATATGATTATTTGTAGGATACCCACAAGCCATATTCTTCTGTGCCTTTAGATATTCGAAGGAATTCTTTTATTTTACCCAATAATATGTGATTCTTTTGGTCCTGCTTGGAATCTTGCTACTTGTCCAACTTCTTGCATAACATCTGGTTGGGAGGATGTTACATATAGAGGACTAATAATCATAGATATATACAACCTTTGATCCACATCCTTAGATGAGTCGTCTATGCTCAATTTGCAACCTATTACCATTGGAGTAAGGATGGGTTTGCAATCTTCCATTTTAAATTTCTTGAGCATTTCCTTGATGTACTTGGCTTGACATATAAATATTCCTTTCTCTTGTTGAGATATTTGAAGCCCTAAGAAGTATGTCAGCTCACCAAGTAAAGACATCTTGAACTCACTTTGCATCTTTGTAGAAAAGGTCTTACTTAGTCAATCATCATTGCTACCAAATATTATGTCATCCACATATACCTCAACGATTGTTAAATTATCTTTATCTATTTGTACATAAAAATTGCTATCAACAATACTTTTCTTGAAACCTTGTTGACATAGATATCCATCAAGACGAGCATACCATGCTTTGGGAGCCTGCTTGAGACCATATAGAGCCTTCTTTAACCTGCAAACATAGTCTTATTTTTCTGATAGTAGAAAACCTTCAGGTTGTTTGATGTAAACTTCTTCTTCTAATTCTCCATTTAGAAATGTTGACTTAACATCCATTTGGTAGACTTTGATTTTTCTTGAACATGCATAGGCGAGAAACATTCGGATGGCTTCCATTCTGGCAACTAGTGCAAATGTTTCGTCGAAATCAATTCCTTCCACTTGTGCATAGCCTTTGCAAACCAATCTTGCTTTGTTTCTGGTAACCTACCCATCTTCATTCAATTTGTTCTTGAACACCCATTTAGTCCCAATGACATTTTTATCTTTTGGTCATGGAACTAATTCCCAGGTGTTATTCTTCTCAATTTGATCCAATTCTTCATTCATAGCTGCTACCCAATGTTCATTTTGGTTGGCTTCCTCAAAACTACTAGGCTCAAAGGTTGCTAGAAAAGCAACGTGAGCTTGTTGTGATGAACAAAGCTGTCGACCTTCATTTATGTCACCAATGATTTGATTTGATGGATGGTTCTTTTGAATCCACTCTTTTGTTCTCCTTGGAGGAGCTTCTTGTTGTTGTTCTGGTATATCTTGATGATCAATGTTTACTTCTTCCTCGTTGATAGTTGCTTCTTGTTCTACAATTTTATCTGTGTCTTTTTCAGCCTCTGTCTCAAGTTTCAAAGATTCTAGATCCTCATCATTACTCGCTAGAACACCATCTTCGTCAAATGTAACATTTATGCTCTCCACTACTCTTATTTTTAGATACTTGAATTATGCCTTTATAGGCCTTTCTTTTGCGTGAGTAACCAACAAAGATACCTTCATCAACACGTGATTCAAACTTACCCAAATTTTGATCTTCTCTTTTGATATAACATTTGCTTCCGAAGATTCTGAAATATTTTACATTAGCTAGTTTTCCTTTCCATCATTCATATGGAGTCTTGTTGCAATTATTTCTGAGAAGACTTCGGTTGATAATGAAGACTGTCGTATCAATTGCTTGAACCCAGAATTTTTCATCCAATTTTGAGTCCTTCAACATTGTTCTACCCATTTCCTGTACAGTTCTATTCTTTCTTTCAGCAACTCCATTTTGCTGAGGTGTCTGTGCTGTTGAAAATTGCCTTTTTATTCCATTTTCGTCACAGTATTGCAAAAATAATTTGGAAGTGAATTCTCCACCATTATCTGATCTTAAACACTTTATTTTCAAATCAGTTTCATTTTCAACCAACTCCTTGTAGATCTTAAAGCACTCAAATGCTTCAGATTTTTTCTTTAGGAAACTGATGGTTGTCATCCTGGTATAGTCATCTATCATCAACATGAAATATAATTCTTCGTCTAAGCCTTTTGTTCTCACAGGACCACATAGATCAGTATGTATCAATTCCAATGGATGTGATGAAAAGTGTTCTTTTGTTTTAAATTGGACTTTTGTCTGCTTGCCATGCCGACATGCCTCACATAGTGTTTTGGAAGGTTTTGAGATTTTCGGCATTTCTCGTATTGCTTCCTTTTTGCTTATCCTGACAAGATTGTCAAAGTTTATGTGACCCGTTTGTTTGTGCCATAACCAACTTTCATCTTCTTTAGCTAGTAGACATGCTTTAGTTGCTTCATCCAGAACATATATGTCATTTGGAGCTCGACTTGTTGTAGCCACAATTTTACCATACCTGCCTTTCCTGATTTCACATTTTGTGGAGTTGAATAGCATTGTGTGTCCTTGATCACACATTTTTCCAACACTGAGCAGATTGTGATTCATGTTTTCGACCAATAGAACATTCTTGGCTATAACATCTTTGCTTCTGAGAGTGATGGCATCTAACCCTATAACATTTGAAGATCCATCATTTCCAAAGGATATGGTTCCATCCTTCTTCTCTTTCAGAGATACAAATTTCCTTCTATCTCCAGTCATATGCGTTGAGCAACCGCTGTCAACATACTACACATCTTTCTTTTTTTGAGCCTTGAGAGCGAGAGCACAATTATCAGTCTTCTTCTTCTTCCATGTTCGTTCATTCTGTGGCTTCGAAGATTCTTCTGGAGGATTTTCAAGTCTGCAGTCTCTAGCTATGTGTCCAAAATTTTGACATTTGTAACATTCCATATTATTTCTTAAATTTTCAAATCTATTGATGTTTCGTTGAGCCCTGGGAGGTTCATATTTGAAGAATCTCTTGGAATTGTATAGGTTCATAGGGTACGTGCGACATTCTATAGCTTTATGACCAAATTTTCCACATGAATAACAATAGCCATGAAAAATATGTTGGTACCTGGATGAAAATCTTCGTCAAGGAATCGTCTTCCAAGGATGTGCTTGCGAATCTTGTCCAATGAAGTCTTCATGTATGTCAGATCTCATAGGTTCATTGTATTTTGTTGTAGAAGGTCCTGCTTCTTCTTCTTTGTAACCGAGGCCAGTTCTATCGTTGTAAGATCGTTGATTGTTGATGAGTTCTTCCAATGCCCTTGAGCTATTGGCATAGTTTTGGACAGTTTTTCCCTTCTTCACTTCCTTACGCAACGAGACTACTTCGGCTTCTAATGCTTCCCTTTCTTGGTTGCTTTCTTCCAACTTCTTTTGAAGTGACTCTTCAATACATTTGTGTTCTTCAACCTCAATTTTGAGACCTTGAACTTGTTATTCAAGAGTGTTGGAATGGATATTACAGCGCTCGAATCCTGCAATTTTGAAAAAGGCGAGGCTCGAGGCAACATCAAACCAACCTTAGCCTCGTAGCTAGCCCTACGAGGATAGGAGAGGGCTCTCTCCGGGTTTATCTCGGCAGAAAAATTTTCAAAAGGGCTGAGACGACCAATAAGGAAAACTGATCTTAGGCTAGTAAATTGATAGAAAAGGGTTTTTAATAAATGATGGGGTTTTCTGGGAAGAATGGGATTAAGAACAGCTAGAGCAGAGATCAAATGAAAAACGCAGATTATCTCCTGAGGCAAGATAAGCATGAAGTTTAACATCAAATTGAGATTAAATGGAATGGCTGGACTGCTGAGGAGTTGACAAGGGCATAGAAGATGATCAACATCATGAAAATATTATAGCGAATACTTCCTCAAGACAGAGCAAATAAATTGAATTCTGCCTTTCTCACTTAAAAGTATTCAACAGAAATGATTTAGGAATGAAATGAAAAAACATTACAAGCTACATATGAAACAGAGAAGACACAAATGTTAAATCTCATGCCACAGGAATCTCAGAAAACAGAGCTATACTTCTCCATTAAAATCTTTGTCTAAAACTGTACAATAAAACTCTATTTTTCTCCTACACTAGCTCTCAGAACTCCCTTTCCCCCCTCTTGCAAAATGATTTTTAATACATTAAATAAACTCTGCTGGGGGAAAACAAATCGACCCCAAGACAAGGGATTTGTTTTATCATTATTAATAAATAAAACTAAAAAAAAACAATCAGCGCTTCTGAAGATAGAATAGCGCTCCTTCTTCTACTCAAATCTGTTTGATGACTGATGAATAGGAAAAATATGGAGCTGCACTTTCTGAAATGTAGCTTGAAGACCCAAAAATAGACCAACGAATTCGATTTCCTTGCTGGGATAGTGATCTATTTAGCTTTTGACTTTTATTCACTCCCATTACCATTATACCATCCTCCCAAAATATCATGACAAGTGTCTCTGCTGAGGGCACGTTGCCATGCTGCCACAGATGTTCTGGAAATGTGTTGGCCCTTCGAATTAGGAAACCTGAAGTTATAAATAGGAAATTTAATCCTATTCTTCTGCTGTGTTTGGTAATCTACGTTTTAATTTGGGTTTTTACTTTGATTCGATCTTTGACTTTTCACCGTTGCAATAAAAACTAAATGGAACTGAATTTTAATACAAATGACAAAGATTCTGTTTGAGGCACCAAGTAAGAAAGGCTTGACTAATCTTTGCTGCCTCAGCTCTTTGCCATGTGTCTAGATCTCCCAAGTGTTTCTCGAGGCATAGTTGACAACTCTAGTTCCAAAATGTAAAGCCGAATATTTTGTATGCATCTTCCTCCAAAATCAGCACACCTCCAACCTCATCTTTGATACGAGATTCCTTGCAAAGATATGTGCATCACCTGTTGAAATCGTCGAACACGAGTCAGCCCCCGATCAAGGCACACTAAGTTCGTTGCGATGCAAAACCCCAAAATCAGCCAACGCAATGGTAATTCTACGTATGGTCGCCACTATGTTCAAACATCAAACAGTGCCCTGGACAAATTCATAGGTTTAAGACCAAATTCCTGTTTCTCAACCTCAAACACAAACATGTTTTCTTTGTAATTAGCTGCATGCCTTGATTTTTCCCAGAGTTGCATATTGAACATGTTTGGAGTTATCACCTCGTGGTAACCCCTCTTCCTGTATTCATTGCATATAAATTTCATCAATGTATTGTAGATTCTTGTACCATGAGGTAAAAAGAAGCAACTACCAGGGCTAAGTGGATGAAAAAAGAAAGTTCTTAAGTTCGATCTCACAACACGCCGATCACGTTCTTAGCTTCTTCCTAGCGTAGCAAGATTTTCTTTCAACTTTTTGGAATGCGGTATGAAATCCCATAGACCCTTTGTAGACTTTCATGATCGGTTGCCTCTCCGATCAAGATCTTTGACTTGAGACAAGCAAAAGCTTTCACATGAGGCCGTATTGGGGATGTGTGGCCCACGACAAAGATCTACCAGTGGTCCACATACGTACCTTTGTTTATCCTCGGGCAGTTCCTTTATAATTTCAACCTTGAAAGGATTCTCGGCGAACATTTCAAAGAGCCCTGCGCCTTGATACCTCTATTCGTTCAAAAGGTTGTTCCATAGCAACTTTTGTAGCTTGCATAAATCTTTGAACTCATCATCGTTTAAGGTAACATCGCCGTAGAAGGCCTCGTAATAAAATCCCTCTCCTCGAGTTGTACAGGGTCCAATACATGGTTTGCAGCCATACTCCATTTCAAGAGACTCCCCAAGGATGTAAGCACTAGAATGCCAAAATGTATCACGTCCTTCATTGGTGTCAAATGTGAACAATTTCAATTGACAATCGCCCTCTAGAGGCCTCGACGGAGTTAAAGAGTACCATTCACCCTCTTGCATAACAAGTGTATCTTTGCAACACCTCCGAATTATCGCGAATTACCTACCATATGTGTACACCGGTGAGGACACCGCCTAGCTAACACACAATATCACGAGTCTTGTTGTTACGTAAGGTCGCTCACCTCTGCGTGGGTCGCTCACGTTTTAAATGTTAATATTCATTTATTGCTTGGAACCTTGGTTTTGATTAGCGAGGTGAAGCAATTCGTACACTGAACACTTAGTTCTCTTAGAGATCTGCATTCAACGGCTAATCCCTCTTGTTGTAGACACGACTCTGTCTCCATGGCAGGGTCTCCATGGCAGGTACCGTCTTCAACAAGATGTTGATTACTGTCTCCAACAAGATGTTGATTCTGTCCTGCCCAGCATTTGATGTGCAAAGGCCGAGTTTTCTCTTTACCCTAGAGTAGTTTGAACTTGGTTGAAAACCTTATGAAGTAGTTTCTTAGATAGCATTTTGAAGATTGTAGACAGGGTAGTTAATTGTACTCATTATCGAGTCGTAGTGTCTCCTCAAAAAGCCCTGTTTATTGGAAGAATCCAACAGCAGGGTACATATGAGGAAAGCGGTGAAAAACTTGTGCTTGAAGGCTCTTGGGAGGCAGTTGAGCAAGATTTCAATAGTGAAGGAGTGGTTTGAAATAGATAATCTCAATCAAACAAACCCGTTGATGGACATGAATCAAGGAAGCGATGACACATCTCAAGGAGGGACAGATTGGATATTTTTTGAACAGAATGTCAGCTCCATTGTGTTGCATTGAACTGGAATAGCAAGGTGAACAACTATTAGGATTTAGGTCAACAAGATTAGTTATGCAACACAGACATCAAATGGCAAGTTACAATATTATTATCATTGGTTCAACCTCTCATGCTTTTCAATGTGTTAGCGCTCATAACCACAGTGCTGCTTGTGAATAACATAGCCAGTTCCTTTTCTCTCATCTAAAACCAACGTAGCAAGTGACTCCTCAAGAGATGAAGACTGAAGAATATATTTAGAAATACATGCCCCAATACAAACTGGTGTTGCAACTACAATATTTGGGGGCCCAACCATAACAGCCCTAAAATCTGGCAGAAGCATGCTGCTCAGAATGAACTCTTGCCTCAAAGACATATTACTCACAGTGTCACTACTAACAAGCACAAAATCACCTCGGATCACATTCCTCTGATCAATAAGACGCAGGGCATTCCCAGCGCTAACACAATCATTTGATTCAATAGCTGTGACAATGAAGTTTGTTTGGGCTTTCCAGTGAGACTTCTCCAAATAACTTGTAACTTACTTTGCCTCTGATTGCTGATGATGTTTTGTTTTCTTCTGCTTGTGCTTTTGCAGAGACAGAAGCTGCTTAAGCTGAAACAGGGCTGCCATTTGAAAAGTTGGAGAATTTGATACATATTCTAAAAAAACACATTTAATGATTTCTTCTTCAAAACAGGGTTTTGAAGAAGAATCAATTTCACATTGATGACATTCCTGAAATGAAGACTTACTGAAGCTTCCTCTGAAGACTAAACCCTGAATTTCAGAATTACTCTTTAATAACTGCAAATAAGGAGAAATGAACCTTGATGAACTTGATTGCAGCAGACTGACAGGACGGAGTCTAACAGGATCTTCTCAGCATTGAGCTCTTTTATAAGCTTGATTGCCTCCTCATAAAATTCTTCTATGGTCAACCCTTCTTCTTCATTGTTTGATACTTCTTATTTATTGTGCTTGGCCATAAACAATACTTTGTCATTGGCTTCTTCTTTGCTATCACTTTCTTCATCAGATGAGGAGCTATCTTCTTTAGAGAGAAAGTTCCTTTTGGATCCTTTATTTTTGCCTTGCTTGTTGAATATCTTAAAGCCTTTCTTTCCTTTTGAGTTGCCATCACTTTTGTTTGGACATTTTGCTATGAAATGCCCAACCTCACCACAACCGAAACATATCAATGGAAGTTTACCTTTGAATTTTCCCTTATTAGGTTTTAGTTTTCTTGTAAAGTAAGCATATTCTTCATCTGAAAGACCTTCTCCATCATCTCCCTTTTCTTCACACTTGCAGGTGCATGTCATTTCAATTGAAGGTTGTTTGTCCTTATTGGTTTGCTTAGATGCAACGAATGTAGTTTCTAGATTTGAAGTACCCTTTTCTTCATCAAGTCTCATTTCATATGCTATGAGAACTCCATGTAATTCTTCCTTGCTGAGTTTGTCCAGATTTTCACTGTATTCTAAGACCGATACCTTTGGGTTGAATCTCCCTGGTAGTGTTCGAAGAATCTTCCGTATAATAGTATTCTCGTCAACTGGCTCTCCCAATCCTTCCAGAGTATTGGTTATTTCATCAACATATTGGAAGTATGCAGCAATGTTGCAATCTTCTTTCATTCTGAGTTGCTCAAATTTTGCTCTATAGATTTGAAGCTTTGCTTCTTTAACATTTGAGTCACCTGCATATATATTCTCAAGCTTGTCCCATACATTTTTGGTGGTTTTACAACCCAACACCTTATGATAAGCAGATTCAATAAGTCCACTGATAACAATATTCTTTGCTTTTGCATCATTTACCAAATTCTTCTTACCTTGTTCATCCGCGGTTGATGTAAATCCATTTTGAACAGTGTCCCATACTTCGTAACCTTGCGCCAAGAGATAGACCTCCATTCTTCCTTTCGAAAGTGCATAATTATTTTCATTGAATAGAGGTACACCATTCTTGGTATGCTCCATGACCTCCTTCCAGCTGTTAAACTGCTATTGAAGGAACCAAGCTCTGAAACCAATTGTTGGAAATACTGAGAGGGGGGGTGAATCGGTATTCCTTTCAATTAGAGTATTAGTTAATCTTCAATTATTATCAGTGTTTGTACAATGATAGTAGCAACCAAGAGGAACACAAATGCACACAGTTTTTAAGGTGGAAACCCACTCTGGGACAAAAACCACCTAATGCTTTTCTAATAATTCTTTAATATTCAACTCCAATTGAAAATAAAGCTCCAACTTCCTAGAATCTAGAAAATCATTCTTCTCCAGCTCCCACCGGATGGACGCTCCAACGCCCGAGATTCTTCAGTAGTCAACTGAACGGATGCCCCAACACCCAATGAGCTACAACTCACCCTAGCACCACCCTACCACCCTATAGAAGAATAAAAGAAGAATGGACTCCCGTACCGGGGAAAATGGTCCACTTTACAATGATATAGAATGATGTAGAAGAAGAATATATACTAGACCATAACCCCAACTTTGACACAACCACCTAATGATGATCCTAGACCTCCCAACACTGCCTCTTCAACCCTTGGCAGATAGACACTAGTACAATTTGTACAATAATGTATTTACAATGACTAAGTACAATGATACCTTTACAATGATTGTATGCAATGTTGCCCACTTGAAGACTTCATATGATAAAATTCTTGCTGCTGTTATGCACCTTGGTTGCTGCTCTTGTCATGCTACCCTCTGCTACACCTTGCTTTGCTTTTCTGCCATAGAAAGTCTGGTCCTTTGCAACCCTTGACAACACATGATCTAGCATTTTATTGCCTTCTAGGAGCTCGATATTGAATCTGGTGTATCTCTGTCATTTCAGATCCTCAATATCTGATTTTCGGTCCTGTAGTATTCCTCTGAGTCATCTTTCCAATGCCATAGGTCTGACCCAATTTGGATTCTTGAAGATTGAGTTATACCCAATCTCTCACAATGCCCTAATTATGGACTGTTTCAGAAGAGCGCACTTGTACGGCATGCCACGTGTCATTGTTTTTTCATTTGTTTCTGAAATTGATAGAGAGAAAAGTACAGACTGTGCACTATCCGTCACTTTTTACGGCATTCCAATCCAATACTCAGAGAGAGAGTTATGATGATTTTACCAATGTCACTTCTTTGAGATGAATTTCAGGAGCCTGCAAAAACCCTTACTTCCACAGATCATATCTCCAAAAATATTGCGCAACTTGATCTGAAATTTTTACTGCAGCTTCCTCAGGATTTCAGCTTCGTCTCATAAAAATTTCAGGTTCTGAGCCTTCGTAGAAAAAAAAGTTAGAGCGAAAATTCCACGATGACTTGTTTCAAATGGCCGAATCCCTTGCCTAAGGAGGAAATGAAGATCACAATATATATGAATGCTTAAGTTGAGAGGGGCTTCAACAAGTGAACATTGGAGGGATTTTAGGAGCATAAAAAATATTAATTATGACTTTTCAATGACCCATGCCCCAACCCCATGGGGTTTTAGCCCACTAACTGGGGTACAAACTTCAAACATGAATATCTCTCAAACCGTGAAGAATTACATGGCGTGCCATATATCAACCGAAACATCTCGACAAGTAGAAACCATCAAAAGCATTATTGACCCAAAATATATTAATTTGGTAGGTCAAAATTCCCATGCAATATTGGGTTAGTCCCTGGTGCTGCTTGGGTTGACATCAATGACAACTGTTGATCAACAAAATGTGCCCTAATTCATGTGAATTACTTGAACTATTGAAAACTATTGGAATTTTGCATGTGTTACTCAATAGATAAAGAATGAATGAATGCTCCTAGAGGATTGGTTAATATGCATCCTTGAAACTCCATAAAAATTCTCATTGAAGTATAAAATTATGAAAGATGTTTTGTTGTCGCTGCATCTAGGGTAGCGAAAGTTATTCTAGGTCTCCTTGAAGAGTGAATTACCATCTCATTGTTTATCTTGACTCCATTTTCTCCCAATAGGCAAGCACTAGACCTAATCCTAATTGATCGACCCTAAAAATTTTGTTCCTTCCTCTTTCCCCATTTTCTTCCCTAACCCTAGATGGCCAATTAGGGCCTAGTGCCAATTGCATTAGAGACATCTCCTTGGGGTGCGAGTTGGTACACTATTGCGTTGTCCTTTATTCTAGTTTCCCTAAAAGTTTCAAGCAACTCTTCTGGCTAGTTTAAGAGAAATCTCAAGCCCTAGCTCCAACACTGTTTTTATCCTTCACCTTCCTTGGTTAGCGACATTTCATAGGTCATTTGTTCTTGAAAACTCATTGGAAGTTAATCATTCCTTGACCTATCTTATCCTTTCTTGACCTAGGGTATCTCATTTTCTCTTTTTATTTTGCAAACCCAAGGGCTTGCTTGGATTCCCCACGGTCTCTCTTGTGGTCCCAAATCTTTATATGATCACTATCTCACAAAACCCTGAGAGAGGTCCCTGTATTCCCTTAGGAAGCCTTGATTTAGGTGTCTCCCTTATATTGAGTATACCTTCCTCCTAGTTCTAGGCCTCCTCACAAGACTTTCTTGGACAACCTTTATCTTGCTTTCGAAACAACCAAGCCATTATTTGAGTCTCTCCTTTGAATGGGATTTGGAAATCACAGCCTACCTAGCCACTGATCCCATTATTCTAGTGGTTTCCTTCATACTGGGACTCCTCCCATCGGTGAAAGTCCGTAAAGAGAAGGGGACATTGATTGAGGTGACTGTTGGTCTTTGTCCCATTGTTGTCATTAGGTCTAGTAGTTGTCCCTTAGGAACCCATCCTAGGACCCCTGCTAGATTATGTGGCATCACATTTCTTCAATAGAGCAATAGAGATCACACTAGACAATGAGACAAGACACCAAAAATTTGGTCAATGAACAAGGCAAAACCCACAAGGGAAAAATCAAACAAATCTTTCCTTATGAGAGAGAATTTAGTTGATAAAAATGTACATCAGAATATTCCAATCAAGATTCAAAACTTCTGACCTCAATAAATGCCAAGTCAAACTAGTCAAATGAGAGAGAAACATCAACGAATTGTCTAAGTCAAGTCTGCAACAAAGGGGCCAAATTTTGTCCTAAGGAAGTTGGTCAAAGGGTCGAAATTCAGCCTACAATAGCACAAAAATATCTCAGTCAAATCAGAGGAGTTGAACTGTGTTCAATCCTCGGTCAACGTGCCAGAACAGGAACAAATCTTCGGTTAACTTTAGTCAATGAACTAGTGAAAATATCTAATAAAGAATACAAAAGTCGACGTTGGTCGAAGATAGAAGCAAGAGAGTTGGTTAATGAAGAAAATTCTCCTTCCCTTCGCAAACGTGGACTGTTCTTTTATTTCAGATCGAATGGATGAGTTGATGTGTGTCCCAAATGAGGTCAGCGAACTTCTATTTATTTTTGAGTTAAAAGGAGGGTGTTAACCTTGGGGTCTGTTGATGCTGTGATCAACACCCTCCAAAAATTTTCCTACACTTGAATTTTGGATCCTACTGGAGATCTTACAATCTATCATTCTATAGTCACCTCATTATCAATTGATGTTGCGCTAATTGTATAAGTCTTCTTCTCGATTTCTAACTGTCAAAGTCACTTGCTCACACATGTTCAGCCTTTGATGAATTCACAAACACACCTTTATTTTGCAAGCTTAAACCTACATTGTGCAATCCATAAGGACTGTGCACTGCATAACCTCTGTTGATAGTCAGTGCACACCATTCATTGAAAATCTCCCTCACTTTGATTGCAGTTGTGCTTCTATTTTGGTGAGTATTCTCAACAGTCACTTTTGCGCACCTTTTCTTTCATAAGTGTCGCTTTCACGTTTGCGATTGTCGCTTTTGCTTTCTTTCACTTTAATAACTAGTGTTTCCATGTTATCCTTGCTCGGGCATGTGTCACTTTCAATTTCTTTAGCTTTTACAAGTGTCATTTTCACGTTTTCTTACAGTTGCAGGTGTCACTCTTAGTTGTTTTCACTTTTGTATGTGTCACACCTTTTCTCATCACTAGAGTCAGTTCTAGCGCACTCTTATGCATTAGATAGTCCTACATATCATAAGAATATGCGTTATACACATCCCTACAGCATAGCGCCCTTTTGGTCATAGTCGACACTTTTGTCGTAAATTGTGTTCTAAGTGTCGCAATGTGTTGTCTTAACTGTCGCACTTAGAAATAAGTACCGCTTTGTTGTCATTTCATGGTGTGACTATTGTCTTTGAGTTCTGTGCATTCCCCTAGCTTGTATTGATGGAATTCATGTGTGTGATCCATGTTTGAGTCTCGTTCAGATGCATTTCTCCCTCTTACTCTACTGGTCCCGTATTTAGCCATTTTAGAGCTCTTCTTGGTCCTTCTTCACAGTGCAAGTTGCAAAGGCAATAGCCCTTTTACCAGGTGATCAGCACAACATATTCATGAGCCTCTTTTATGCAACCTTTCCCACAAATACTTGTGCGCTAAGTCCTTCTCAAGGCCATCTCCAATGACCGCATATTCAGAAACCTTCTCAGTTTGGTCACTTAACATTTCTTGCTTGTACTGACTCACTGCACTAAGTTTTGATCACCTATGCCTTGCATGGCGCATAGAGTACTTCTAGATGATAGCAAAGACCTCTTCCATCCCCTTGTAAAAGAAAACCGCACAAGAAAAGGCCCTCATCACTCCATAATGTAGTGAAGCACTTCCTAGGCTAAGTGACCTAGCCTTATGTTGTCTCCCTCGGTGACAGGTGCATTCTAGATGAATAGTTAGCCACTGTCGGGAAAAAGTGTGCTAGCATAGGAGGCAAAGTGCATTCCAGACCAACAGTCAGTCACTGTTGAGAAAAACTTCACTTCCATGAAGGCCTCCCATTAAGCCCAACCCATCGCACAGTAACAAGGCTCAGTCTTGCTTCCACTATTCACTGTGGTCCCTCTCTGCGCTCAAGCCTTATCCTTTCTAGCTTCTCCCAACATAGAGCATAGTTCCAACAGACAATGATCCATTGTTGAGATAAACTGTGTAGAAATTTCTGAATCTTATACTTATGCAGAAATTATTATTGTTAATCCGGTTAAGCTCCTCCTACTTATATAAGTTATCAACTGAATAAATTCAAGTTAACATCAAAGCAAAACACATAACAGATCTCTACCAATTCAGATCTAGAATAAGCACATGTGCACATTGACAAAGTGACACAGTTATTTCTGGACAAATAGTCCCCGGAAAAACCCAATGTGGGAAAACTGGTCTCTGGCTACTGGAGGGTTCTATTATTAAGAATATTTCCGAATACACAACTCTGGCTTCCAGATCTGGAAAACCCGACAGATAAAACTCTAGATCTGCAGCTCACTCGCTGATCTAGGGCCACAATAATGACTGTTCCACACCCTCAAACAAGATTTACAGAACTCAGCCAAATCTACGCCTAGAAACCCCAGCGTTGCCCCTGAAAGGCTCTACGTCAACCTCTGAAGCCCCTGAAAGCCTCTGCGTCAGCCTTGGATGGCCTCCAAACCCTCAGCGCTGCTCCGGAAGGGACTGCGTTACCCTAGAATGGGTGACGTAGTCACTACCCTGCCCCTAAGGGTCTCTGCGTAACCCCTAAAGGGTTTCCTGAAAATGACGTTGTCCTTGTTGCTACTGCTGCTGCTGCCTTCCTCTGTGCTATCCTTGAGCTGATCTCTTCTCTGCCTCTTTGTGTATTCTAGACCCTGGGATCAGATCATCCCTTTGGTCTAAATTCCCCTCTCTGTAGCTGAAACAATTCTGAGTATTCTTAGCAACCCTGCCCTAGAATCTCAACTTAGCTTTAGTGCTGTGTATCTTTACAAATGACCCCAAGCCTTTCTTTTATACTTTTCTCGTTGACAAATCAACGGCCATGATCAAACCTTGAATCAATGGCTAAGATTGAAATAAAGCTTGATCCGTGCGACTTCAGACAATTTCATCACATGTTTAATTAAATTCACTTTAATTATTTTATTTTCCTAAGTTTTAACTTAGGAAATACATTAAAATAATTAATTAATTTAATATCTCCTAAACCAAATGAAATTTCCCAAATCCATTTCTGGGTCTTGTAGATCAGGGGAACTCTAGTCCTTCCTCAAAATTTGGGACCTAGAGCACAACTGATGCTACCCCAAATACACAAAATCTCAACACTCCCTATTAGCATCAAGGGTGTGCTCTAGCAATACATCACACTTACGCATTACATAATTTTGGGCACTGGTTCTGTCCTGCTAAAGCTTGGCCTCCTGCCACTCAACTTTGCACTGTTGCTGCCATTCTGTACTGCTACCCATGACTATGCCACTGCCACTGCAACCACTGTACTGCAACTCCCTCTAAATATGTTGCATCTGTGCTGCTCATAGCACTGCTACTGCTGATCTGTTGCACTGCAACTTCAGTTGTTGAGAGAAACAATTGAATCTCCTGCCCAATCTTTGACAAACAAGTCAAATGGGCTGCATCCTCATCACTGAAGCTCCATAGGCTACAGATCTGTACTGGCATCTAAAGAACGATGCACAGTTACAACTATACCTGCGTAATCAGACTCCCTCTGCACTACTGAAGTCACATCAGCTCCTTGTGCTAAAATCTATCACGCTGCTGCTGCACTGCGCTGTCCCTCTGAAGCTCTCTGCGTTGCTGCAGCTTTGCGCTACTAAAGTCACATCAGCCTCTGTGCTGCTAATGCTTCTACGCTGCGGTTGCTTTGCTCTGTGCTGCTCCTTCCAGACTTCAGATCTGCGTCTGCTTCTGCCTCATCTGTGATCTATGCACCCACTGCTCCACTTGTCCCACTACTGTCTTAAGACTATCGTAGCTCGCATGTGATCCAAGAGATGAGCTGCTCAAGGATCCCGCCACTCTTCCATGTAGCTCCTCTACATGTCCATGTCACCCCACCTCCGAGGTTCATAAGCACTCATGGCTGCATCATCTCCTGACCCATCATCTGCCACCGCTGCTTTGGAAGAAGATGCTTCCTTGTCCTTTTTCTTTTCTGGACAATGGCTGGCAAAATGTCCTATTTCGCCACACTGGAAGCACTTGATCTTTGAAAGATCCTTCTTCTTCTTTGGTTGCTTCTTTGATGCCAAGGCTGCATCTTCCTCATCTTCTTTCTTTACTTTTCTCATCCCAGGGCTGTGCTGTTTCTTGGTGAATCTGTGTAGTTCTTCTTTCCGCAGGATTGACCACAAGCTGTCCCAATCTGGGAGGTCCGCTCTACCCAAGATACTTTGGACAAAGGTTTCCCACTCATCTGTAACTGCATTGAGGGCAGTCTTGACTATCATTGCATCATCTACGATTCCACCTGTTGCAGTCAGCTGATCCCTGATTGTAAATTTATGTAGATGTTCTATGCTTGATGCAACTTTACTTTCTCTTCAATACTAGACAACAATCACATAAATCATTAAGTAAAATGCTAATAGAACATACTAGTGGATCAACAAAAGACAAGCCAGAAAAAATATATTTGTTAGTGCGTTATGGCGATCAGCAGGATGCTTCAACCAGCAAAGTCTCCTTGGTCAGCCAGCCCATAATGTGTCACAACAACCCTCAAAATAGCCAAACAGTCAACTCAAATTCAACCCCAGAAAAGTCAACGCAGAACAGTAGCAAGTAAAAGTCAATGCAGCACAGTCTACGGTCAACCTTTGACCTTGGTTCTTGTGCCAAAAAGTACGGACTTCATAAATCAAAATCTATGCCAAAATTTAGCTCCTTTCGACCATGCGTTGACCAAAATCAACGCTGGTGAAACCTGCGGTAGAAACCCTAGCTGCACCAGAAAATATTTTCGTCCTTCTCCCACGTGTGAACCGCAGATTTGCCTCCAAGTAGCTCGAACCAATCAGAAATGGAGAGAGGAATATGTGTGATGAGGAGATGAGTGAAATGTTCTCCAATGTTGACTTTATTTATATCCATCACTGAGGGTGTGTGACACATTTGCTAGGGGTGTAAGACCTTAAGGCCGACCTGCACATATTGTGAAAGTATTAAAAATAAATTCAAAATAAATAATCTGCTCATTGGATCAAGATGATCTTTAGATCAATCTTGCACCTCTCCGAAAGAGGAACCCAATAAAAATATTGGTGTCTTCATCTGAGCATCACAACATGGAGTTTGGACCTAATTGTCCAATTTAACACTCCCTCTCAACTAGGGAGAACTCTATCCACCTGTGCAATCAAACATCGTGCATCATCCCGCCGTAACTTGCTTTGTTGGCCTCTTTATTTCAGAACAGAAGTGAGTCAGTCACAAAGACATCATTCCCGGCTAACAGATTCAGCCAAGAGGTCAGAAACCTCTATAGGACTCACAAAGAGTCTCATACCAACCCGAAGTTGGTTTACATGACCCGAAATCAGTTGGAGGTCCGAAACCTCACATGGACTCAAAGAGTCACATACCAACCCGAAGTTGGTTTATCTGACCCGAAGTTAGTAGGAGGTCCGAAACCTCACTAGAATTGATCCTAGACCAAGTGGTTGAACACGTGTCATCCTAGATAGAGAGTACGACAATCTCTGATGCGTCCATCAGTCTTTGCTACTAGTCTCTAGCTTTCCCCCCCTCATTGGCCAAATGAGAGGTACTTCCCATGAATCCGGAACCCAATGGGTAGGATGCATACGGGGCACAGATCATGAGAGGCGAACCAACTCAATCATCATAACGGTGGGGCAGAAGCACCACAAGGTTCAGCAAGCCTAGCCCCGTGTGTGCTTATAGCTCTGAGAAGCTATTCCAGAGCCCCCCAGAGCTCTAAGAGCTCATCGTCCAACAGGACCCTCAGAATAAGGTCGTTCCACGATTCCAAGATTCTCACAGAAGGTTAGGAACATGACCTTCCCCAAGGGCATTGTGAGAATATCCGTGACCTGCTCATCAGTTCCTATATGATCGAGCCTTACGGCGCCTCGCTGTACCACATCCCGAATAAAGTGGTACCAACCATCAACATGCTTGGATCGTTCGTGGAACATGGGATTCTATGACAAACGAATTCCCCTCAGGTTATCACAAAGGATAACGGTGGCATCTAGCACATGCTCGAACAGCTCACTAAAGAGCTTTCGCAACCAAGTGAGTTCACAACGGGCCATACATGCTGCAATGTATTTGGCCTCAGCGGTGCTGAAGGCTATCGACTTCCGTTTCCTGCCCGAAGCAGATCTACATGTGAAGCAGCATCCAGATGTGCTCTTGCGATTCACCACACTGCCAGCCCAATCAGCATCAGTATATCAAGGAGTGTCATGCTCCCGGTAGTATATCTCAACCCATGGTCTATCGTGCCACAGAGGTATCTCAAGAGTTCCTTGGCTCCAACCCAATGAATGATATGATCAACCATGTGTTGACTCAAAGTGTTCACTGCTCAACATACGTCCGGACGGGTGTTCACTAAGAACATCAGGGCCCCTATGAGTTGACGATACTCAGTAGGATTTGCTAAAACGGGCCCAGCAGCGTTGCTACTCAACTTCTTAAAGTTGAGCTCCATCGATGTCGACACGGACTTGCAGTCCACCATACTAAATCTTTCCAGAAGCTTCACAATGTATTTTCCTTGAGAAAGGAAAATCTCGCCAGGTCTCTGCCAGACCTCTAGGCCTAGGAAGTAGTGCATCAATCCTAGGTCCTTGATCTTGAACTCAGCAGCGAGCTCCCTCTTGCACTACTGATGAATGAGAGGGTCAACACCTGTCAGGAAGAGGTTGTCTACATACAACACCAGAATGAGAGGTTTCTCTCTGTCAACCTTAAAGTAAAGGTTCGGATCAGCATTACTACGAGTGAAGCCCAACTTCATCGGGTAGCTATCTATCCTCTCGTACCAAGCTCTGGGTGCTTGCTTCAGCCCATAGAGGGATTTCTTCAACCCGCAGACATAGGTGTCCCGATCCTGGACTTCAAACCCCAAAGGTTGCTCTACATACACCTCTTCCTTTATCGCACCATGCAAAAATGCAGTCTTTACATCCATCTGATGAAGACTCCATCCTTGTGTAGCAGCAAGGGCTATGATAGATCGAATGGTGGTATATCGGGCCACAGGTGCAAATATGTCATCATAGTCTATGCCTTCCTTTTGAAAGAAGCCACGGGCAACGAATCTTGCCTTGAACTTTTCAGCACTTCCATAAGATCCATGCTTGATCTTGTAGAGCCATTTCGAGGTGATAACTGCTTTGTCCTCAAGTCTTGGAACCACATCCAAGACATCATTCTTCAATATGGACTCATACTCTTCGTGCATAGCATCCTTCCATACTTGATGCTTTACGGCTTCCTCAAAAGATCTAGGCTCAGATAGTACAATAGTACTCATGGCTGCTAGATACCCTTGGTATCTACTCGACTTCTTGCTTTCACAGAATGTCCCCCATTGGATCATATGTCCCTCAGCTTCCTCGAGAGTGTCCCTGAGCCATGATGGTCTCTTCCCCAGTGAAGGAGGTGGATCAATCGGGTCCATCGGTCCTTCAACATCCAGCATTGTCTCATCCTTCGATTCTTCTTGATTTCCAGGCCTTGCTTCATGATCTTTCTTAGATCTCGAAAGATTGACTACTTTCTTTAGGGAAGCATCTTCGTCAAAAGTGACATCTTGGCATATCTCCACTTCCCTTTGACCAGGCACATAGAATTTATAGGCCTTCGAAGTTTCGTTGTAGCCCACAAACCTTCCCTTCTTCCTAGAAGCATTCAGCTTGCTCCTCTTCTCTTTCGGCACATGAAAATAAACAGGACATCCAAAAACTCTAAAATGTGAGACGTCAGGTTTCTTTCCATTGAAAACCTGTTCGGGAGTTTTGGAGTCCAAGGCGGAATGTGGGCATCGGTTTTGTATGTACACAGCCGTGTTCGCAGCTTCTCCCCACAGAAACTTCGGTAGACCCTACTCACATAGCATTGCACGGGCAACTTCCACAATGGTCTTGTTATTTTGTTCAGCAACGCCATTCTGCTCAGGAGTATATACAGTTGTGGTCTCCCTCTTAATGCCATCTTCTTTGCAACAGTTCTGGAACTCGTTCGTCTCATATTCAGTGCCATTATCGGTCTGCCGGATAGCATCTCATGTCATTGCTCCCAGTGGACTTCCTCCAACCTGGTAGAGTGTATCAATTCTAGACCCAAACGTGATAGCTTCCTTGAAGCTCTTCTTCCACATGCGCACCTTTCCATTAGTGAATGCCACATTGAAACCTTTGTCTTTCATGGTCGATATAAAGACAAGGTTCTTCTTCAAATTAGGTACATAGAGTACATCCTGCAAGCGGAGGACTTGACCTTGAGACAAGTGGAGGGTCATAGTCCTTGTCCCTCTCAGGGGATATGTGGCATTATCTCCAAGGATAATTTCTAGATTCGTATCCTTCTCAACTATATCAGAGAGGGCTTCCTTGAACCCAGTGATGTGCCTTGAGGCACCACTATCTATCAACCAGACATCCAAAGTGTCAGGTGGAGATGTAGCAGAGAGGGTAGATACAAGAATGAATTCATTTCTGTAATATTCCCAATTAGCTTTGCTAATTGGAATATTGCATTTTTGTGTTATTTTGCTGCTTTAGATAGGAATAATAAATAAAGTGAGAAATAAGAGGGGTCACCTCACTTTAGTCACCTCACTTTATAATAAAGTGTTCTTTTTCCTAGTAGCTTGACGTTGTAACTTAGAGAGGGGGCCTTGGGGGTCCACGCGGATATGATGGAGGAGACATAAGGTTAACCCAAGGTAAACTGCGCAGATCCAGGGTGAGTTGAGTTTTGGAGGGAGATTGGTGTTATAAAAGGAGAGGCTCTCACCTCATTTGATCATTCATGATTTGATATTCTTATTGATAGTTGGACTCTTGTCTGCTTCAGCACGCCGGTTGTTTAGTCGGTCTGCAGCACTGTTTAGTGCACGAGTGTCTCCGGTCGGAGATCTCACCCTTAGCCTTGGGGGACTTCGAGTGCTTGCCCTGGTAAGGTTTTTCTGATTTCACCCTTAGCTTCGGGGGACTTCGAGTGCCCGCCCTAGTGAGGTTTGTTCTGAGTACACTTTCAGTTCCAGCAGTGAAGCAGCAGCAATTTCTGAAGTATATCTGAGGAGGAGAAAGCCCTCTTGTGGCTGCGCAGAGGAAGAGGAGGAAGGACGCTGATTCTTGAAGGAGAAGGACGTTGTCTCATCTGGAAGGAGGACGCTGTGCCTTTCAGGAGGGGAGGACGTTGTCCAAGGAGGACGCAGTTCCAGTCTGGCAGAGAAAACGCTGTGTTGGGAGGCAGAAGGACGCTGTCTAGCCCTAGAGTGAGGACGCTGTCCATTTCTGGAGGTAAGGGTTGCAGATCTGAAGGTTTATTGCTAGATCCAGTTGTGGGAAAGATAGATCTTGCAGATCTAGTCTTGTATGTTGCAGATCTAGTATTGTATGTTGCAGATCTGGAGGTTTAGCACTAGATCCAGCTGGAGGAGTGACAGATCTGAGGAGATATTGATAGATCTAGCCCAGATCTGAAGGAATAACACCAGATTTAGCCCTAGAGGCTGTAGATCTGAGGAGATAGTTCCAGATCTAGTATAGATCTGAGGGTTTGGCATCAGATCTGATATTGGAGGACGCAGATCAGGAAGGGAAGGACGCAGGTCTGATTGGAGGCTTCAAGATCCATCAGGAGAGACGCAGTTCTGAGGAGCAAGCTATTGTGAGAGGGGCTCATCAGCGTTTCCAGCATTCTGTAGCAGGTTCATCTGTCTGGAGGATTGAGGGCCTTGTGCTTCACCTGTTTCTGCGCTGTCACTAGCAGAGACAGCGTTCTCCAGTAGAGAGGGTTTGCAGTTAGAGATCAGCCCCAGTACCAGCGCAGTTCATCTCCAGAGCAGCTAGGACGCTGTCCTTATTGCAGCCATTTTCTTGTATGGGAGGGTCATCACTTGCCTAGGGCAAGGATAGGTGCACTGATTCTGATTTACTTGTACTTCTCTCTATGTACTTTCTGATTAATAAAATGGCTCAGTTTCTGGTATTACATGTGTCATGATTCAGTGATCTGGTTCAGCATTGCATTTTCTATATCTGTCTGGCATATTTCTGTTATATTACTGGTTATTCCCCTTTGGGGATATTACAGTGGTATCGGAGCTTAGATCTGGCTCAGCCTGTGGTGCTAGCAATCTATGGCACCTAGGGGTCGCCCCACTCTCCTCGGGGGAAGCGATTCTGATTCAGAGGCAGAACGGAGGAATCCAATGGAGGCCATATTGGCAAAGTGGACGGAGAAGTTGACTGAGAAGATGGATGCAAAGATGGATGCATTCATGCAGGAGGTAACTAAGAAGGTTGCAGAAGGGACGCAGAAAGAGCCCCTTAGAGTCTTTCAGGTAGGGGAAGGATCGGGAGCGTCTAGTTGCATACCAGATGCTATTCCCATTGGGACAGCGCAGAAAACCGATTCCATGGACACGCGACCTACCATGCCTACTTTCCCGGTAGAGGAAGTGGAGCAAACGGCATCAAGAGATGAGGGTCCCGATCTTCATGCAGTTTGGTTTGCAGATTGGCGAAGCCTGGGGCAGGAATTCATGGATGCTCTCCCTTTCAATCAATATCTGCAGTTCCGGAGCGGCAGTAAGCCTCATGATCGAAATAAGGGACGGGGTTCCCACCGTGATAGTAACCGTGCAGCCAGCAAATTTCATTTGCCGATGTTTGATGGGTCACCAAAGACCACAGCCAGGTCTTGGGTGGAGAAACTAGACCTCTATTTTCAGCTTAACCAGATGCCAGAGAAGGAGGCCATTAAGATGGCTGCATTACACCTAGAGGGTGAGGCCCAGAACTGGTGGTTTCATGGGTTGACAACACTGGGGCATTCCACAGTGACTACATATGCTGAGTTCACCAGGAGGGTGGTGAAACGTTTTGATCAGAAGGACCCAGATCAGCCTTTCCTCGAGCTGACCAAGCTCAAACAGACAGGTAGTGCAGAGGCATACATCTCTGACTTTTTGAGGGTTTCAGTGATGGTACCTGACATATCAGCGGCTCGGTTGGTCACGATGTTTTTGGACGGGCTGTCAGAACCACTTCGTGGTCTAGTCCGGTCAAACAAACCAGCCACACTTCAGGATGCTATCGGCAGGGCCCGTGACTTACAGGATGTGTTGCCCAGGACTCGGCCACCTTATCCCCAGAGACAGGCTTTCCAGCCTAAGGGTAAGGACATGAGGATTCCGCCTCCCAAGGCGAATCCCGGACGAGGACAGTATGATGATGAGGCTAGGAGAGAGCTGAGACGGAAGCGATTGTGCTTCACCTGCCAGGAGCCATGGGCACCAGGACACAAGTGCACAGCAGGGAAGGCACATTTCATAGAGGTCTTCTCCGAGGGAAGTGGAGAAGAGGATGAGTTGGATGATGAGGAGGCTGGAGAGTGTTATGCAGCGCAGAGTGCTTTACCACCTCCGCCACCCGATGCAGGAGAGGCATCATTTGCACCTACTGGGGGAGCTCTAGCAGCGTTACGGGGAGTCCCCAAGTATCTGACACTGCGTGTACGTGGGACAGTGCGGGGACAGCGTGTCTCAGTTCTAGTTGACAGTGGGGCCACCCACAATTTCATCGATGCCCAGATGGTAGCACGGAGAGGCATACCCACGGAGAGCTTTGATGGGTTTTCTGTTTTGGTCCCAGGAGACCAGACCATGGCTTGTGCTCGATATGTACCAGAGTTATCAGTGACGATGGGCACCTATACTTTGACTGATCACTTCTTTGTGGTGGACATTCCGGACACCAATGTGATATTGGGAGTGCAGTGGCTTATCACTCTGGGGAAGGTCACAACAGATTGGAAGGCTTTGGAAATGGAGTGGGATGATCCCAAGACGGGGAGGCATGAGAAGATCCGAGGACAGAACACATATCCGCCCCAGACAGTATCGGCACACAGCATGGATGCGACATTCCGCAGGGGAGATATAGAGTGGGCAGTCGAGTTGCGGGCTTCAGAGATAGTAGATACGGGAAAGGCGGTGCACCCTGATCTACAGACTCTTCTCGACAGGTATGCAGTAGTTTTTGGAGACATTCCACCAGGACAGCCACCAGATCGGGGGTTTGAGCACACGATCGAGTTGGAGCAGGGGATACAGGCAGTGATCACCACCCCTTATCGGCATCCCAAGGCCTATCGGGATGAGATAGAGCGGGCCATTCAGGAGCTGCTGACCCTTGGGCACATTCGACCCAGCACCAGTCCTTTCGCTTCTTCAGTAGTGCTGGTGAAGAAGAAGGATGGCACATTACGCATGTGCATTGACTACAGAGCTCTGAACAAGAAGACTTTGAAAAACAGGTACCCCATTCCCAGGATCGATGAGTTGATGGACGAGTTGAGAGGAGCACGATTCTTCTCAAAGATTGATTTGAGGTCCGGATACCATCAGATACGCATGAGGGAACAGGACATTCCCAAGACTGCTTTCAGGTGTCATTATGGGCACTTTGAGTTTCTGGTTATGCCATTTGGGCTGACCAATGCACCTGCCACTTTCCAGTCTTGCATGAACCACATCTTCGGGGATCATCTGAGGAAGTTCGTGCTGGTTTTCTTTGATGATATTCTCATATACAGCAGGACTTGGGAGGAGCACCTCCAGCACATAGAGACAGTTTTGCGCATCCTGGAGGAGCAGCAGTTCTTTGCCAAACTCTCCAAGTGTGAGTTTGGTTTGACAGAGATGTTGTATTTGGGACACATCATAGGAGTGGACGGAGTGCGAGTCCATGACGAGAAGATCCGGGCTATCCGGGACTGGCCAGAGCCGCGGAATGTGACAGAGTGTAGAGGGTTCATTGGTATCTGTACTTACTACAGGATTTTCGTCAAGGGCTTCTCACAGCTTGCTGCACCCCTCACAGAGCTGACGAGGAAGGGGGCATTCAGTTGGACGGATACCGCCCAGCGAGCTTTTGATAAGCTCAAGGAGGTGATGAGTAGTTGTCCGGTACTGGCATTGCCCGATTTCACTCAGCCCTTTGTCCTAGAGTGCGATGCATCGGGGGAAGGGATTGGAGCAGTTTTGATGCAGGAGGGTCATCCGATTGCGTTCGAGAGCCGGAAGCTCCTTCCACATGAGAGACTTTATCCCATCTATGATAAGGAGATGTTGGCCATCATGCATGCATTGGCCAAATTCCGGCAGTACTTGGTAGGCGGCAGATTCAGAGTCAGGACAGATCATAACAGCCTGAAGTACTTTCTGGAGCAGAAGCAGTTACAGGAGAGGCAGCAGAAGTGGATCAGTAAGATCCAGGCCTACAATTTTGACATAGAGTATGTCAAAGGGAAGAACAATGTGGTAGCAGATGCCCTTTCCCGTAGACCAGCCACATTATCCCTCATGAGCTTGGACGCTGATTGGAAGGCTCGACTACTGGTTGAGTATTCCAAGGATAGATTTGCATGCGAGGTGTTGGATGGACAGGTAGCAGATAGTAGATACAGGGTGGCAGATGAGGTCATCTATTACAGGGATCGGATCTTCTTGACTGAGAGATCTCAGCTCAAGGAGAAGATACTCCATGCCTCTCATGATTCACCATTGGCGGGCCATCAGGGGTTCACCAAGATGTACAGGGCTATCCGGGAAAGATTTGCATGGAAGGGCCTCAAGGAGGACGTACTCCAGCATGTCAGGGAGTGCGAGGTTTGCCAGCGGAACAAAGGGGAGATGAACCATCCCGCAGGGTTGTTACAGCCGCTTCCCATTCCTGAGGGGAAGTGGGAGAGTGTCTCGATGGACTTCATCACGGGTTTGCCCACAGTGCAGGGCAAGGACTGCATCTTCGTAGTAGTTGACCGGCTAATGAAGTATGCTCACTTCTTTGCCATTTCGGCACACTACACAGCAGCACAGGTGGCAGAGTTGTTTTTCCGGGAGGTTTTCAGATTGCACGGTCTACCCAAGACCATTGTTAGTGACAGGGACAGCCGCTTTATGGGAGGATTTTGGCAGGAGCTCTTTCGACTAGTAGGGACTGAGTTGACACTGAGCACCAGCTATCATCCCCAGACGGACGGGCAGACAGAGATAGTTAACAAGTGGCTGGAGGGCTACTTGCGTAACTACGTCAGTGGGCAGCAGCGAGCATGGCTGAAATGGCTACATCTGGGTGAGTACTGCTACAACACAACCCATCATATGTCTATCGGCATGACACCGTTTTATGCGTTGTATGGATATCATTCCTTGTCTTTTGTGGATGTGATGTTTGGGGTTAGCAGGGCTCCACGAGCCAAACTATGGATCCAAGAGAGCCAAGACATCCTTCGGACTCTCAAGGACAACATAGCCACCGCACAAAATCAGCAGAAATTATATGCAGACAGGGACCGAGTGGAGAGACACTTTGAGGTAGGGGATTTGGTCTACCTGCGGTTACAGCCATACCGCCAGTCTTCACTCAAACAGAAGGGGGCAGAGAAGCTTAAGCCTCGTTTTTATGGACCATACGGGGTGATTCGTAGGATCGGACAGGTTGCATATGAGTTGGAGTTGCCCCAAGGCAGCCGGATTCATAACATTTTCCATGTATCATGCCTGAAGAAGGCACTGGGCCAGCATGTGACAGTCACCGGGGAGCTACCTCCGACAGATGATGAGGGGCACTTGGTATTACAGCCGGAGGCCATTATTGACACCAGGGAGAGACAGCTGCGTAGCAGGAAGATCAGAGAGTTCCTGGTGAGATGGAAGAATCTGCCAGATGAGGATGCCACTTGGGAGGATGAGAAGATCTTCCAGCATCCCTCACTTCAGTTGCTTGAGGACAAGCAACGTTTTGCCGGGGGAGACTGTAATATTCCCAATTAGCTTTGCTAATTGGAATATTGCATTTTTGTGTTATTTTGCTGCTTTAGATAGGAATAATAAATAAAGTGAGAAATAAGAGGGGTCACCTCACTTAAGTCACCTCACTTTATAATAAAGTGTTCTTTTTCCTAGTAGCTTGACGTTGTAACTTAGAGAGGGGGCCTTGGGGGTCCACGTGGATATGATGGAGGAGACATAAGGTTAACCCAAGGTACACTGCGCAGATCCAGGGTGAGTTGAGTTTTGGAGGGAGATTGATGTTATAAAAGGAGAGGCTCTCACCTCATTTGATCATTCATGATTTGATATTCTTATTGATAGCTGGACTTTGTCTGCTTCAGCACGCCGGTTGTTTAGTCGGTCTGCAGCACTGTTTAGTGCACGAGTGTCTCAGGTCGGAGATCTCACCCTTAGCCTCGGGGGACTTCGAGTGCCTGCCCTGGTAAGGTTTTTCTGGTTTCACCCTTAGCTTCGGGGGACTTCGAGTGCCCGCCCTAGTGAGGTTTGTTCTGAGTACACTTTTCAGTTCCAGCAGTGAAGCAGCAGCAATTTCTGAAGTATATCTGAGGAGGAGGAAGCCCTCTTGTGGCTGCGCAGAGGAAGAGGAGGAAGGACGTTGATTCTTGAAGGAGAAGGACGATGTCTCATCTGGAAGGAGGACGCTGTGCCTATCAGGAGGGGAGGACGTTGTCCAAGGAGGACGCAGTTCCAGTCTGGCAGAGAAAACGCTGTTTGGGAGGCAGAAGGACGCTGTCTAGTCCTAGAGTGAGGACGCTGTCCATTTCTGGAGGTAAGGGTTGCAGATCTGAAGGTTTATTGCTAGATCCAGTTGTGGGAAGGATAGATCTTGCAGATCTAGTCTTGTATGTTGCAGATCTAGTATTGTATGTTGCAGATCTGGAGGGTTAGTACTAGATCCAGCTGGAGGAGTGACAGATCTGAGGAGATATTGATAGATCTAGCCCAGATCTGAAGGAATAACACCAGATCTAGCCCTAGAGGCTGTAGATCTGAGGAGATAGTTCCAGATCTAGTATAGATCTGAGGGTTTGGCATCAGATCTGATATTGGAGGACGCAGATCAGGAAGGGAAGGACGCAGATCTGATTGGAGGCTCCAGATCCATCAGGAGAAACGCAGTTCTGAGGAGCAGGCTATTGTGAGAGGGCTCATCAGCGTTTCCAGCATTCTGTAGCAGGTTCATCTGTCAGGAGGATTGAGGGCCTTGTGCTTCACCTGTTTCCTGCGCTGTCACTAGCAGAGACAGCGTTTTCCAGTAGTGAGGGTTTGCAGCTAGAGATCAGCCAGTACCAGCGCAGTTCATCTCCAGAGCAGCTAGGACGCTGTCTTTATTGCAGCCATTTTCTTGTATGGGAGGGTCAGCACTTGCCTAGGGCAAGGATAGGTGCACTGATTCTGATTTATTTGTACTTCTCTCTATGTACTTTCTGATTAATAAAATGGCTCAGTTTCTGGTATTACATGTGTCATGATTCAGTGATCTGGTTCAGCATTGCATTTTCTATATCTGTCTGGCATATTTCTGTTATATTACTGGTTATTCCCCTTTGGGGATATTACAATTTCTTTTATCAACAACATTTGATTCCTCAAACCTAGAGTTTCTTGACCTTTTGAAAGGTTGATCATTTCCACCGGAGGGAGCCTTCCTCTTTTCCTTGAACTTGTTGTTCCTTTGATTTCCATTCCTCCGGTTATTATTGTTGTCATCACCATCGAGAGAATCCTTCTTGAAAGGACATTCTCTAGCATAGTGACCTTGCCTATGACAAATGAAACACTTGCCCTTCTTTCCTTGGGCCCCTGCTTTTCCTTTTTTCTTTGGACCACCAAAGTTCTTCTTTCTAGAATGAGCAGTGTAGGCAGCATTTCCTTCATTTCCATACTCTTTCGTTCTTGTCTCTTCTTGAATGCATCTCAATAGTACTTCGTCAAAGTTAGGTATCACATTATTATTTAGAATGGTAGTGTTGAACACACGCCATTCGGATAGGAGCCCTCCAAGTGCGGTGAGTACCATCTCTTGATCATCTATTGTCTCCCCAATAGCCAGCAGATTGTTCCTGATCTCGGTCAGCTTTAGAAAGTATCACTGAACAGACTCATCCCTGCCTTTCTTCAGATTCTTCAATTGATTCTTGAAGAATAGTACTTGATTTGCATTGTTGGCCTTGAACATGAGGTTGGCCTTGAACATGAGGACCAACTTATCATACATCTCTTTGGATGTGCCTAGGTCAGAGATGTAAGCCACCAGACTCTTATGAATGGATTCCCTGATCATCAGCTTTGCTTTGATCTCCCCCTTCTTGTACTTTGTTTTGGCAGCAGCAGTAGCAGTGGATGGAGGTTCTTGGATTTTACCACGCACATAGTCCATGACATCTTGGTCTTCCAATTTAAGATCCAATATCATCTTCCAAGCATGGAAGTCATCCTTCCCAGTCAATTTGTCATCTTCCTTGAAGCCATAGTTTGTGGAACCCATTTTCTTCTTCAGTGATTGCTACAAATTAGGACTTTGTCTTCACCTCAGCTCTGATACCATGTAAATTTATGTAGATGTTCTATGCTTGATGCAACTTTACTTTCTCTTCAATACTAGACAACAATCACATAAATCATTAAGTAAAATGCTGATAGAACATGCCAGTGGATCAACAAAAGATAAGCCATAAAAATATATATTTGTTGGTGCGTTACGGCGATCAGCAGGATGCTTCAACCAACAAAGTCTCCTTGGTCAGTCAGCCTAGAATATGTCACAACAACCCTCAAAACAGCCAAATAGTCACCTCAAAGTCAACCCTAGAAAAGTCAACGCAGAATAGCGGCAATTAAAAGTCAACGCAGCACAATCTACGGTCAACCTTTGACCTCGGTTCTTGTGCCAAAAAGTATGGACTGCATAAATCGAAGTCTATGCCAAAATTCAGCTCCTTTCGACATTGCATTGACCAAAGTCAACACTGGTCGAACTTGCGGTAGAAACCCTAGCTGCACCAGAAAATATTTTCGTCCTTCTCCCACGTGTGAACCGCAGGTTTGCCTCCAAGTAGCTCGAACCAATCAGAAGTGGAGAGAGAAATATGTGTGATGAGGAGATGAGTGAAATGTCCTCCAATGTTGACTTTATTTATATCCATCACTGAGGGTGTGTGACACATTTGCTGGGGGTGTAAAACCTTGAGGCCGACCTGAACATATTTTGAAAGTATTAAAAATAAGTTCAAAATAAATGTTCTGCTCATCGGATCACGATGATATTTAGATCAATCTTGCACCTCTCCAAAAGAGGAACCCAATAAAAATATTTGTGTCTTCATCTAAGCATCACAACATGGAGTTTGGACCTAATTGTCCAATTTAACACTGATTGACTGCAATCTGAAGAGGAAATGCTCGATGTCTTCTCCCTTGGTCATCATAAATGACCTTATTTGGGCCTCCAACAACATCTTTCTTTAGTTGTCCTCTTCTCAGCTATGTGTGGTACAATATGGTCCTTGATACTATCCATTATCAACTGCTTGTCATGCCTAGCAGCTTCCTTATGCTTCCGTAGGAGATCCACATCTGTCGGTGTGGCCAGAGTCTGCTCTGCATGGTCTCTTAGACCGTATGCCTCAAGGACAATCAAGATCCTTGCTTTCCACACTGAAAAGTTTTAGAGGCCCTCTAGCCTATCTTGATCACGCAGTCCATGAGGAGCCATCTGCTCAGAATGTGTCGGGGCTCCTCCTCTCTATACTCGAGATCTGGATCTAGGGTCCTTTACGAACTGGGCACCCTCTGCTCCTTCTGACACTTGATTTCCCTCCTTGGAAATTTACCAAATCAACTATGATTCAGCTTCTTCTTTGATCCTCTGATCAAACTGCAAGTTTCCTTTGGAAAGAAACTCTCTGAGAAGTTGATCTCTTCCCAATATTTGTCACTTGTGTAAATGCTAAAAATCTGAAATCTTCAAAATTTTAACCCCACCAGCGCTTCTGAATTTCTGTAGCTTTTCTGCAGTCTTTTCTGGATCTGACAGATTCAGATCTGAATCACACTGACTGGCTTTAGACCTAACCAGCATTGTTTTTGAGTTGCCTCTGCGTAGTAATTGTGTGGGGTTGCTAGGACACAGCGCTGGACAGCGTCACCCTTCCCTTTGCGTGAATCTACTCCTGAAAACTGCGTTGTACCTTTAGATCTGCTTCTCTGCTGCTTTTCCAACTGCTTTCTACAGCTAGATCCTTCAGATTCTCCTGTTGGTGACCAATCTAGATCTGCAATTGCTCTGATACCATGTAGAAATTTTTGAATCTTAACACTTATGCAAAAATTATTACTGTTAATCCGGTTAAGCTCCTCCTACTTATATAAGTTATCAACTGAATAAATTCAAGTTAACATCGAAGCAAAACACATAACAGATCTCTACCAATTCAGATCTAGAATAAGCACATGCACACATTGACAAAGTGACACAGTTATTTTTGGACAAATAGTCCCCGGAAAAACCCAATGTGGGAAAACTAGTCTCTGGCTATTGGAGGGTTCTATTATTAAGAATATTTTTGAAGACACAACTCTGGGTTCCAGATCTGGAAAACCCGACAGAGAAAACTCTAGATCTACAGCTCCTGGCTGATCTAGGGCCAAAAATACTAAGATCCACACCCTCAAACAAGATTTACAGAACTCAGCCAGATCTAGGCCTAGAAACCCCAGATCTGCCTCTGAAAGACACTGATTCAGCCTCTGAAGCCCCTGCTGGGCTCTGTATCAGCCTTGGATGGCCTCCAAATGCTCAGGGATGTCACTGGAAGGGACTGCGTTACCCTAGACTGGGTGACGCAGTCACTACGCTACCCCTAAGGGTCTCTGTGTAACCCCTAAAAGACTTCCTGAAAATCACGCTGTCCTTGCTGCTGCTGCCTTCCTCTGCGCTGTCTTTGCTGATCTCTTCTCTGCTTCTTGTGTATTCTAGACTTTGGGATCGATCATCCTCGTTTCTCTCAGCCTCTAAACACTTCGCTTAGCAACCATCAGCCCCCTAGAATATCACCGCCTTTGCTTCAAGGTTTCGCTCTCCATGTATCTTTACAAATGACCCCAAGCCTTTCCTTGAGGCTTTTCTCGTTGGACAAATCAACGACCATGATCAAATCTTCGAATCAATGGCTAGATTAAAAGAAGCTTGATCCATGTGACTTAAGACAATTTCATCACATGTTTAATTAAATTAAATTTAATTATTTTATTTTCCTAAGTTTTAACTTAGGAAATACATTAAAATAATTAATTAATTTAATATCTCCTAAACCAGATGAAATTTCCCAAATCCATTTCTGGGTCTTGTAGATCAGGTGAATTCTAGTCCTTCCTCAAAATTTGGGACCTAGAGCGCAATTGATGCTACCCCAAATACACAAAATCTCAACAAACTGTGCTGCCCTTTCAGCCTCCTCTTCCTTCCAGCACACAATGCAATCTCAAGCATCAAGCCTTCAACCCTGTTCTTTGTTCTTCCCTTCTGCATTGAGCACTTGCTCAAGCCTCTCGCTCTCAGTGCATGGCACAGTAACAAGGCTCAGTAAGGCATTCTCTTAGGCCTTGTCCATTCAAACTGCACTATTACGGTCTTCCTCTCTTTCCTTCCTAGCGCATGGCGCAGTCTTAACCAACAATCTCATCAACCTTGTTCCTTGTGCTTCCCCACTACACTAGAACCTTAAGAGCCCCTTCTTCATAGCGCATGGCGTAGTAACAGTGAACAACGGTGCTCTCCTAAGCCACTATTGAGCTCAACTACGCCCTCCTCATCAAGCCTTTCCTTTTTAGTCCTTTCACAGGCCCATCACAAGCAACTTCTTCCCTGAGCTAGGTAGGGATAGAATAGATGATTTTAACACTGTTTCTGCCTTGTCATGAGTGATTCCCATTGGCAAGTGCACCTTCTCAACAAGGCAGGGTGATACTCAAGGAAGATAGTAAGGACAAGGAGCAAAGAAGCACTTTCAGAGAAGAAGCACAAAGAAGAACCATCATTAAGGTATGAAGCAGATCCCAGAACCTGAAAAAATGAAGACATTACATGATAGATCTGAAGGTTCCAACACTAATCCAAGACCCTTTGGAGGGTGAAGATGAAGAATAAAGTAGATCTTTCATGAAGATGAAGTTTTGATCAGATCTATCATCAAGAATGCAAGACAAAGCAGCAAGGAGAACAGCTTGGCATTGCCACCTCAACATGAAGCCCATGTCATCATTGTCAAGTTGTGACTTACGCAAGCATCATCACAATGTCTAATGTGTCCATTTGTCATGCCATATCATTTATGGATGTAATGATGTAATTATCAAAAGGAAAAGGACAAAATGTAGTGTGTGGAAGTCCAAGAGTCATATGTGCAATATGAAAATTCACATGTGGACAAATGAGTCAAATAGAAGTTAAAGAGTCATTAGGAAAAGTCCAAAAGAGTCTTATAGAAGTTGAAAAGTCATTGAGGAGTCCAAGAGTCATGAGGGTAGTTCAAGAGTCATGGGGATATGAAGGGTCATTCCTCTTGTTATAAAAGAAACCTCATAACTCAAGCAAAAGGATTTTGGAGGGATAGGCTTTGGAGAGCTAGCTTTGGCTCCTCTAGCTTGACATAGGAGAGAAGATCATTTCTTGGAGAAGCAAGAAGTGACTTAATGTTCCACTATTGGAACTAATGTATCATCATTGTAACCGTGTACTTGGATCTTTCACCTACCAATTAAAGCTCATCGAGCCAACACGTTTTCATGCATGTATCGTGAATATTGTATAACTATTCCTTCGATGTTTGTGGTATATGTTATTGCCATATGTATTAAAGAAATTGAACTACTTCATTGGCTTTGGTGCTTATCTTGTTGAATGTGTGTTGTATTTGCTTTAATGATCGTTGTGTCTATGTGACTATTTCGCTAGATAATTAACAAATATTTTCTTGCTCGTGTGTCTCTATTATGTTAGTACTATTACTTCCTGCCAGAGACTCAGTCCCATCTCCCCTCTTGTGAAGGTCTCCTTTTACACATTGCAATTGGTGTTTCACAATGTCAACTCACTTGCCGATTTCACAGGATATGTGTGTAATCTCTTATGTTATTCATTGGAACCAAGGAAAACCTTGAGTTATGGTGGACAGGGCAATACTCTGGATGGGGCTCCTACTCCAAACAGTGTGGGGTCTAATTGGGACTTCACATCGGGGAGACCCCTTATATGCTGGTGGTATCCAACACCGTCAACATTCAAGTGCTAGAAGGAGGGCCATATTACAAGTTGCATCCACTGAGTCTGTTTTGAATCTCTTATCTTAAATGGATCTTTCCCAAATCATAATCCCGAGATGTTTTCCTGAGGAGCTTGATCTTACCATCTTTGTGGAAATTGTTCATAACTTGTCTCAATTTAAGTTTGATGGCAAGGGTGAGCTAATTGTTCTTGAAAATATGTTTCAAATTGCACATTTTTGTCTTACTAATGGAATACATTGTAAGGATGCCATAGCTATATTGGTCACCCTTACATTTGAAGGTCGAGTCAATAAATGGTGTCATACACTACCTACTACTTCTATCCATTCATTTGAGCAACTCGTTAAGCAGCTTCGTGAAGCCTTTGACAAGTATGAATATCAAGATATATGTGATAGAATCAATCAACTTAGAATGAAATTAGGTGAGTCTGTAGAGGATTTTATTCATTGATTTCTTCACATTTGTTATGAATTTCCCGAGGGAGTGGTTGACTCGGATTTCATTATGGAAAAATTTCAGAGTTTGATTCTACTTACCTTGAGATCTTTTGAATATGAACACTCAAATGATTCTCCTCCCCTAACTTTTGCAAACCATGGGACACCTCAATCTTTCGAGGAGGAACCTACTATTCTTCTTGTTCCTTGTCCTCCTTCTTTTCCAGTACCAATTTGGGTGCCTCTTGGTGATGATGTTGATGTTAGAAAATCTGAAAATCAAATTGTTGATTTGTCATTTCAACCTCCATCTACTTCCCATGGTCTAGATCCGGTGGAGGAAATTTTGGGGTTGTTTATGAAGCCTAAGGTGAAGACTAATCCCTTGACTTTTCAAATTGAAATTAACGCTCATAACTTTAACTTTGAATCTGATTTGCTCGAAAGTATGATTTCCTCAAGGGACAGCCATCAACCTCTACCTTCTATCTCTCCTAATTCTTTGTTCCTTAGTCTGCTTGATCAACCTACTTCAACTCTTAATGATGTTCAACTTGTTGTTTCAAGCGATAATCAAGAACAAGGTAGTTGTATTTCACATATAGTGGAGCAAAGTGTTGGAGATATGTCTTATCCACTGTGAGAAGCTAAGGTGATATGACATCACTCAAGATATCAATACCTATGGCCACTTAGCCAACTATCATGCCTCTATTTGATAACCCCATATACCATAGTGGGGAGGGAACTCGACACCTTTGTAGATTTGAGGAGGTTCTTCGTGGATAGGATTGATGAGTATGAGGCGTCAAACCCTAGGATGAGGAGGGCTTTCTCATTCGAGGAGCATAGAGGAGGACAATTAGAGGATGGAGCTAGGAGGAATTATTGTTGATGGAGACCGGGCCTCATATATTAAGAGCCTGGGGAGGAAATTGAGCAGGAGGCTTAGGGCACATAGGAGTGCAAGGATCAGGTAGACATACCTAGTGTGACGTAGGTGTCACCCTTGTTGGAGATCCCCTTGATAGCTTCGACTCGCACCTTGGTGGGTACTGCTGAGCATAAACTCGTAGGACCATCCGTTGAAGATGTATCCATTGATGAGGCACTCAGGTTTGTGATAGAGTTTCTAGATGATGACCACCTACAACAAGTTGATGAGGGGCCAGGAGACACATGGATATCCAGAGTTTTGATTGAGTTTACAGATGATAGTCGCAATCACATGTGTATCCAGAGTTGTGATTGAGTTTACAGATGATAGTCGCCCACAACAGTTTCAACAACTCCAGGTCGACCTAGCATTGAAAAGGAAGGCCACGACAGCTGGAGAGACCATTCTACAGTAGAATGAGGAGCCAGAGGGCATGAGAGTGGTTTGTGTCGAGTCAACGGACAAACTAACTCGCGTTGGGTAACGGTTGGATTCCCTAGAAACACAACTAGAGGAGTACACCTTGGAGCATCAGAGCATCCCTCTTCGAGCATATATAGATGGGGCTTGTAGGACTAATAGGTCATCTGTGCACATTAGCGGGAGAGAAGCAAAGTTACATAGTCAAATTATATGTGTTAACCAGGCTAGCGAGGCGAGGTGACATGAGCTGCGTAGGGTGCAACATTCGTAGGATGGAGGGTTTGTTCTCTGTATGGGTGTTCACGCATTTGATCCTTCCCTTGGGGTTAGATGGTGAGAGATTCTGAGTTGGTACCCGGCGGAGTGGGCTAGCCTTGTAGAGATGATCGTAGTTCGAAGTGAAGCTCAGCAGAAGCTCTAAGACATTGGAGATGCTGAAGGCCGAGGTTGGCATTAGGATCCAGGTGGGTCTTCCTATCATATATCTGGGATGCAGGATGGCTATGGCGTCGGTGGGATAGTGAACTCAGTGACTGAGTGCACTCATTCCTTGGCAGAGTTCCAATCGGAACTAGTAGTCAGGGGGTTCACGAGTCGAACCCAAGGGTTGTTTGGGCATGTTAGATGCACGTGGAGTCACAGGGAGAGTAGCATACTCTGGAAGGGGTTGGCCAAAGGATGTGGCATAAGGAGGCCACCAGACGACGCGTTGTATGAAGATAGTGCTCTCTCATGGGAACATTGGACACAGGTGCCATGGAGGCTAGGCACAATAGTGTCATTCCCATTAGCATGTGAGGAGATAGACCACTCAGGTCTACTAGGGTAGATGAGGAGTAGCCCACATCATGGTGGCGTCATTAGCGCAGTCGTGGATGTATTGACACATGTGGGATGGTCGATGATGCAGGGTGGTGTAGCAGTTGGCGTAGGTGTTCAGTGGTGCATAAAGTCGTACCACGGAGTTTAGTGTTTTGGAGATGAGCACATAGGTGTATGGTGGAGTGTCGCGTTGTGCGAGCATGCACTGTGCAGTAGGAGTGACCCACACCACCTCGAGGTTCCGCATGGAGTGACAACTACATCATCACAGGAGGGGTACCGACTGTTACAGGATGATTGGTAGCTGGTAGTGGTGTCCAACAGTGCACAGAGGGGTGCAATTGGGTGCAGGTGTGTGCTAAGGGGTAGAGAGATACACATTTGTATGCAAGGGAGCACAGGGATGCTTGGCCGCAGGTAGTGATGCGTGACCCAAGCCATTGGGATTTTTGAGCATCACCCCCAGGGAGATTGTCCGATAGAGGCGACCGACATTATGTGTTGATTTTACTAGCATCAAAAAGTGATCTAAGTCTCAAATTTGGTGAGGAGGCTTAGACACCAGTATTCCAAAGAACCCAGAAACCGTTTGCGGAAATTCCACTCAGTTCATATTTTATTAAAATAATTAATTATTTTAATGAGGACCCTAAGTCTAAACTTAGGGAAATTGAATAATTAATGGGTATTAATAAATCAAAGTGTGAATATTCTAGAGAACAAAGAACAAGTCAAGTTTTAATCTTAGCCATTGATTAGACTTCTAATATGGGTCGTTGATTCATCAATAAGAAGATTATAAAAGAAGGCTTGAGGGTCATTTAGAAAGTAAGTCGGGAAAACATTTAGCAACCCAAGGGAAGTCGATTCTCAAGAAAGAGAATTCAATTTCAAAGGGAGATTTGCACGGCAGAGGAAGCAGAGGGCATCAGCAGTGTCAGGGCTCAAGGAAAGAAGGACACAGAAGGGCAAAGAGGCAGCACTCAGGAGTAGCGCAGAGGCCTCACGCAGTCTCACGCTGGCTCTGCGTAGAAAGGTACGCAGGAGTGATGCAGAGTGACGCAGGGAGGGCCAGTGAGTCCCTCAAGTGTCGGAAATTCTTTGGAGGTCCGGAGAAAATTTATCTCAGGTGTATGTCAAGAAGTTTCTTAGTTATTTCTGCCAGCCATTTCTTGTAAAGAATTCCTGCTAAAGATTAATATATAAACCCTCATCTGCTACACCAGTTTTCCCTCATTGGGTTTTTCCGAGGACAATTGTCCAAAGATAACTGTGTCATTGTGATTGGTTCTTATGCTTGCATTTTATTGTTCTTTTCTCTATATGTACTTGAGTGATAACTGCAGTAGTGTTTATTTCGAAATTTGCTGTAAGGGTTTTGTATATAACTTATTGTGGAAATAAGTAGGAGAAATAGTCTATCATCGCCAATGTTACTTAATTGCACTATATAAGCACTCGTCCAAACTACCGACTTGTCGACTCGTATAAGACTCGAATGACCCATATAAAACTCGTATAAGACTCATCAAAATGCAAAAAAAAACTTAAAATATGGTCAATGTTAAGCAGAAAAAAGAAACTAAAGATAAGTACAGTCCTTATAAGTTATAAAAACCACAATATATTCAATAATTCATAACATCATCTCATATCTATAAAGGTACAACATAGCATATTCAATTTTTGTAAGAAAAACATTTAGATACTGAATAAGAAAAGGAATCATGATTCCATAATTAAAATAGAAAATGTCAGCAAGTTCAAAATTCAAATACATATGTCATAAATGATAAAGGATTGTCTCATAACAATCTTGAGTCTCATCACTCATGGACGACCACGCCTATAATAAGCCCTCGTGGAGCTCATGGTAGCATCAAAAGGCTGAAGCAACTGTGAGGCAGGTGTATTGGGAGTCTCCATTTGAGATGGCAAACTAGAGAGATCCTCAGTCTCTTCATCAAGCCAACTCAAATCAGGGGGCTCCTCCTCCACAACCCAATCAAACTCTAAATCAATAGTATCCAATAAAATTGGATCTGTATCCTTTGGTTGCACTTGTTTTGTGAGCACAAAGAGAGGCAATAAGAGAGTTATAAAGGTATAGCTGTCACGCAGCACAAAGAAAGATGGTTGGGCAGATTTAGAGGAGTCATAAAGACAAGTGTTGGGCTTGGCAAGAAAGAAGCGCAGTTAGCAAGTACAAAGACAAGCCATGTGATTTTTTGTGCAATGTTGGTGAGCAGCATCAACAACACAGCAGCAGATGTTACAGAAGTCAGATCAACAACACATTTAGTTGTATTTTTAGAGCACTTTCCTCACTAAGAGGGAGTGTTGATTTATGGTAGCATCGGATGTGATCTAGCCTTATAATTTTGTATATACACTAAGACACATGCATTCCATAAAACCCAGAAATGGTTTTGGAAAATTCCACTTAGAGATGATTTAATTAAATTAATGAATCATTTTTTAATGTTTTCCTAAGTCTAAAGTTAGGGAATTTGATTAATTAAAGTGTATTAATTAAATCAAGTGTGAATCTTCTAGATAAAGTCATGGATCACCTCCAAGTTAATTTTAGCCCTTTATTATGTTTTAATCTTGGCCGTTGAAGAGTCAATGAAAAATTATAATGAGGGTGAGGGGCCTATGGAAAACACACTTGACACTTGAGCCATTGGGCATTTTCAATTTTGAGTGAGGAGACACAGCTTTTGATCAAGGATCAAATCACTAGGGCAGGGTTTGCTAAGTGATGTTGATTCAGTGATCAGATCCAGAGAGGGGTTGAAGCAGAGATTGGTCAGGAGGGCCAAGAATACATTTCAGAGAGAGGCAACATCAACGTAGGAGAGAGACAACACAGTTTCTGGTAGGGGTGACCCAGTTACTACAGAGCCAGCGCAGTGTCTCTTGGAGTCAGTCCAGAGAAAAATAGAGGCTAGGGTTCTGAGCCAGGAGGGCCTAGATCCAGCTTTAGATCAGCCAGATCAGCTGCAGAGAAGGGTGATGCAGTTCTTCTAGCTTGCCTAAGCAGGCTTACGCAGATCCAGTATAAGCAATCATGCAGAGGCAGTGAGGGCTTCATCAACATTGTTTTTGATTAGCCGAAGACTTGCTGAGTGAGGTATATCTCACAGTCATTTTTGTTGTATCTCAGTCATTTTTGCTGTCTAGATTTCTCTAAAGGGTTTGTCGGATGTTGGCACCCTAGTTGTATTCAAGATTCTGCTGCTTAATAATACAAACCCTCAGATCTGCTACACCAGTTTTGCCAAGTTGGGTTTTTCCGGGGACTTAGTCCAAAAATAACTGTGTCAATGTGGTTGTTTTTCATTGTATTTTGTTCAGATTGTTTCAGCACTTAGATTTATTTCGCAACATTATTTGTGTATATTGCTTCAGTAATTACTTCGGTATTTCAATGTAATGAAATAATTATCAAATAATAGGAGAAGTAATTCAGATTTGTTGCAGTAGGAATCCAGACCTAGGATTTTTCACAAGAATCCCCACACCTGGGAGACCCTCACACATGGCTGCCCACAGACTCCACCAATCAATCCTTTGCTTCTGTAATAGAGGAGCTATTGCACAAATCTAGGCACCATCAATATGTCCTCACTTAGGATACCATCAATCCATCATCTAGGGGTCCATATTGCTGCTGTCCACTTGCCTTCCAATTTGATGTTCCTGCTGTCACCTTGGCTTCTTGGTAGGCCTCCCAAAAATCCACGTGGGCTCCTCCAAACAAATCCTAAGGCCTCCTACAAGCTAGCCATCAAACCGACCCAAGCAATAGTCAACACTTTGACTGTAATATTCCCAATTAGCGATAGCTAATTGGAAATATTAATTTTGACCAATTTTTCCTTATTATAGTTGGAGCATGAATAAAGTGAGTGAAATATTTAATAACTCACTTAGGATAAAGTATTTCCCTAAAGTCCACATCGTATTTGAGGAAGTGGGGCCTAGTGACCAAGTGGACAGCGCAGGGAGAGGAGGACGTAGACCACGTGGGTAGCGTGGGGCCTACCTCACGCAGTTGAGAGGGGCAGTGTGGGCCAAGGGGCACGTAGGAGATGGTGGGGCCTAGGGTTGAGAGAGGCCCATCATGATAAAAGGGAGGAGAGCCTCTTCATTTGATCATTCATGTTTATGCATCTTGATCTTGTCATTTCCACTTGGAGCACGCTGGCTGTTTAGCTTGTCTGCAGTACTGTTTAGTACACCGGGTGTCTTCGTGCGGAGATCCCACCCTCAGCCTCGGGAGACTTCGAGTGCTTGCTCGGGTGAGGTATTCTACCATCATTTTTGTAGGAGGATTTGTGGTTGCCTTCGTTGTGGAGCAGAGCATCTAGGGACTGCACAGTCTTGAGAGGGAGGACGCAGTTCATCTTGGGAGAGTTCCGGAACTGTGCCATTTTGGAGGATTCGGGCCAGAGAATTGAGCAAGGGGCCAACCCTTGCCTATTGGAGATATTTGGGAGAGAAGGAATCCCTATTTTGGAGGTTATCATTCAGCACCAGCGTGGCCCTTGGGAGGATAGCGTAGATCCTCAAGGGAGGCACTTTCGGAGGTCGAGCATTTGAGAAACACTCTCTGGGCTTTTCTGGGTATTGTGAGTAGAGGCCGATTCCAGAGTATTAGCATTTTCCGAGTAGGGGAGCAGCCCCAAATAGTCATTTTGGTCCCAGCAATTGCAGCAGCACGACAGTATTTCAACAGTTGGAGTTAGAGCAGAGAGCAGCCATTTCCTTTGACATTCTGAGAGTATTTCTACACTTGCCGGGTGCAAGTCGAGGTGCCATCATTCTAATCACCTCTTGTACTTCTTTATATTTCTCAGTATAATAAAATGGCTTAGCATTCTCTATTTCATGTGTATCTGCTTCATGGTTTGTTTCTAGCACTATATGTCTTGTTGGATGCTTTATATTACTGTCTATTTCCCTTCGGGATATTACAGTGGTATCAGAGCTCATAGACCTGGCTCAGCCTATGGAGCAAGTCATCTATGACGCCGAACGAGAAGCCGTACATTTGCTACAGGGGTAGGAAGTACCGTGACCAAGAGCGTAGGTTGCAAATCACCTACGGAGAGGGTGACTGTGCTCCAGTAGTGGACGCAGAGCAGGAGGAACCGATGGCAGATGATAGAGATGCCGCGAAGGAGTTTGGGGAAATGCTGCTCAAGTCAGTATAGGACCTATCAAAGCGGATAGAGGAGATGGGGCAAAGATTCACGGCAACAGAGGCTAGGCAGCGTGAAACCCCAAGGGGTTTCCAGATTGGTGAGGGATCAGGCACATCCCACCATTTGCATGAACACAATGCCACTCAGCACATGGCATCTCATGCACCCACACGTTCCACTATGCCCACTTTTTTGGCTGCAGACACAGGGGCAGGAGCACAGCAGGAGTAGGAACCTGGCCACATGGGTGATTATTTTGCTAAGTACCAGGCATACGGGCAGGAGTTCAAGGATGCCCTTTCATTTTGTGATTTTGTCCAGCTCAAGCGGGACAGCAGACCCCGCGACCATCATAGGGGACACCGGCATTATCACGACGGAGATACTCAGCGTACGATGAGCAGGTTCCATTTGCCTATGTTTGATGGTTCATCAAACAGTTCGGCAAAGGCTTGGGTGGAGAAGCTGGACATATACTTCCAGCTCAACCAGATGGCGGAGACAGAGGCCATCAAGGTGGTAGCGCTGCATCTAGATGGCGAGGCCCAAGATTGGTGGTTCCACGGGATGGTTACACTCGGGCACTCGACAGTGACAGCTTATGCCGAGTTCACCCGGAGGTTGATAGAGAGGTTTGATCGGAGGGATCCGGAGGAGCACTTTGTTGAGTTGACGAAGCTCAAGCAGACCGGGAGTCCGGATACATACATCTCAGATTTCCTGAGACTCTCGGTGATGGTACCAGATCTATTCGTGGCACGGATGATCTACATGTTCATTGATGGGCTAGCAGAGCCGCTTCGGGGATTGGTCAGATCCACTAGACCGACCACACTCCATGACGCAGTTGGCAGGACACAGGACTTGCAGGATGCCTTACCCAGGACCAGGACGCCTTACCCCCAGAGACAGGCTTTCCAGCCTAAGGGGAAGGATGTGAGGATTCCGCCCCCAAAGGGGAATCAGGGTAGAGGACAATTGGATGATGATTCCAGGAGGGAGTTGAAGAAGAAGAGGTTGTGTTTCACCTGTCAGGAGCCGTGGGCACTAGGACACAGATGTGCTGCTGGCAAAGCACATTATATCAAGGTCTTCTCCGAAAGCAGCGGGGAAGAAGATGAGTATGATGACGTGGGGGCAGGGGGCAGCCATGCAGCGCAGGATCATTTGCCACCTCTACCACCAGGAGCAGGAGGTGTAGCCTTTGCACCTACCGGAAGGACCCTTGCAGCATAGCGAGGAGTTTCGGAGTATCTGACGCTGCGCGTCCGAGGTACAGTGCGGGGGCAGCGAGTATCAGTACTGGTGGACAGTGGGGCAACCCACAACTTCATCGATGCACAAATGGTATAGCAGAGAGGCATACAGACAGAGAGCTTCGATGGGTTTTCAGTGTTGGTCCCAGGAGATCAGACTATGCAGTGTGCCAGTTATGTCCCAACGCTGGTAGTGACGATGGGCACTTACACAGTGACTAACCACTTTTTCGTGGTTAACATACCGGATACTAATGTGGTATTAGGAGTACAGTGGCTGATCACTCTGGGGAAGATCACCACAGATTGGGAGGCCTTGAAGATGCAGTGGGATGACAAGAAGACGGGGAAGCACGAGAAGATACGGGGCATGCACACTTACCCACCTCAGACAGTTTCAGCTCACCGAATGGAGGCAGACTTCCGGAAGGGAGACATAGAGTCGACAGTAGATTTGCGTACATCAGAGGCAGAGACTACCGGGCAGACAGTTCATCCAGAGACACAGACCATCCTTGACAGTTATGCCGCGGTGTTTGGGGAGATACCACCAAGATAGCCACCGGATCGGGGATTTGAGCATACAATTGAGCTAGAGCAGGGCATACAGGCCGTCATTACCACACCCTATAGGCACCCCAAGGCCTATCGGGACGAGATCGAGCGGGCTATCCACGAGCTGTTAGCTCTTAGACACATTCGGCCTAGCACCAGTCCTTTCGCTTCTTCAGTAGTGTTGGTGAAGAAGAAGGACGGCACATTGAGGATGTGCATTGATTACAGGGCCCTGAACAAAAAGACTATGAAGAACAGGTACCCTATTTCACGGATTGACAAGCTGATGGATGAGTTGAGAGGGCGCAGTTCTTCTCAAAGATTGATTTGAGATCCGGGTACCATCAGATTCGCGTGAGGGAACAAGACATTCCCAAGACCGCTTTCAGGGGCCACTATGGCCATTTTGAGTTCTTGGTGATGCACTTCGGGCTAACCAATGCACCGACCACCTTCCAGTCATGTATGAACCACATTTTCCGCAGCCACCTGAGGAAGTGTGTGTTGGTCTTCTTTGATGACATATTGATATATAGCAGGACATTGGAGGAGCATCTCCAGCACATAGAGGCAGTGTTGCGTATTTTGGAGGAGCAACAGTTTTATGCTAAGCTCTCCAAGTGCGAGTTTGGGTTGACGAAGATGCTATACTTGGGACACATCATAGGGGTGGACGGAGTGAGGGTCCACGAGGAGAAGATCAGGGCCATCAAGGATTGGCCAGAGCCAAGAAACGTGACGAAACTTCGGGGGTTTGTAGGTATCTGCACCTACTATAGGAAGTTCGTCAAGGGTTTCTCTCAGCTTGCTGCACCCATTACAGATCTGACAAAGAAGGGGGCATTCAGTTGGACAGACACAGCGCAGCGAGCCTTTGACAGGCTCAAGGAGGTGATGAGCAGTTGTCCAGTGCTAGCATTACCAAACTTCACGCAACCATTCGTTCTGGAGTGTGATGCATCAAAAGAGGGGATAGGCGCAGTGTTGATGCAGGGAGGCCACCCTATAGCTTTTGAGAGCCGGAAGCTCCTACCACATGAGCGGTTGTATGCCATATACAACAAGGAGATGCTAGCCATCATGCATGCATTGGCCAAATTCCAGCAGTACCTGGTAGGTAACAGGTTTAGGGTGAGGACTGACCACAACAGCCTCAGGTTTTTCTTAGAGCAAAAACAGCTATAGGAGAGGCAGCAGAAGTGGGTCAGCAAGATCCAAGCCTACGACTTTGACATCGAGTATGTCAAAGGGAAGAACAACGTGGTGGCTGATGCACTTTCACGCAGACCAACCACATTGTCTCTGATGAGTTTGGACACGGATTGGAGGGCTCGAATATTGGTGGAGTACTCCAAGGACAGATTTGCTTGTGAGGTTTTGGATGGGCTAGTGACAGATGACAGATATAGGGTGATGGATGAGATCATCTACTACAGGGACAGGATCTTCTTGACTGAGGGCTCTCCGTTCAAGAAGAAGATATTGCAGGCTTCTCACGATTCACCATTGTCTAGCCATCAGGGGTTTACCAAAACCTATAGGGCCATCAGAGAGAGGTTCTCATGGAAGGGCCTCAAGGAGGACGTACTCCAGCATGTCAGGGAGTGCGAGGTTTGTCAATGCAACAAGGGGGAGATGACCCATCCGACAGGTTTGTTGCAGCCTCTTCCCATTCCAGAGGGGAAATGGGAGAGTATCTCAATGGATTTCATCACAGGGTTGCCAATGGTGTAGGGCAAGGACTGTATATTCGTCGTCGTTGATCGACTGACGAAATATGCACATTTTTTCGCCATATCCGCACATTATACAGCAGCACAGGTGGCGGAGCTATTCTTCAGGGATATCTTCAGGTTACATGGTCTTCCCAAGACCATTGTCAGCGACAGGGACAGCCGCTTCATGGGTGGGTTTTGGCAGGAGCTTTTTCAGTTGGTGGGGACAGAGTTGACACTGAGCACGAGCTACCACCCACAGACAAATGGGCAAACAGAGATAGTTAACAAGTGGCTGGAGGGCTACTTGCGTAACTATGTCAATGGGCAGTAGAGAGCATGGCTGAAGTGGCTGCACCTAGGAGAGTAATGCTACAACAACACACATCACATGACCATCGGTATGTCTCCGTTTTACGCATTATATGGTTATCATGCTTTATCTTTTGTTTATGTGATGTTTGGTGCCAACAAGGCTCCGATAGCCAAGGAGTGGATCCAAGAGAGTCAGGACATCCTCCGAACTCTCAAAGATAACACGGCTACAGCGCAGAACCAGCAGAAGCTGTATGCCGACAGGGGTTGGGTGGAGAGACATTTTGAGGTAGGGGACTTGGTCTACCTACGTTTGCAGCCATACCGACAGTCTACTCTGAAGCAGAAGGGAGTTGAGAAGCTCAAGCACCGTTTTTATGGGCCTTACAGGGTGATATGCAGAGTTGGGCAGGTTGCTTATGAGTTGGAGATACCCCAGGGCAGGAAGATTCATAACATCTTTCACGTATCGTGCCTGAAGAAGGCACTAGGACAGCAGGTGACAGTGACAGGGGAGCTTCTGCCTACGGATGATGAGGGGCACTTGGTGCTACAGTCGGAGGCCATTATTGATACCCGGGAGGGACAGTTGCGGAGCAGGACAGTCCGGGAATTCTTAGTGAGATGGAAGAATTTTCCAAATGAGGATGCCACTTGGGAGAGTGAGAAGATCTTGCAACATCCATCACTACAGTTGCTTGAGGTCAAGCAACATTTTGCCGGGGGAGACTGTAATATTCCCAATTAGCGATAGCTAATTGGAAATATTAATTTTGACCAATTTTGCCTTATTATAATTGGAGCATGAATAAAGTGAGTGAAATATTTAATAACTCACTTAGGATAAAGTATTTCCCTAAAGTCACATCATATTTGAGAAGTGGGGCCTAGATACCAGAGGTGGACGGCGCGGGAGAGGAGGAGCCGTAGACCACGTGGCGACGTGGGGCCTACCTCAGTTGAGAGGAGACGATGTGGAGCGGGGCACGTAGGAGATAGTGGGGCCTAGGGTTGAGAGAGGTCCATCATGATAAAAGGGAGGAGAGCCTCTTCATTTGATCATTCATGTTTACGCATCTTGAGCTTGTCATTTCGACTTGGAGCCTTGTTGCATTTTGTTGCTTGTCTGTGATCTTTGTTTGAGTACCTTTGGGTGTCTCCGTGTGGAGATCCCACCCTCAACCCCAGGAGACTTCGAGTGCTTGCTCGGGTGAGGTATTCTACCATCATTTTTGCAGGAGGATCTGTGGTTGCCTTCGTTGTGGAGCAAAGAATCTAGGGACTGCGCAGTCTTGAGAGGGAGGACGCAGTTCATCTTGGGCGAGTTCCGGAACTGTGCCATTTTGGAGGATTCGGGCTGGAGAATTGAGCAAGGGGCCAGCCCTTGCCTATTGGAGATATTTGGGAGAGAAGGAGTCCCTATTTTGGAGGTTATCATTCAGCACCAGCGTGGCCCTTGGGAGGATAGTGTAGATCCTCAAGGGAGGCATTTTCGGAGGTCGAGCATTTGAGAAACGCTCTCTGGGCTTTTCTGGGTATTGTGAGTAGAGGCATATTCCAGAGTATCAGCATTTTCCGAGTAGGGGAGCAGCCCCAAATACTCATTTTGGTCCCAGCAGTTGCAGCAGTACGGCAGCATTTCAACAGTTGGAGTTAGAGCAAAGAGCAGCCATTTCCTTTGACATTCTGAGAGTATTTCTACACTTGCCGGGTGCAAGTCGAGGTGCCATCATTCTGATCAGCTCTTGTACTTCTTTATTTTTCTTAGTATAATAAAATGGCTTAGCATTCTCTATTTCATGTGTATTTGCTTCATGGTTTGTTTCTAGCACTATATGTCTTGTTGGATGCTTTATATTACTGTCTATTTCCCTTCGGGATATTACATTGACCCAATACACGACAAACTCTCGCTCCAAGTCTGTTTCCCAATCACTGTGGAAACTATCACTGGTTTAGGGCATATAACCATGAGATCTGCCCCTTCCTCATTGACTTCCATAGGCTTCCCTACACAATCCAATTCTGGTCAACACTTCGACCCAACAAACCTCCACAAAACACTGTTGTCACCACTGTTTTCACTATTGCTCCTGCAATTCTAGTTAGGGAACATAATGCAGCCCTTAACCCTCCATGAAGTCGACAATCTAAGACCTCAAGGGTTGTGGCCTGCTTTGGAGAGGCTCCTCCCATGTCACGCTGCCCTTTAAGTGTTGAGATTTCATGGTAGCATCGGGTGTACTCTAGCTCTGAAACTTTGCGTAGGGGTTGGAACACACGAGATCTCCAAGACCCAGAAAGCGTTTGGAGAAATTCCATCAGGTGTAAAAGTTATTCAAATAATTAAAATTTTTAATGAGGACCCTAAGTCTAACTTAGGGAAATAAAAAAATTAAAGTGAATTAATTTACACATGTGATGAAATGTTCCAAGTGACGTGGATTAAGCTTTCTTTTAATCTTAGCCTTCGATTAGAGATTAGATCGCGATCATTGGTTTTCCAATGAGAAAAGTATAAAGGAAGGGCTTAGGGTCAGTTGGAGGACACACACACAATGGGTGCACTAAAGCTAAGTCAAATTTCTGGGGCGAGGTTTGCTGAGGAATTCGAAGTGAGTTTGCAATGCAGTGAGAGGCAGAGATCGGCAAGGGATGATCTGATCCAAGGCCGAGAATACAACAGCAGAGAGGCAACATCGTACCAAGGCAGCGCAGAGGCCAGCAGGAGGGACGTAGCCCAGCCAAGCTGACGCAGAGGGTGACACAGAGGCAGTGCAAAGGCCTTCAGAGTGACGCAGGGGCAGCCTATGCTGCGTAGAAAGGGCTTGTTATCTGTAATTCCTGATTGAGGGTGTGATTCAGCCATATTTTCTGTCTCCGAGTGATAAGGTACAGCTGCCGTGTATTTTCTCTGTAGGGCAAACCATTTCTGGTGCCCAAAATGTTGTATTCAGATTCAACATAATAATAAAACCCTCTAGAGCTGTTGTAGCGGTTTTCCCGCATTGGGTTTTTCCAGGGACATTTGTCCGAAAAATCTGTGTCATTTGTTACATGTGCGTGATGTTCAGTAAATGATCTCTATTTTTGTAGGTTGTTATTTGTGTTTACTTCGAAGTTTTTTCTGAATATTCAGTTAAAATAACTTGTGTAATAAATCAAGTAAAGGAAGTAAATCAATAGTTAGCAATAGGATTTCTGTAATAAGGATTCAGAAATTTTCACATGGTATCAGAGCATTATAGATCAAGCTGATCCATCAGCAAAGCGGCTGAAGATATTGACTGCAGGAAGGGCAGCTGAAGCAGCACGGATCCGGAAGAAGGCAGCGTAGGTCCAGAGGGATAGCAGACCCTGCAAGGGTGACGCAGAGTCAGTCTTCTCACGTGGAGGCTGACGCAGCTCCAGAGTGTGATGCAGAGCCAGTCTACTCATGCAAAGGCTGACACAACACCAAGAGAGGGGCGTTGTGCCAGTTTGCTCACGCAGAGGCTGACGCAGCACCAAGAGGGTGACGCAGTCTGGGTTGGGGAGTTATTGTGCAGTTTTCCGAGACCAAAAGTGCAGTTTCTGATCTTGAGAAGTTGCTGGTGTGGCACAGGTTTTGTTGGTGCGGAACAGTGCCTAGCAAAGGTGACAAAAGAGGGATGAGAACATTCGCTCAACAGTCTAGCCAAGGAATCTGAGTTTGATCAAGAGGAGCAATCATAGAGGATTGATTCATCAGAATTGGTGAAGGATTTCCGGGAGGGAAATCATTTGTCAGAGGGAGCACATTCTCTAGAGCGGTTCTTTTGCCAAGAAGCCCAGATTTAGTCTTTTGTTGAGTATAGCAGCAACAGAGGGGAGAAGAGTTTGTGTTTTGAAAAATTGAGCAGAGATGGTTTCTCATGGAGGAGAAGCAATAGTGAGAGCGGAAATAAGATAAAATTCGTTTTGTTTTTCTACAACATTAGTTTCCTCATACCTGGAATTTCTCGCCCTTTTGGGAGGTCGACCATTACCATATCAAGTAGTGGGAGCATTTCTCTTTCCTTTGTTGTTGAACCTATTGTTCCTTTGATTTACATTGCCTTTGAAATTGTTGTGTTTGTTGTTGTTGTCGTCATCCCGTGGAGTATCCTTCTTATAAGGACACTCTCTAGCATAGTGGCCAAACATGTCACAATTGTAGCACCTTCCTTTCCTTCTTTGAATCCTTGCTTGAATCCTTTACCTTGTCTCTTTGGACCCGCATTGTTCTTCCTCTTTGCATAGTAGAAAATGCAGTGGGATCGTTTCCATTTGAAGGCTTGCCTAACTCCATCATCCTTGTCTCTTCTTGAGTGCATCTAGACAATAATTCATCGAAACCAGGAATCTTGTCATTGTTAAGAATAGTGGTGTTGAACACATCCCATGCTCGTGTGAGATCTCCTAGACCAATAAGAGTGAGCTCCTTGTCAACAACTACTTCTCCAATAGATACAAGATCATTCTTGATTTCAGTAATCCTCATGAAGTAGGATTGGATAGACTCCCCTTTATCCATCTTGATGTCCTTCAATTTGTTCTTGAGAAAGAGGATTTGATTTGCATTGTTTGCTTTGAACATCCCAACCAATTTGTCATACATGTCCTTAGATGTTCCTAAATAAAAAATGTAAGCAACCAATTTTTTTTGAATGGAGTCTCTGATAATTTTCTTAGCTTTGACCTCACCTTTCTTATACTTTGTCTTAGTAGCAATCGGTGCATTTGAAGGAGGCTCCACCACATTTCCCTGCATATAGTCCATAACATAATTCTCTTTCAAAATCAAGTCCAAAGACATCAGATTTATCATTAATCTTTTCCTCAATCTTGAAGTAAGATGTAGAAGCCATTGAGGCTTGTCCTTGTCCAACAGATCTTACTTTGTGATTGATTTTCTCTCTCTTGCTTGGACTTTGTCTTCACCTGGGCTCTGATTACCATGTTAATTTTAGATAACAATGGTATGTTCTATGCTTAGCACAATTTACTTCAATGTTCATTTAGCAGCCCAATGACAATTTCCAATTATTTCCAGTAGCAATCACATTAACCATTTATCACATTGATAGTAAATGTAGATAGAACATAAAACAAAATGCAAAAGACAAACCAATACAAGAGAACATTGGATTTGGCAATTGCCAAGGAAAAACCCCAATGTGGGAGAACCCTTTGATCAATTCTTCTTATTATTATATAAAAAGTTCAACAAAGAGAGAGAGTACAAAAGTCAAATTGACTTGCCCAATTCAAAGTCAAAACATCTTTGTCAAATTCTGTAGTCAACTGCAGTCAAACTTCAACCCTAACCAAAAAGTCAAAGTTGGCTAAAACAACAGTGAATCTTCCTCAAAGCAGCTTGGTCTTCCTCAGTCAAAATCGGTCTAATCAGGAGGTCAAATTCAGCCCAAAACAATTCGGTCAAAGGAGAGAGAAAAATACTGTAAGTTTTTTGCAGTCAAACTACAGTCAACCCTAAAGTCAACACAAGTCAAACAACCCAGAATTTCTCGGTTTTTGTGCCCAGAGATGAGGCCTCGAAAACTAGAACCTTTCACCCAAAAACGCAGTCAAACTCAGTCAGGAAGGCCTTGGTCAACGCTGGTCAAACCTATCACAAAAGTCTGAAATTTCAGACTACAATTATGCCTAGAAAACTCGTCCTCCTAGCCACATGTGTGTGAGAGAGAAGTTGCCCAATAGCTGTATGAACCAATCAGATGAAGAGAGAAGAATGTGTGAGTGATGATGATGCCAAATGAGGTGTGAGGTCACTTCTATTTATTCAATTCACTGTGAGTGAAGAGACACGCCCATTGGGCTTCTTGAGCCTACATGTTGATGTGGCTAAACTGAACAATTTGCACGTGTGGATATAAATTCAAAATCACACTTCCACTTCTCCAAATGAGATGATCTTTAGATCAATTTTGTTCCTCTTGAAAAGAGGAATTTAATGCAATGATCATCTCTATCAAATGAGCTGTCCAAAGGTGGAATTTGGCCCTAGTTACCAATTTTAACACCTACTCTATTGCTTTACCATATCATTGGTCACATTCCTACTTCTCACTGAGACTATCATCTCCAAATGAGACCTATGCTACAATGCTCAATTGAAAGAAAAAAATGGAAGAAAGAAAAAGGCAGCTTGAAGGTCTATTGAAAGAAGGGTTAAGGAGGAAGGAACAAAATAAGAATCGTATAAGAAGAAAAGCATAATGTCCATATCAAGTAAAGAAGATATTACAAAGTCTATGCCAATCTCAATGAAAACAGAAAATAAGCTAGGAGGAGCCTCCAACTACAGGGCATGGAAGAAGAGGATAAATCTTATTCTTGCTAAACATTAAATTTTGGATTTTGTTACAGGAAAAGTTAAGAAACCTACAGATGATGCAGGAAAGGAAAAGTACAGGGAAAGTGATATCTTGGCCATGAATCTTATAGTAGATGGAGTAAAGGACAATCTAATCGCATACATATCCAATACAGACTCTGCACAAGAAATGTATGAATCCCTCTCCAAGTTGTTTACCATCAAGAACATTGGTCAGATAGCTAATCTCAAAAATGAACTAAGAACAATAAACATGACCAAAGATGACACTATACCATCACATTTTGTAAGAACCTCTAAAATAAGAGATGAACTCCAAGCTATTGATGAAGTCGTACCATAGAAAGAACTCGTGATTTTTGTACTACTAGGTCTACCAAAATCTTGTAGCTCTTTTGCATCAGGAATTAGCAGTTGGAAGGATACTCCAACCTTCGAACAAATGCGCACTGCATGCAGTCAAGAAGAAGCCCGCATCTCATTACTAAGTCACATAAAGGAGGATGAAGAAAACGACACCTCAAATTCCTACTTTTCTCATCACAAGGAGAAGGGAGTGTACAAGAAGTTCAAAGGACCAAAGAAGCAGGTTGATCTATCAAAGATTGAATGCTACAATTGTCATAAGATGGGACACTACAAAAGCCAATATCCTGAAAATCAAAGAAACAAGAAGAAAGAAATAGAACATGCAAATGTTGTCGATGAAGCTCCTCCCAAGAAAAACAAGACTAAAGAATCTGAAGTTAGATACTTATACTATTAAGTCTTTTCTTACATATCCTTCTGAATCTACTATTTTAAGTTTTGTAATGTTTTCTTTTATGTTTTGATTTCTAGATTTTGTAGATCTAATATATCTTGTTATAACTTTATGGATTGTTTAAGTTGTACAGGTATCCCTCAGAACGACTAGATTAAGAGGGATCCTTCACCATTTACCAAAAGGTGAGTATATTGTTCTTTGTTTCATCTTTCATGTTTGGTTTCCTCCTCACATCAAGATTTGTTTGTATTGTATACTCATAATCCTTTCTTTATATTTTCCTTGATAGGAAAGCTTGCAGAATACACAAAGGTTATGGAGGAAACTTCAAAAGATTTGAGTCTTAAAAGAAGCTATGTTGCAACAGAAGTCCTTCAGAATGATACTCTACAAGGTTTGTTGAATAACAACTCAAGGTATGTCTTAAACTACAAGTTTTGCTGCAAAGTTTTCTTCATACCACTAGTATGATCATTCTCGTTTTAAAATTTGCTTTATTACCAACATCTTTATGTCGAGGGTTCTGAATCATAAATATTCTTGTTAGGGTGATTAATTATTAGATTCAATCTACCCTTGTTATACTATCTCTTGTTATTTGATAATTTTTTGTGAAACCCTAACCTTTAGGGTTCACTGTAAAACCCTAGCCTCTTAATGCTAAGGGCATGTCAATGTTGATTATGAAACCCTAGTCCTTTTAGGGTTTGTTAATAAAGTCTAGAACATATGATGAAATCAAATTCTTTTGAAGTTTGGGGTTTTGATAATGTCGTGGTAAAAATCTAGTCCTTTAGGGTTTGTTGTTAATGTCTAGTTTATAATGAAACCCTAGATTTTTAAGGTTTATTGATAGTCTAGAACATATGATGAAATCCAATTCTTTTGAAGTTTAGGGTTTTGATAATGTCGTGGTAAAAACCTAGTCCTTTAGGGTTTGTTGTTAATATCTAAGTTATATAATGAAACCGTAGATTTTTAGGGTTTGGTGAATTAGGGTCTATGAACAAAACCCTTGTAATATTTATAGAAAGATCCTAGGAATGAAACCCTAGGTGTATATTCTTTTGTATGATCAAAACCCTAGCATGGTCAAAATTGTTATCTAATTTTGGAATTTGATGTTGGCATCTAGGGTTTACATCATAGAAAGAAATTTATATTCATGTTTTAGTTTTTGAAATCTAGGGTTTGCGACAAAACCCTAGTAGAGATTGATATTCTAGGGCATGATAATGAAACCCTAGAAATATATTGTTTTCGATTATTGATATGATTTAGTTTTGATGATGAAATCCAGGGTTTGCAACAAACCCTAGTAGAGTTTGACATGTAATTCTAAAAACACATTGTTGAAACTTTATGATTAGATTGCTATTTTGATTGAGTTGTTGATATTTAAGGCTTTATGTCTCGTAGGTGGAGTCTAGGGTTTATGACAAAACCTTAGCAAGATGTTGAAGTCTAGTATATAAAAGATGTGACCCTTGCTAATTATGAACCTAACTAGGTTTAGGTATTTGATGTCTAAAGCTTGAATGTTTTGATGTTTCCACTGTAATAACATGATTTTGATATAGTTGACTCCATGCTTTTGTATATTTGTATTTGGTTGTACTTGCTATTAATGTTTTGCAGGTACATAATCTTTAAGATGTTGAAGATGATAATAATAATGAGCATGATGAAGGGAGCTATAAGAATAATGATAATAAAGATGACCTTGATGCCATGAGAAATAAATTAAACCTTGAAAGTTTGAAATCTCTCCAATCCTATAAAAGAAGGAAATTGTTGGATTGAGAGGGACCTTGGACAAAAGAAAGGATATATCTCCCCAGTTAAGAGGGAGGAGGGAGGGCATATCATGACAATCATAGTAAATACCTTGAAGAAAGAATGAAACTGAAGATGAATGAAATTACTATAGATGGATTTGCAAACAATAGACTGGCGAAGTACTGGCGTTGTATTTGGTGCTACTGAAAAAGTGAAAGAAGAAAACTTCCGACAAGTTGTATTTGGATAACTTGATGATGATATAAGTAGCATCAAAATAATTAAGGACCCCAAAGGTTTGTGTTTACTTGTATATATATTTGAAGGTGTATTACTGATTGGGGTTGTGATTGTTCAGGATCTCTCTGTAAAAAGGTTGAACGTTTGAAGCATTCTTGGATTGGTGGATATATATCTGATTTAGTTGATAGGAAGAGATAAATAATATTGTGGCAACAAGATTCTTGGGAGGACATTTGGTCGGCCTATGTGTTGATGTCTAGATCCCGAAGTAGGGAGGGTGGCATTGGTCTTGGAGCTTCGACCATGGATACACACCTAGATCCCTGGGGTGGCTTTATAGCTTAAAATCTTGATGGTACCTAGAGTGGCTAAAAATCCTAATGGTACCTAGAGTGGCTAAAGCTTGAGTACACCTTAGTCCCACTCGATTAGAGCACCTTGGTCAGGGATCTAATCTATAGCACTGCATGTGTTGTGACTCTTCATAGACCATATCATTTTGAGATCTTCCATGTACCTCTATATATATGTAATTATGAATACCTCCCTAGTTAAGAGTGAGTGTTGAAAAAAGTAACTAGTGTCGATCTTCATAATTGTATTTGAGTCATAATGTAATGTATTTGTCAAAAAAAAAAAAGGAATTTTATTGTTAAAGAAATTGACTTATTAAAGCATGGGTTTCATGCTTAGGTCAATGATGTTTTGGTCAAAGCCTCCATTGTAGGCTTCTAGGGTAATTGTCAAGAATACTTGTCTTTGTCATTATGTAAAATACCTTTCTTTGGCCTTATTAATCAAGAAAGAAATTTATTTTGATGTAAATTAGGTTTTATAGTCCTCCTCCACCAAGTCGACCTCAACCTGGACAAGTCGGCCTCATTGGGAGGCAAAATCTACTATATAAAGGCAGCAACTCGACCTCATTTGGTGCACATCTCAAGCAAGTTCGATCTGCAGTAGATAAATAAAGAAAATAAAGCGAAATCCCTAAGAACAAGAAGGAAAACCTAGGGAAAGAGAAGGAAGTCCTTTTCAAGCAAAAGAAGTCGAAATATACATGTGTGAAGTTTCTAGGTTACTAGGAGGTCGAAATTTCATATTTGTAGTAAGGCTGAAATTCATGAAGCCGGGGGCCGAAAAATTTGTGTTATTGTTGGGTTGAAGCTGGGAGGCAAGAGGAGACTACTGAATTTTGCAGAAAAATCTTGAAACGCTGACTTGGTGGAAGAGGAAGGTCTTTTGGTTAGGTCTAAGGTCTTGGTTTGTCTCCACTTGATTTAAATCTATTAGTGGAAGAGTTTGACTGGGTTTTCCCCTATAGAGGGGTTTTAGCCCTGGCTGAGTGCCTATATCTGGCGTCGTTGATCTTCATGTTTTGATTTGATGATTTCTTGATGAAAGAAGATAAAAGAAGAACATACAAAAAGTTAATAAGACTACAAGAATATCACAAGTAATTATCAACATAAGATAATCTTTCTGCCTTTCATATTTTCTAACACCAGTAGCCATGACACCAAAATTTTCAAGGTCCTAAAAGGAGTTCTCAGTGTCATAAATGAAAATAAAATTCACCCTTCCGCAGAGATGCAACAAAATGTATTTACTTAGAAATCTCAACAACATGAAGGATAAATGCATGTGCAAAAGTTCAAGAATCAAATAACACTCTTTTAGTATGTCTAATATTGTTTTGAATTTGTAGGTAGTATGGAGCCCAAAAGTTGTACCAGCTTGGGATGTGTTTGATACCGTGGCTGGATTTCAACCAGTTTGCAAGTACTAATGAAGTTGATGACAAAGGAAAGGAGTTAGAGATCTCTTGCAACCTTATCATTTTACAAAGATGCTAGTACTCATATCCTTGGTTATGCCTATGGAACTAAGGGCTCTTCCAACTAAGGTTATCCATATGATACAAGTGCATGATCTAAAATTTAATGGGAAATGGACATAGAGCCTGTAAGTTTTGAAGGAGGACATACTGTTGTTAAGATTATAGTGAATACATGCAGCCTATGTAGGAATACCACCAACAACAAATTTTGACCCCATTCTCTTGCTACATTCTTGAAAGGAATTGAATACGTAAGTTTCTCACCATATAAAATGCCAACGAAAAGAAAGAGTTGAGCTTGGTCCAAATGGTTAAGGTGTGAAGGTCAAGCAGGTACTTTGGAACTCATTCGAATGCGAGAGACAAACACAATTACCTCAAGTTAGGTACTTCGAAGGCAACATCAAACAAAGTTATATCTTGAACAATATACGCTCTCCAGGTGTATTTATTTATGAGTGGCCAAGGCAATCTAACACCTTGATGCTGTTGAAAGTAGTCGGTGGAACTCTCTGAAGGAGGATCCTCTTCCTGATGAGCCATATGGATATCCAAAAGCAGATTCAGAGAAATGGGCATCTTGCATTAGAGTTCTACATCCCAAAATTGGTGAAACTACACATCTCTTGGCACTGTAAGATAATGAAGTTTCATTTGCCATTTTTCTCCATTACTTTTCATGATAAAAAATGAGGAACACTTGTGGCCATTGGAACTGCAAAGGATTTATAATTTTGGCCAAAGAGTCATTGTTCGGGAGGTTTTATTCATATCTATAGGTCTATTAATGATGGAAAAGCCCTGAATCTTTTGTATCAAAACACCATTGGATGGAATACCTTTTGGATTATGTCAATGTTAGGGTCACTAATTAGTTGGAATTGGACAGGTGTTGAGAATACATGACTTCGGCAAAAGGAAATTGCTCCGAAAAAGTGAGAGCAAACTCTTTTCCAATATGATTTGCAAGGCTGATTTGAGGAATGCCTAAGCTGGAAAAGGTTGAGCACAGCATAGCTAGCACATTCTCCAAAGTCAAAAGTTAGATAGAAAAGGAGCATTCAATCTTTAGCTTGAAGAACGATCTTTAACCACCCAAGGAGGTAGCAAGAAAATAGGCATTCAATACAACAAATGAACATCACAACCCTATTCATCAGCTCATGCAAGTCTCCATGAATTTGCAATAACATCGACAACATTGACTCTAGGGTTTTCGATAACCATCTCTATTCTCCTTATAACAACTCTTCTATCACGGTGTAAATATCTCTTATCATAATGCCAACAACTATACATAGATCAATTTGAGCATGTAATGGGCATTAGACATTTAAGAGCCGTAAGGAAGTTCAAGAGTCATGAGGGTAGATGGAAGGTCATGGGAGAATGTGAAAGGTTACCCTCCTCATTTCTATAAATCTAAGCTCATTCCTCATTTGTAGAGGACTTTAGCACTTTAGCTAGGCTAGCTTTAGATAATGGTTTTGTGCTTAAAGAGCTAGATGCACTCAGCTCTTATTAGCTAGTAGGGTGAGTTGTGGTGCGGCTATGGTTTTGCTTTGGAAGATGATATGAACAACCCATGTTCCACTACTAGGTTTCGATGGACTTGTTGAATATGTATTTGAACTTGCAGCATGAATAATAAGAAGCTTTTCACTTTTGGCATTGATTCTCATGCAACTTCATAGTGGGTGTATTGGCTATCTAGTATTTCCATTGTGCTTTCATGCAGGCGATATGTTATGGACTAATTTGTAGTTGTTGCATGTGTGTTTTCCTTACTATGATGGTAACTTATTGTGAACTGATTTACAACTAACTTTTGGCACTTTCCTCTTCATGTATCTTTGAGATGGTTTTAGCTCACTAATCCTTCTTGTGACATGTTTATTCTTGTCATTTTGCTATTACATTCTTGTATCTCATTCTGTAGGTTATCAATTGTGGGTTGACCTAATTCCCATTGTCTGGGCAATTTTTCTTGCCCTCACTCTAACATCTCCACATTTGACAGAAAGAGAAAAACTAACATGGTGGCAGTTAGGCCCACATACTGACTGGGGCTCCTATCCCAAACGGTGTGAGATTTAATTAGACTTCGCACCGAGGAGACCCCCTAATTGTTTGCAGGGCATTTTTTCCCGTCAACAGGTTAAAACCTTCACTACCCATAGCAAGCAAGGTAATAGTTGTTGAGGTGACAATGGTAACTCTCCCATTGTTGCTCTCAATCTAGATTTGTTCAATGAGGCTTTGCATGAAGGTGCTATATTTTGCAGTAACAACTCCCTTAGAATCCAAGTCGAGATCAATCACCACATCCTATACAAGAATAGGACCTACTAGCTTTGTCACTTACAATAGCTTGCAACAGAGATGCATCTCAGTTTCAAGTGCCCCTTTACTATGATATCAAAGGTCGATGACTTTGATATGTGTGAAAAATCAGTTGAAATGCAGCAACTAGAAATTATTCTTCTAACTAATTAATTATTAAGCATTTCATTTGCTACGAATACAATGAATAATTCACACTGCAATTTCTTCACAATAAAAACACTACGGAAAATAAAATGCTAGAAATTGAGAAATAATATGCACACACAATAAAATTTGTCAGAATTCCTTTCTGACAAATGTCCCCGGAAAAACCCAATGCAGAAAACCGATGCATTAGATGAGGGTTTTATTATTATGCTGCAGTCAAATTTTGAGTACAATCTATGGATACCCAACTACCTATCCAATCAGAAAATACCTGACAAAATAATTAGAGAGACAAATTCTCTCTGTCCACAAGTAATCCTGACACTGGCTCCCTCTGAAAAGTTGGTTGTCCAAACCCTACACAAGCCGTTCTACACTGCCTCTACACAAATCCTCACACGTCACTGGAAACTTTCTTTGATGAAATCATCCTGCCTGTCTCTACTACTGGAAGTGACTCTTCGGACCTCTGGAAGACTTTCCCGACCTCTGGAAGTTAAATCAACCTCCCTCTCAACTAAATCGAATTGCTCACTATAGCATTTGCACAGTCCCTGTGCAGTTCCTGCTATGGAATACCTTTGTCACGTGCTATTTCCTCCCCGGAACTGGAAATCCTCCTTTGGCCTCCTCTGGACTCACTGCCTCTACCCCTCGTTGTCTCTGCATCCCCTCTCTGGCTCGAACTCTCCTCTGCTAAATCACTGCAACTGGGAAGCTCGATCTTTGCTAAGGAACTTGACCTCAAGTGTGTTTTTCCTCAACCCCATCGACCTCCTCTTATAATCTTCAGTTGGATCACCAACGAACACGATTAAGTCCTTCTCAACGACTGAGATCATATATGAGTCGATCCGTATGAGTCATAGAGAAATCTCACCTTTCTCAATTAATTCTTGTTAATCCCATTTGTTGCAAGTAGTTTTGAATCCGACCATACTATGCCCTAGGAGCCTGTTTGAGCCCGTATAGGGCTTTGTTAAGTCTGCACACATGTGTGTGCCTCTCAAGAGTCTCGAAGCTCTCTAGTTGTTCTATGTATACCTCCTCCTCTATCACATCATTCAAGAAGGTTGTCTGATGTCCATCCGGTGAATCTGCCATCACATCTGCGCTGCTAGACAATTGGGGCGAAGGTCTCCTCATAATCTAGCAATTGGGGCGAAGGTCTCCTCATAATCTATACCTTTCTTCTATGAATACCCCTATGCCATGAACCTAGCCTTATACTTCTCCACGCTACCATCTACAACGTACTTGATCTTTAAGATCCATCGAGAGCCCACAACTGATCTATCCTCAAGCCTTGGCACTTACCTCCCAAACATCGCTTGTCATAATAGACCTATTCTCCTCCACCATGGCATCTATCCACACCTCTTGTTGTGCAGCCTCCTGATCGCTGGAAGCTTCTTCAACCTGTCCCACCAATGCTTGGTACCTGTCTGGCTGTCTGCATTCTCTCTTGTTTGTCTTAGGAGCTCCAATGAACTCCTCTACATCTCTTAATGTTTGACAAACTTCCCTACTAGATCGACCACTAGTGGTGAGAGGTTCAACCAGCTCCTCATCCTGCCTCTATTGCTTCTTCTGTTGCGAACTAACCGGATCTCCTGCACCCGAGGATATGTTGGTACTGGTAATTGTAATAGATCCCTGTGACTATCCTTGCGACGGTCCTAGAGGATACCCTTGTGGTTGTCCCTACTGCTGAACTAATGGAGCTTTTGTTGGCTCACTCTCATCACCTACTGGCATCTTGTGAGACTTCTTGAAGGCTTTATCCTCCATAAAATTCATGTCCCATCTCATTATGATCTTCCTGCTGCTAGGAACATAGATCCTATATGCCTTAGAGGTTTTGCTATACCCAACGAAGTATCTCTTTTTGTAGTATGATCTAACTTGGTGCATTTCTCATATGGTACATGGAAATAGGCTATGCTACCAAAGATCTTGAAGTGACTGACTCCTGGTTGCTTCCCTGAGAAAACTTCTTCTGTTGTTATCTTCCCCAATGCCTTGTGAGGAACCCTGTTCTGAATATACACAGTTGTGTTACATGCCTCTACCCACAAGAACCTGGGTAAGTCTTAGTCATATAACATTGCCTTTGGAGCCCCAACTATAGATCTGTTCTTTTGCTTTGCTACCCCATTCTGCTGTGGATTGTATGGATCTGTCCACTCCCTCTAGATGTCTTCCTACGCATCATTATCTGTATACTCAGCTTCATTATATGAGCGAAGTACCTTGATCTTTTTCCCTATCGCATTCTCCACCAGAGCCTTAAAATCCTTGAAACGATAGAAGACCTCATCCTTGGTCTTCAGGAAACAGATCTAGGTTTTCCTGGAATGGTCATCAATGAAGGTAATGAAATATCTGTACCCTCCTAGAGATCTGGTGGACATAGGACCGCAAATTTCTGAGTGTATAAGCTATAATACACCATCTTCTTTGTTGTCACTTCTTGGGAATGTTTCCTTAGCATATTTCTCAAGCACGCACCCCTTGCACACATCATCATGTTTCGTGCCTAATTCTGGAACGCCTATTACTGTCTCCCTGAGTATTCTAAATGCTCCATGATGTAAATGTACCATCCTTCTATGCCATAACTCATTCAAGTCCTTGCCACTGTTATTGTTACTGCTAATCAGTGCCATTGGAAAATTAAACTGCAATTTGTACAATATGTTGCTTCGAACCCCAATCTGTTTCACCCTCTTCCAGTTTTGGTGTTTGATAAACACCTTATTCCCTACGAAGTGGACATCATATCCCTTATCCTGAAATTCGGACACTGAAATCAAGTTCATACCCAATGCTGGCACATGCAATACATCTGTAACACTAGTTCTCTCTCCTGACTCCCTTTCTAAGTCAATGGTACCCCTCCCTACTAGAGTGCATTTCGTCCTGTTTCCCATTCTTATCTGCAAGTCCATTTTCTCCTCCTTATAGCTGGAGAAATATTCTCTAACTCTTGCTATGTGAGTTGACGCTCCACTGTCTATATAGCAGACTCTCTGTGAAGCTAAGCTAGTTAAGCAAGCAAATTCGTCCTCCAATCTGGAAGACAATTTTGTAGCCTCCTGAATATAAAATTTGTCCATGGCCATACTGGAGGATTCTAGAAAATTTATTAGAGACATCCTAAGTATAATTTTTGTGTTCAATTTCTCTTCCACCCATGGATGATACTGCTACTGCGAAACTACTACAAAAACAATTACGCCTAGATCAAGAATCTGCTCTGCAAAAATACTTATCTGCTTCACCAGAACTATTTCTCGCCTTCACCACTGCATGCTGGAACTGATACTGGAAAAATCGAACCCTTCTTGCCACCTGCAACTGGAAAATTGAACCCCTGTCTAGCAATTCACATTGCCTGGCTAGGCCTTACGTAGACCTGGAAATCGAGTTGTTAGACTCCTTTTGAATCTAGAAGATTTCCTCCTTCCGCCTCTGAGCTTCCTATCTGATCAAATTAGCTTTGATTCCATGTGAAAATTCGCTTGAAATGCAACAACTGGAAATTATTCTTCTAACTGATGAATTATTAAACAGTTTATTTGCTATGGCAAACAACGATTAATTCACACTGCAATTTCTTCACAATAAAAACATTGCGGAAAATAAAATGTTGGAAACTGAGAAATAATATGCACACACAATAAAATTTGACAGTTATTTTTGGACACATGTCCCCGGAAAAACACAATGCGGGAAAATTGGTGCAGCAAATGAGGGTTTTATTATTATGTAGCAGTGAAATTTTGAGTACAATATATGGTTGTCCAACTGGCTATCCAATCAGCAAATATTTGATAAAATAATTAGAGAGAAAAATTCTCTCTCCACAAGCAATCTCGGCACTGGTTGTAAAAATTCGTTGATGGAATGATGGATGCTGTTTGATTAGATTTCTTCTATTTGTTATTTAATTGAACAAATTATTTATCGTGTACTACGGTAATATCGAAATAAAATACACTGCAGTCTTCACAATAAATTCTGTGGAAAGTAAATGCAAGAAAAAATACTAGCACAAGTACAATCACAATGATAGTTATTTTTGGAAAATCGTCCCCGGAAAAACCCAATGTGGGAAAACCGGTGCAATAGATGAGGGTTTCTTTATTATTCTTCAGCCAAATCTCTTGTACAAAATACAACCAGTAGAATAGAAGAGGAATGTCTATGAGAAATTTACAAACAATTTTTCTCACACTCCACAGTGGAGTTTTGACCCTGGAGAGGCCTTATAGCCTCACTACGTCTCACTGCGTCAGCCCTTGCGTAGTCCCAGCTTCACAACCTCTGTGCTATCTTTGTCACTGCGTCACAGCCTCTGCTCTGTCCCTCCTCTGCGCTGCTTCCTCCGGCCTTGTCGTGCACTCTTGACTCTTGTTGATGCCCTCTCTCTCCAACCTGCAACTCTCCCTTTGATTCGATTATCTCTTGTCGAACTTCAGCCAATGAGAAAATCAATCTTCTTGGGCAACTGAGTATCTGCCTGGTATATCTCCAAATGCCCATCGAAGTCCTTATAATATTCTTGTTGAGAAATCGACGACCCAGATTAAAAAAAATTCAAGGGCTAAGATTAACTTGGCTTGATGTTCGTCTTTTTCTAGAAGATTCACACCCAGTTCTATTAATACACTTTAATTACTTTAATTCCCTAAGTTTAGACTTAGGCTGTCATTACTACTAATTAATTATTTTAATAAAACCTCATCCAGGTAGAATTTCCTAAAACACTTTTAGGGTATTTTGGAAGACATGTGTCTAAGCCTCCCTGCAAAATTTGAGACTTAGAGCACATCCGATGCTACCAAAAATCAACGCTAGCTCCCTCTGAAAATCTGGTCGTCCAAAATTTGCACAGCTTCTACACAGACCCTCACATGTGTGTCTGGAAACATTCTCTGATCAAGCCATCTTACCTGCCTCTGCTGCTGGAAGTGACTCTCCAAACCTCTGGAAGACTTTCCCACACAACTTCTGCTATGGAATACCTCTGTCACTTGTTTTTGTCTCTCCAAAACTGGAAATCCTCCTCCAGACTCACTGTCTCTACCCGTCACTATCTCTGCGTCCCCTCTCTGGCTCGTACTATCCTCTGTTTAATCACTACAACTGGGAAGATCGATCTCTACCAAGGAACTCGACCTCAAGTGTGTTTTTCCTCGACCCCATCGACATCCTCTTATAATCTCCAGTTGAATCACCAACGACCGCGATTAAGTCCTTATTGACGGTTGAGATCATATATGAGTTGATCCATGTGATTTTCTAGATAAATCTCACCTTTCTCAATTAATTCTTGTTATTTAATCATTTTCCCTAAGTTAGACATAGAAAAAATTTAATTACTAACTAATTTACTTAATTGAGCTGCTTCTAGGTGGATTTTCTAGAAATGGTTTCTGGATTTTGGAGTCCTAGTGTTTGTTAGCCTCTCTGACCAAAATCGAGACTAGAACACCATCCGATGTTACAAAAACTAACAATATATCCCCATAAAATGATATTTGAAGAAAACAATTAGTACTATGAATGTGGAGAAAACAAACATATCACTCCCCTGAGAAAACAATGATATCATTGTCCATGATTCTATGAGCTTTTTCTACTCATTGGTTCCAGCTTGGCCTCCCGACTAATTCCCATACCCTAGTTACAAGACGATTCCAATCAACATACAAGGTCATCGTAGATGTACCCTTGAGGAAGAGGTTATGAGGTTCACTGTATATACCCTTCTGCATGTGTTTTTTATTGTAAATATTATCCTGAAAATATAAGATGCAATTTAAAGAAAAAAAAAGACATACAAGGCTAGGTTTAAGATGCACTTCCTGAAATGTTAAGGGATACATGTATGACAATCTTAAGTAGGCAATAATTTAGTATTTACGCTTGACTCAAGGATCTTAGATTCTATCTAACCATTTCTGAGGAGGCAATGGTTTAAGTTTCTTCGTACATATGTGCATCTAATAATACTGTGCTTATTGAAGGATATCATCTGCTGTGGACAGTTACCAAGAAGTTAAATAATTTTAAGACATGTAAAATCCCAACTCTAATATCAGAATAAGCTTTGGTTTTGTACCCGGTTGTGGGTGTGACAATCACATTTGCCTTTTTGAATATTTCCATATGAATGTACATTTGACGAGACCTGAAAATATACAACAAATGATATTAAAAATTAGATATTTTGGATCTAAAACCAATAGAAACATTCAAGAGTGAAAAATGATGATACTAATATCCAATCCTATGAATTTTGCAAGTGAAACAAGACGAAGGGATTTGTTTCTTTTGTTAAATATGACATTCTATAGAAGTTTGCACCTATCACATTTCGTATGACTACATCTTTCAGCTTTCTTATGATCATCAAAGTAAAATATTTTTTTTTTTCAATATGACTTGTGATATACACCAAGAAATATAGAATAAGAAAACAGCTAACTGCAGTCAATCAGTTAGTTTAATTTCTATGGACTCAAGGTGTTAGAAACCGGAAATTTAAGAGCAGAAAGAAAGTAATTAATTCACAGACAGCTAATTTTGCATTCATAACTTTATAATACTTTCTGAAGGTTTTTGATGAAATCAATGAGGTTACATCACTTTAAGGAGGCACTCCTCTTTTGGATTCCATTGATAGGACATCTGACATGGTAGTACAGAAGCATGTTGACCAGGTTCAATTTGAACCGGCGGTACATTATCAAGAAGGAATCCTAAACTATTCATAAACAATTCTTCTTATTTCATTCATTTATGTGCTTAAAAGAAGAATATTCTTTGCACCTTTATGACTGAGTAAGCACAATAAGAAAGGCAATGTACGTTAGAATGGGGCTACACAGAGGTAAGATTTATTTTATGCACGATTGTGGTTTTAATTAGATTGCAATGCTTATTCCTGCTTGGAAGATTGTACCTAGAAAACAAACAGGAAAGATTTTCTTCACTAGTATGTGGATACATTTTGCATTTGCTTGCTTCCATCATTTCTGACAAAGATAACATATATTCAAGAGCTTTTAAGGACTACTCTATGGATGCTGATGGATGCCAAGTTGAAGAGAAATACATCTGACAAAGATAACATATATTCAAGAGCTTTTAAGGACTACTCTACGGATGCTGATGGATGCCAAGTTGAAGAGAAATACATCCTTCCATTTCCTAATAAATGAATAGGCCGAAGTCATGAACCAAGCATTGGTGCAATTATTGTGTGCTTCCGTTGTTGCTCACATATGGTTTCCTCAAGTCCAAGATGAATCTCGATACCATGCTAACAGCAAAAGGTCTTTTACAAGTCAAGTCTGCAAGGCTTCCAACAAGTTGCCTGTAAAATGTAACATCAAACTTTGGAGAGTCACACTCCTTAGTCAACTTGGCTCTTTACTAATATGGGGTAGAAAAAGTCCTATGAAATTTTATGGTAAACCACTTCAGCAAATCAAGAGCATGCTAAGCTGAGAGATGAAGATACCATCATCTGGTTGCAAAACTTGGATGTCAAGATGTTGATGTTCATAGCATCGGATAGGTATTTCTGCATTAGCTAAGTGACAAGCATGCAAGAATTGTCCAAAGCCTTCTCAAGAAACTTGTTCAATTTATTAAGTTGTCTTTATGATTTAGCCTAAGTCCAACTTAAGCACATTAATAATTTAATTAGATTAATTGATTAATGTTCACTATGGTGTTGAATTTTGGGTAGCATTTGACGTGCTCTAGCTCCAAAACTTTGTGGAGGGGCTAAAACACATGAGATCTCCAAGACCTAGAAAATGTTTGGAGAAATTCCACTCGGAGATTAAGTTATTCAAACAATTAATTATTTTAATGGAGACCCTAAGTCTAACTTAGGGAAATTAAATAATTAAAGTGAATTAATTTAACATGTGGGTGAGAATCTAAGTTGCAGGAAATGCTGGCCCTAGGCCCGTTTCTCCAAAGAAACAAAACCGAAATGCGGAAATGCGCACTGTACGACCGGGAAATGCATTTCCGGCCGTACTGGTACGTTTCCCGTATGGGAAACGATACCAATATGGCCGGAAACGCGTTTCCCGGCCATAAAACACCATTTCCTCTTCTGTACAATGCAATTTTTCAATTTTTTTAAATTTTTTCTTCGATTTATGCAATTTAATATTATTTAATTATTTTCTATTAGGTATTGGATGCATCTAGAAGGTTTCTAAAGCTATAAAAAGAGGATTAGCCTCATTCTCTCATCACACAAATTGAGCAAGTCGATTCACTTGGTGAAGAGCGATTTTGGAGAGGAGGGAAGAAGAGAGTAGTGCTTCAGCTTGGGTGTTTTCACCATTGAGCAAAGGAGATTTCAGCAGCAAGAGAAAGAGATTTAAGGAGCAGATTTGGAGTGAGAAGTTTCCAGCTACGGCTGGTTTTTGGCTTAGCTGCAGCCATATTTCTCTTGTTTTTTCTGGCATTTTGGGGTAGCTTCAGCTATAGAAATTATTTTGGGTAAGAAGCATTCAATTTCTTTGTTTTTTCTCATTGTTTTGTCTATTTTTCAAGGGTTTATGCGACCAAAATTTTGAAAAACGTTTTTTTATTTATAGATTTGTTTTTTTATTTTTTTGCAGCAATGGCTTCTTCCATCCAAGGTTCAAGTGCAAACCCCAAGGCCAACCCAAGGGCTGAATATTATCCTCTTTGGAGGCATGTTGAGAAGCTGCAAAGATGTGGAGGTCGTGGCTCATGGGAATGGCGGTGTACTCTTTGCAATAATTGTTACAAGGGCTCTTACCCAAGAGTGAAGGCACATCTTTTGCATGGAGGAGGACAGGGGATTGCAGGTTGCATGAAAACATCTGACCCTTTAACAAGGAGGGAATATCAAAGAGAGCAAGATCAGGCTGATGGAATCAAAAGAAAGCATGATGATTTTAGTCAAGCAGCTAAAAATCCAGCAAACAGTGAGCCAAGGATTGTAATTGAAGCAAGGAAGAGGAGAGGCAGTGGCACTCAACAACTAGAACAACCACCATCCAGAGGGGCATCTGGTACTGTTCAAGATAGCAGGATTGCTAAACTGGTGAATGTGCAAGGAAGAGAAGAAGCTGATTCCAGAGTGGCTCGGTGCATCTATGCATGTGGTCTTCCATTCAATGTTGTTAGCTCCCCTTATTGGCAAGATATGATAAGGGCAGTTAACAAAGCTCCTCAAGGGTACAAGGGGCCCAACTATGAGAAAGTTAGAACTCAACTTCTAAAAAATGAGAAGGATCTTGTGGAGGATGTGCTATCACCAATTCGTTCTTCTTGGACTAGCTCTGGGGTTACCATAGTCTCAGATGGATGGACAGATACAAGGCATAGACCATTGATAAACATCATTGCCACTTCACCAAAAGGAGCAATGTTTCTAAAGGCAGAAGACTGCTCGGGAGAGGTAAAAGATGCACAATTCATTATTGATGTCATTATCAAATCTATTGAACAGGTTGGTCCTAACAAGGTGGTGCAAGTTATCACGGATAATGCACCAGTATGCAAAGCTGCAGGTTTGATTATTGAGGGGAGGTATGACCACATCTTTTGGACACCCTGCATTGTCCACAATCTGAATCTGATCTTAGAGGAGATCGACAATAAAGTTCCATGGATAAAGGAACTCATAGGGGAAGCAAGGGAAATTGTGAAATTCATCACCAACCACCACCAGTCTCAAGCAATATTTCGAGAGTACTCCAAATTGGAGTTGTTAAAATTTGCTGAGACAAGATATGCCTCAAACTTCATAATGTTGCGCCACCTTGTTGAAGTTAAGCAAGCATTAGTGTTTATGGTGGTGAGTCAGCTTTGGGTTGAGTGGAGACAGGCAGATTCAGAGCGGGGAACTGCGGTGCGTAGATTGTGCCTTGATGAGGATTGGTGGAGCAAGGTGGATTTCTTGCTGTTGTTCACAACCCCTGCATTTAAGCTTCTTCAACATGCTGACACTGACCAACCTTTCTTAGGAGAGGTCTATGATGGCATGGATTCCATGGTTGAGAAAACTATGGAAATTAATTATTATTTCACAGGAGTCACCACAGCTTTTGTTTGTAGATGGTCAGTTTGCCGAATTAATCAAGAGAATCATTGTTGACAGGTGGAACAATTTCAACACTCCATCGCATACTTTAGCACATTCCTTCAACCCAAAATTTTATGATGAGGAACTTATTGCTCAAAGCAATGGGAAGAGGAAAGCACCCCATAAGGATAGAGAGGTGGCTAATGGGGTGAAAAAAGCCCTTATGAGAATTTTTCCAGCTCATCTACACAGGGAGGTGAAGGACGAATTTGCCAGTTTTGCTGCAGGTATAGATGATTATTCAGATATATCATCTTTGGAGGAGAGAAGCACCATGAATCCAGTTAGGTGGTGGATTTTCATGGAGCAAATGGTGTACATTTGCAAAACCTTGCCATTCGCGTCTTTTCACAAGTGGCAAGTTCTTCATCGGCAGAAAGGAATTGGAGCACCTATGGTTTTATTCATTCTGTGAAGCGCAACAGGTTGGGCTCACAGAAGGTAGAGGATCTTGTTTATGTGCACTCCAACCTTCGGCTTGCATCTCGTAGGGGTCCAAAATATGGCAATGGTCCTTCTAAGGAGTGGGATGTGGAACCAGAAAATCCTGATTTGGATCTCTCTCTTGCTGCCTTGAATATTGAGGACTAGGATCATAGAAGTGGAATTGGCCAAACGTCTTCTTCAGCTACACCATCCACTGTTGAGCATGCTTCTGCTGCTATATTTGATGAGGATTCTGATAATGAGTATTATTCTTTTGACTTTATTGTACTTGCAGCCTCATATATATAATAAAGATTGATTTTGACATTTTGATATATAATAAAGGTTGGTTTTGGAGGTTCCGATATTGCTATTTTCATTATGTGTGCGTTATCAATGATCATTCATGAGTAAATGTGTTGTAACTTGTAAATTTGTAATAGTTTATGCTTTGAATTTATGATTTATCATGTATGTTTTAAATTTGTATGATTTCACATAACATTTCTTAAATGTCCTAAATTATAATATAAATATAAATTTTATATATATATATATATACTGCGTTTCCCCGTTTCCAAAATTTGGGAAGGTCGCGTTTCGCTTCGCTTCCCGTTTCGGAAACTTGTTTCCATTTCCCCGTTTAGTGCAACCTCGGTGAGAATGTTCTAAGTAATGAGGATCAAGTCTTTTCTAATCTTAGCCGTCGATTAGAGATTAAATCACGACCATTGATTCGTCAACTGGAAAAGTATTAAAGGAAGGGTTGGGGTCAGTTGGAGAACACACACAGAGTGGCAGCACTTGAGCTAAGTCAAAATTCTGGGCCGTGGTTTGCTGAGAATTTTCAAGTGAGCTTGTAGTGCAGCGAGGGGCAGTTCGGCAGTGGGATTTTTTATCCAAGGCCGAGAATACAATAGTAGAGAGGCAGATCAACACCAAAGGAGCAACGCAGGCCCAAGAGGGGTGACGCAGGCCCAACAGGGGTGGCGCAGGCCCAACCAGGCTCACACAGGCCTAGAGGGGTGACGCAAGCCTAGAAGAGTTGATGCAAAGCCGAAAGCAGCAATGCTGGGGTTTCAGTGGGCCAGATCGGGCTCATATTCAGCAGATCAGAAAGGGTGATGCAACCACACTGAAGGGTGACGCAGTCTCAGCGCAGAGCTTGCTAGGGACTGCGTAGGCACCTATGGGGTTCTTCATTCTAAGCTGAATCAACCAAAATATCTGTCTCCGGAGATAGAGGTACTTCTGTCGGGATTTTCTCTGTTGGGTAAACCACTACTAGTACCCTAGTTTGTATTCAAAAATCTGCATAATAATAAAACCCTCAAGAGTTGATGCACCGGTTTTCCTGCATTGCGTTTTTCCGGGGACATTTGTCCAAAAAATCTTATGTGTCCTTTGTCGAATGTGCTTAATTCTTCAGTACTTGATCTGTATATTTGTGTAGGCAGCAGTGTATTTACTTTGTTGTTTTTCTTGTATTATTTAGAAAAATAACTTGTTAAGTTAATAAAACAAGTAGGAAAAGTAAATCAGATTACTGTTGTAGGATTTTTGTTTAGTAAATTCACAAATTTTCACATGGTATCAGAGCAATTGCAGATCATCGAGAGCTGAAGCCATTAGCGAAGAGATGAAGCTTTTGTTGCAGGAAGGCGGTTGTCCCGAGTGACAACGCAGATCCAGAGAGAGGCAAAGAAGGGTGACACAGTCACCTGTGGAGCTCACACAGAGCCAGCAATGCTCACGCAGAGGGATACAAATCTAGGAAGAGTGACGTTGTAGCTGCGCAGAGGCAACACAATGCTTGCTGGGCCAGCGCAAAAATTTTGAGCTCTGGTTGTCGTGGCTGGAAGTGCAATTTTTTCTTTGGAAGTTGTTGGTGGGGCATTGTTTTTTCGGTGCCGAACAGTGTCTAGCAGGGTGTGACAAAGTAAGGGGAAGCAGATCCTCAGCAAAATTTCTCGCCAAGAAGTCTGAGATCTGATCAGAGGAGAGGGTTGATTCGACAACAGTTGGTGGAGAATTTCTGGGAGGGAAATCACTTGTCAGAGGGAGCATATTCTCTAGAGGGTTTCTAGCACCAAGAAACCCAGATTCGAGTCTTTTGCCGAGGGAAGTAGTAGAAGAAGGGAGAAGAGTATTCGCTTCGACATCTTTTGAGCAGAGATGGCTGCACATGGATTGAGGGATCGAGATAGGTTGGATGGATTATCCAACTTCATCGTCTGGAAGGCTAGAATCATGTCAATTCTAGATGAATATCGCATCAAAGATCATGCCGAGAAGGTTGTAGTTGTTCCTGTTGACGTTGATCCGTTGAAGAAGTATGAGGAAGTACAAGCAAGGGCCAAGCGCTTGATTATGGACAGGGTCAAGGATCATGTGGTCCCACATATTGCTGAAAAGAACACAACAAATGAGATGTGGACGTCGTTGACCTCAATGTATCAGGGGACTTCTGTACAAAGGAGAATGCTTCTGGAGAATTAGCTTTGGTTATTTCAGATGCATAAGGGAGAGGAAATCGACCCCTTCCTCATTATATTGAAGGTGATTCGTGATCAGCTGGCTGCTATAAGGGGCACTCCTACTAAGGGTCTATTGGTTAGGACTGCCCTGAATGCAGTGTCTAAAGAGTGGGAGACCTTTGTCCAAGGCATTTTGGGCAGAGCGACACTTCCAAATTGGGAAGACATGTGGGCAACTCTTCGATAGGAAGAGATCAGGAGGATGAGCAAGGCTGGCAGCAACAGCGGAGGAATCAAGATCAAGGAGGAGGAGGAATATGCGGCTCTCGCATCTAAGGGGCAGCGAGGGAAGAAGAAGAAAGAATTTTCAAATGTCAGGTGCTTCAGATGTGGTGAACTAGGACATTTCGCCACAACTTGTCCTCAGAAGAAGAAGGGCAAGGAAGGCTTTGATTCAAAAGCTGCAAAAGCTAAGGGTGATGATGGGAGTGATGACGATGTGGCTATGAGTGCACATGTGCCTCGAGAGAAGAGGTGGGGCGACATAGATCTGTAGATCGAACTACAAATAGTGGTGGAGGGCAAGATCCTTGAGGTGTCCAAACTCTTGGATCACATACGAGCTACGGGAGCCCTTAATGACAGTAGTAGGATGACTGGAGTGAGTTGGTGCGAAGGATTATGGAGGCACATTGGCAGAGCTAGGATGCTGAAGACTGGAGCAGCACAGAGGAGAGGCAACAGTAGCGTAGAAGCAGCAACGTAGAGGTTGATGGGATTTCAGCAGCACAGAGGTGCTTACATAGAACAGAGCAGCAACAACACATATTTCTAGAGGGTCAGCGCAGATTAGCAGCAGAGGGTGTTTCAATATCGAGATGCAGCCAGATTGACTTCTCTGTCAAGATTTTGGGTGTTGTCCTTCAGTTGCTTACTTCTCAGCAACTGAGTTGCAGTGCAACAGTTAGTAGTGGCAATGTTATGGGCATCATGACGCAGCATTTGAGAGGGAGATGCAGTACAGATGAGGCAGTGACTGTGGCAGAGTCATGGGCAGCAATACAGAAGGCAGCTGCACAGAGGATGAGGAGCAACGGGATAAGCATCAACAGCACAGGGGACCGATGTCATGGATCAGGGTGATACTTCATGTTGAAGTGTTGCTAGAGCACATTCATCGCTAAGAGGGAGTGTTGATTTTTGGTTAGCATCGGATGTGCTCTAGCTCTGAAACTTTGTAGAGGGGGTAGAACACATGAGATCTCCAAGACCCAGAAATCGTTTGGAAATATTCCAACTGGAGATTAAGTTATTCAAATAATTAATTATTTTAATGGAGACCCTAAATTAATTTAACATGTGGGTGAGAATGTTCTAAATAACAAGGATCAAGTCTTTTCTAATCTTAGTCGTCGATTAGAGATTAGATCACGATCGTTGATTCGTCAACTGGAAAAGTATTAAAGGAAGGCTTGGGTTCAGTTGGAGAACACACACAAAGTGGCAACACTTGAGCTAGGTCGAAATTTTGGGGCGCGGTTTGCTGAGAATTTTCGAGTGAGCTTGCAGTGCAGTGAGGGGCAGTTTGGCAACGAGATTTCTGATCCAAGGTCGAGAATACAATAGTAGAGAGGCAAATCAACACCAGAGGAGTAGCGCAGGCCCAAGAGGGGTGACGCAGGGCCAGCCAGGCTCACGCAAAGCCAGCACAGAGGCTCACGCAAGCCGAGAGGGGTGACGTAGGCCTAGAAGAGCTGACGCAAATCCAGAAGGGGAAGCGTTGGGTTTTCAGTGGGCTAACACGGGCTCATATTTAGCAGATCGGAAAGGGTGACGCAACCACATTGAAGGGTGACGCAATCTCAGCGCAGAGCTATCTAGGGACTGCGTAGGTGTTGAGATTTTGTATAGTTGGTGTAGCACCGGGTGTGCTTTAGCCCTGAAATTTTGTGGAGGGGCTAAGACACACTTGAACTCCAAAACCCAGAAAGTGTTTTGTGAAATTTTAGCTGGTGTTCAATTTATTCAAATAATTAATTATTTTAATGGATTTCCTAAGTCTAAACTTAGGAAAATTAAATAATTAAAGTGAATTAATTAACACATGTACTGAAATGTTCTAAAAGACACGGATCAAGTAGTCTTTTAATCTCAGTCGTTGATGAATGTTTTAATCTCGGTCGTTGATGAGATGAATGAAAAAGTATAAGAGAAAGGCTTGAGGGTCAGTTGGAGACACACACACAGTTGCAGAACTGAGAGACTGATCTGGAATTCTAGGGCATGGTTTGCTAAGAATTTCCGGAGGAGTTTTCTGTAGTGAGGGGTAGTATTGGCTGAGGGGATGATCTGATCCCGACGTAAAGCTAACGTAAGGCCTGCATCACCCTCTTTGGGGTTACACAGTCCCTCTCTAGGCAGCGTAGTGGCACACAGAGCCTAGTAGGGCTGACGCTGGGGCTTGAGGGGCAACACTGGGGTTTCTAGGGCCAACTCCGGGCTGAGTCGTATAAATCCCGTTTGAAGGTGTGGATCAGTCAAATATTTTGTCATGGAACAACAGGTTAGTTGTAGATTTCTTTTATTCTTTGTCAGGTTTTCCAGATCTGGAACCCAGATTTACTATACTCAGAATCTACTTAATAAAATAAACCCTCATATTTGTTGCATCAATTTTCCCACTCTAGGTTTCTCCAGGGACTCATGTCCAAAAATCCATGTGTCATTTTGTTTGAATGAGCGTAGTATTCAGTAAATGATCTGCATGTGTAGATTGTTAGTTGTGTTTACTTCGGTATTTTCTGAAGATAACTTGTATAATTTAAACCAAGTAGGAGAAGTAAACCATGATACTGCAGTAGAAATTTTCACATGGTATCAGAGCGATAGCAAATCAAGTAGAATCTCCAGCAATCAGTTGGAGAATATTTTTTCTGCAAGATAGCAACAGAAGCAGCAGAGATCCGGAAAGGGTAGCTTGACAGCAAGAGGATGAAGATCCAGGAAGGGACAGCGCTGCAGATTCAGAGGCCATGAGGCATACGCAGAGCCTTCCCAAGCCAGCGTAAGAACTGCATCACCCAGTCTGGGGTTACGCAGTGTTGAGATTTTGTGTATTTGGGGTAGCATCAGTTGTTCTCTAGCTCCCAAATTTTGTGGAGGGACTAGAGTACACGTGATCTACAAGACCCAAGAATGGATTTGAGAAATTTCAGTTGGTGTCCAAGTTATTCAAATAATTAATTATTTTTAATGGATTTCCTAAGTCTAACTTAGGAGAATAAAATAATTAAAGTGAATTAATTAACACATGTGCTGAAATTGTCTTAAGTCACATGGATCAAGCAGTCTTTTAATCTCAGGTGTTGATGGGTGATTTAATCTCGGTCATTGAAGGGTTCAAGGAACAAGTATAAGAGAAAGGTTTGAGGGTCAATTGAAGAAAAACAATTCTGGTAGAACTGAGGAATAGATCTAGAATTATAGGGCGGGTTTGCTAAGAATTTCCGGAGGAATTTCCTGCAGTGAGGGGTAGTATTGGCCAAGGGAATGATCTAATTCCAGGGCCAAGAGGTAGAGGACCAGCAACAAGGATAGCACGGAGGGGCTTCAGAGCCATGTAGTCCAGCAGGGGCAACGCAGAGGCATCTAGGGCCACGCAGGGCTGACGCTGGCCTAGAAAAGGTAGCGTAGGGGCAACGTAGACCCTCCAGGGGTAACGCAGGCCTTCCTAGGGCCACACAGATGCTGACGCAGGCCCTCTAGGGAAACACTAGGGCTTCAGAAGCAGCTCTGAGGGTTTCTAGGGTCAAATCTAGGTTGAGTCCTGTAAACCCTGTTTGAGGGTGTGGATCAGTTAGATATTTGGCACTAGATCTTTAGGTTAGCTGCAGATTTGATATATTTTATTCTTTGTTGGGTTTTCCAAGTTTGGAACCTAGATTTGTTGTACTTAGAACTACTTAATAATAAATCCTCATATATGTTGCACCGGTTTTCCCACTTTGGGTTTTTCCGGGGACTTATGTCCAAAAATCCATGTGTCATTTTGTTGCATGAGTGCATTATTCAATAAATGATCTACATGTGTAGGTTTTAGTTGTGTTTATTTTCAATATTTTCTAAATCTAATTTCTGAAAATAACTTGTATTAATTAAATCAAGTAGGAGAAAATAAACCAATACACTGCAGTATATTTTTCACATGGTATCAAAGCGATAGTAGATCAAGCTGAATCTCTAGCAATCAGCTGAAGAAATATTTTCTGCAGGGTGGCAGAAGGAGCAGCAGATCCGGAAAGGGCATCTTGACAGCAGGAGAAGTAGATCCAGGAGAGCGCTGAAGCTGTAGAATGCCTCTAGGCTTACGCAATCCCTTCCCAGGGCATCGTAAGGACTGCGTCACCTAGTCTGGGGTTATCCAGTGCACTTCTGAGCAGCACTGGGACTGCGTTAGGCCATCCAGGAAGACGCAGTCCAGTCACTTCTCCTGGTTGCAGAAGAATTTTGCCAAGATCCGAAAGCAGTGCTTCAAATCTTCACCAGTGCTGGTGGGGTAGAGATTTTGTAGGTGCAAAATTGTGCCTAGCTAAGGCAACAAAGGCGGGAGGAAGATAGTCATTCAGTAGATCTGAGCCAAACAGATCTGAGATTCGATTAGGAGGATCGGAGAATACTGTCCGTTTGAGTTTTGATGGAAGATTTCTGGGAGGGAAGTCGGTTTTCAACAAAAGCAGCTTCTAGAGGGTTTCTAGTCACCAAGAAACCCAGATCTAGAGGGAGAAGTATTGTTTCTTTCAGATCTGAGCAAAGATGGCTCGATATGGACAGAGGGATCAAGATACATTGGACGGCATGTCCAACTATGTTATCTCGAAGGCCAGAATCCTCTCATTTCTAGATGAGTATGGACTCAAAGAGCATGTAGAGAAGGTCCTTGCTGTACCAACCGATGCAGATCCACTCAAGAAGTATGAAAAAAATCAAGGGCGGACGAAGCGTTTGATCATAGACGGAGTCAAGGACCACGTGATTCCTCATATTGCTGGTAAGACTACAACAAATGACATGTGGTTAGCCTTGGAGACGATGTACCAAGGAGGCTATGTGCAAAGAAGAATGCTTCTTGAGAATCAGATGGAGATGTTCCAAATGATGAAGGGTGAAGAGATAGATCCATTCCTCTTCCGACTTCAAGCTATCTGAGACTAGCTAATTGGCATGGGTGCTAATCCAAATGAAGGGATCCTAGTGAGGACAGCCCTAAATTTTGTCTCTGAAGAATGGGAAACGTTTGTCCAGAGCATTCTGGGAAGGTCAACGTTACCATCATGGGCAGATATGTGGGCTATTCTCCGCCAAGAGGAGATCAGGAGGATCACCAAGAAGCATTCTATTAGTGGAGGAAGTGTATCAGCCAGAGTGAAGAGAGAAGCGGAGGGGGATGCAGCGCTTGCATCAAGGGAAAAGAAGCAAGGGAAGAAGAAGAAGGACCTCTCCAAGGTTCAGTGCTTTAACTGTGGTGATCTTGGTCATTTCACTAGCAATTGTCCTAAGAAGAAGGACAAAGGAGCTTCTAATTCCAAGGCTGCAGCAGCAAATGACGATGGCTCTGATGATGATGAAACCATGAGTTCTCATGCCCCTTGAGAGAAGAGGTGGGGTGACATGGATCTGTAGAGCATCTACAGATAGTGGCAGGATCCTTGAGTCAACCCTACTCTTGGATCACATATGAGCTACGAGAGCCTTAAGACGGTAGCGGGATGAGTCGAGAGATGGTTGCAGATGACCACATTGAAGCAAAAGAGGGAGCTGAAGAGTTGAAGAGGGAGCAACGTAATGCAGAGGCAACAACAGCGTGAAGGCAACAGCACAGAGAGGTTGATGGGACTTCAGCAGTGCAGAGAAGCTAGACTCACGTAGTGCAGTGTTGCAGCATGACAGTGTCTCTAGGAGGACAGCGTGATTCAACATCCAGGAAGCTTCAGTGGTGGAGGGAAACTTGACTTGTCTATTAAACAGTTGGGCAGAGTCTTTCAGTTGCTTACTTCTCAGCAACTGAGTTACAGTGTAGCAGTTAGCAGTGGTAGTGCTAGGGGCAACATGATGTAGCAATTTCAGAGGGAGTTGCAGTACAGATGTGGCAGTGACATGGACAGCAGTATAGAGAGCAGTAGTGCAGTAGATGGAGGGTAGCAGGCCAAGCATCAACAGCACAGATCTAGTACTCGAGATCTCGTAATGCATGGTGTGATGTATTGCTAGAACACACTCCTAATGCTAAAAGAGGGAGTGTTTAGATTTTGTGTATTTGGGATAGCATCAGTTGTGCTCTAGCTCCCAAATTTGGTGGAGGGACTAGAGTACACTTGATCTACAAGACCCAGAAATGGATTTGAGAAATTTCAGTTGGTGTCCAAGTTATTCAAATAATTAATTATTTTTAATGGATTTCCTAAGTCTAACTTAGGAAAATAAAAACATTAAAGTGAATTAATTAACACATCTGCTGAAAATGTCTTAAGTCACATGGATCAAGCAGTCTTTTAATCTCAGTCGTTGATGGATGATTTAATCTCAACCATTGAAGGGTTCAACGAAAAAGTATAAGAGAAAGGCTTGAGGGTCAGTTGAAGAAAAATAATTCTGGTAGAACTGAGGAATAGATCTGGAATTCTAGGGTGGGTTTGCTAAGAATTTCCGGAGGAATTTCCTGTAGTGAGGGGTAGTATTGGCCAAGGGAATGATTTGATTCCAGGGCCAAGAGGCAGAAAGAGGCAGAGGAGTAGCAACAAGGATAGCGCAGAGGGGCTTCAGAGCCACGCAGTCTAGCAGGGGCAGCGCAAAGGCAACGCAGAGGCAGCTAGGGCCACGCAGGGCTGACACTGGCCTAGCAAAGGCAGTGCGGGGGTAGCGTAGACCCTCCAGGGGTGACGCAGGCCCTCCTAGGGCCACGGAGAGGCTAACGCAGGCCCTCTAGGGCAACGCTAGGGCTTCAGAAGCAGCGCTTAGGGTTTCTAGGGTCAAATCTGGGCTGAGTCTTGTAAATCCCGTTTGAGGGTGTGGATTAGTCAGATATTTGGCACTAGATCTTCAGGTTAGCTGCAGATTTGATATCTTTTATTCTCTGTTGGGTTTTCCAAGTTTGGAACCCAGATTTGCTGTACTCAGAACTACTTAATAATAAACCCTCATATCTGCTACACGGGTTTTCCCGCTTTGGGTTTTTCCGAGGACTTATATCCAAAACTCCATGTGTCACTTTGTTGCATGAGTGCATTATTCAGTAAATGATCTGCATGTGTAGGCTGTAGTTGTGTTTATTTTCGGTATTTTCTTAATCTAATTTCTGAAAATAACTTGTATTAATTAAATCAAGTAGGAGAAAATAAACCAATACACTGCATTAGATTTTTCACATGCAGTCCACTTCTGAGTAGCGTTGAGGCTGCGTTGGGCCAGTCAATGAGATGCAATCCTATATTCCTTCTATTGCAGAAAGCCTTGCCAAGATTTGGAAGCAATGCTTTAGATCTTCAACAATGCTCATGTGGTAGAGATTCTGCCGGTGCAGAATTGTGCCTAGCTAAGTCAACAAAGGCGGGAGGAAGACAGCTACTCAGCAGATTTGAGCCAAACAGATCTGAGATTCGATTAGAAGGGTGATCGAAGAGTCCTGTCCGATTGTGTTTGGGTGAAAGATTTCCAGGAGGGAAATCAATTATCAGAAGAAGCAGCTCCAGAGGGTTTTTAGTCACCAAGAAACCCAGATCCAACATTTTTTGTTGAGTGTTGAAACAGAAAGAGGGAGAGGAGTATCTATTCTGACAGATTTGAACTAGATGGCTTCTCATGGGCTGAGAGACCAGGACAGATTAGACGGTGTGTCCAAATTTGTCATCAAGAGGGCTAGGATCCTATCAGTCCTAGATGAGTACGACATCAAGGATCATGCAACGAGAGTTCTAGTTGTGCCTGCAGATCCTAATCCTCTAAATAAATTTAAGGAGAATTAAGCACGGACCAAGCGATTGATCATGGACGGAGTAAAGGATCACGTTGTACCACATATTTCTGAAAAGAATACAGCAAAGGACATGTGGGTTGCTCTAGAAGTAATGTATCAAGGAAGCTCTATCCAACGGAAAATGCTCTTAGAGAATCAAATGAGGCTTTTCCAAATGCAGAAGGGTGAGGAAATAGATGCTTTCCTTTTCCGACTTCAGACCATCCGAGACCAAATGGTTGGCATGGGTGCAACTCAAGAGGAAGGGCTCTTAGTGAGGACTACCCTGAATGCAGTCTCCGAGGGATGGGAAACATTTGTCCAGAGTATGTTCGGCAGAGCAACGTTACCATCCTGGGCAGAGATGTGGGCTATCCTCCGCTAAGAGGAGATTAGGAGTATCACCAAGAAGCAGAATATAAGTGGTGGGACAGTCTGAGTGAAGAAAGAAGAGGAAGATGATGTAGCCCTTGCACCAAAGGAAAGAAAACAGCAAGGGAAGAAGAAGAGAGATCTTTCCAAGGTCCGGTGCTTTAACTATGGCGAACTTCGACACTTCGCTAGCACTTGTCCTAAGAAGAAGGACAAAGGAGCTTCTGATTCCAAGGCTGCAGCAACAAAGGATGATGGTTCTGATGATGATGCAGCCATGAGTGCTCATGTGCCTCAAGAGAAGAGGTGGGGTGACATGGATCTGTAGAGCATCTACAGATAGTGTGGTGGGATCCTTGAGTCAGCCCTACTCTTGGATCACATATGAGCTACAGGAGCCTTAAGACGGTAGCGGGATGAGTCGGGAGATGGTTGCAGAAGGTCACATTGAAGCAGAAGGGAAAGCTGAAGAGCTGAAGGGAGAGCAGTGGAATGCAGAGGCAGCAACAACGTGGAGGCAGCAATGCAAAGGGGCTGATGGGACTTCAGCAGTGCAGAGAGGTTGTGCTCACGCAGTGCAGTGTAGCAGCATAACAGTGGCTTCAAGAGGACAGCATAAATCAGCAGCCAGGGAGCTTCATTGATAGATGCAGCTTGACTTATCTGTCAAACAGTTGGGAAAAAGTCTTTCAGTTGCTTACTTCTCGGCAACTGAGTTGCAGTGCAGCAGTTAGCAGTGGCAGTGCTATGGAAACATGATGCATCAAGTTGATAGGGAGCTGCAGTCCAGATGTGGTAATGTCAGTGGCAGTGGCATGGGCAGCAGTACAGAGAGCAGCAGTGCAGTAGGTGAAGGACAGCAGGCCAAGCATCAACAGCACAGAAACCAACAACAAGATCTTGCAGTGCATGGTGTGGATGCATTGCTAGAGCACACTCCGTGCTAAGAGGGAGTGTTGAGATTTTGTATAGTTAGTGTAGCATCAGGTATGCTCTAGCCCTGAAATTTTGTGGAGGGGCTAAGACACACTTGAACTCCAAAACCCAAAAAGTGTATTGTGAAATTTCAGCTGGTGTTCAAGTTATTCAAATAATTAATTATTTTAATGGATTTCCTAAGTCCTAACTTAGGAAAATTAAATAATTAAAGTGAATTAATTAACACATGTGCTGAAATGTTCTAAAAGACACGGATCAAGCAGTCTTTTAATCTCAGTCATTGACGAATTTTTTAATCTCGATCATTGATGAGATGAATGAAAAAGTATAAGAGAAAGGCTTGAGGGTCAGTTGGAGACACACACACAGTGGCAGAATTGAGAGATTGATTTGGAATTCTAGGGCAGGGTTTGCTAAGAATTTCCAGAGGAGTTTTCTGTAATGAGGGGTATTATTGGCTGAGGGTATGATTTGATCCCGGAGCCAAGAGTTAGTAAGAGGCAGAGGAGCAGCAAACAAGGACAACGCAGAGGAGCAGAGAGCGGAAGCAGCAGCTACGCAGCCACTACGTAGGCCAAGGAAAGGGCAGCGCTGCAGCTCCAAAGGGTTTCAGAATTACGCGGAGGGTTTCCAACGCCAACGTAAGGCCTGCGTCACCCTCTTCGGGATTATGCAATCCCTCTCTGGGCAGTGTAGTGGCACACAGAGCCTAGCAGGGCTGACGCTAGGGCTTCAGGGGTAGTGCTGGGGTTTATAGGGCCAGATCCGGGTTGAGTCTTGTAAATCTCGTTTGAGGGTGTGGATTAGTAAGATATTTGGTCTTGGAACAACAGGTTAGCTGCAGATTTCTCTTATTCTCTGTCGGGTTTTCCAGATTTGGAACCCAGATTTACTGTACTCAGAATCTACTTAATAAAATAAACCCTCATATTTGTTGCACCGATTTTCCCACATTGGGTTTTTCTGGGGACTTATGTCCAAAAATCCATGTGTCACTTTGTTTGAATGAGTGTAGTATTCAGTAAATGATTTGCATGTGTAGATTGTTAGTTGTGTTTACTTCAGTATTTTCTGAATCTAATTTTTGAAGATAACTTGTATAATTTAAACCAAGTAGGAGAAGTAAACCATGATAGTGCAGTAGAATTTTCACAGTAGGCACCTGTGGGGTTCTTCATTCTGAGCTGAATCAGCCATAATATCTGTCTCCAGAGATAGAGGTACTTTTGTCGGGATTTTCTCTATTGGGTAAACCACTACTAGTACCTTAGTTTGTATTCAGAGATCTGAATAATAATAAAACCCTCAAGAGTTGTTGCACCAGTTTTCCCACATTGGGTTTTTCTAGGGACATTTGTCCGAAAAATCTTGTGTGTCCTTTGTCGAATGTGATTAATTATTCTGTAATTTATTTGTTATTTGTGTAGGAAACAGTGTATTTACTTCGATGTTTTTCTTGTATTATTCAGAAAAAAAATAACTTGTTAAGTTAATAAAACAAGTAGGAGAAGTAAATCAAATAACTGCTATAGGATTTATGTTTAGTAAATTCAGAAATTTTCACATACAGTACTTTTGCATAGGCCTACCTGTATATGTGTGTAGAAGTCACCTAATGCACCCTTAAACTTAGCAATTAGTTTAGTGATTAAAATCATTTATTTTATAATACAAAAGTGAGTTGATCTAATGAAATCCAAAGGATTTTGCATTAGAGAATTAGATGAACCTCAACTGTCAATCTCAAGTGAGGTGAGATCTAATCTCAACCATTAATCACTTTGGATATTAGGGTTGTCGATTCAGTGATAACTCAAGCTTATAAAAAAATTGTTAGGCAAAGAGAAAAGACATACAACATAGATTGAGCAAAAGACACGATGAGAGTGAGATCACAGTGACTGGGTGGAGAAGGATGTCCATTAAAGTGTGCTAGGTTCGAGGAACGTGCAAAGAGCAACAAGGGAGATCCAGATCAACCAAGAAAGATTAAAGGATAGATCTAGAGTGGAATCTGTAGGATCATATCTAGATTCATTGTTGTATATATAATATCCTCAGAGGGCCACTTTCCATGTGGAGCCCAAGTAGGTTCTATTGCACACAGTCCAACAGGGATCCTAGAAGGGGTACCTAAGGGACACCTACTAGACCAAATGACAACAATGGGACAAAAACCCACTGTCACCTCAGTCAATGTCCCCTTCTCTTTACGGACTTTCACCAATGGGAGGAGTCTCGGTATGAAGGAAATCACTTGAAATGATAGGATCAATGGCAAGGTATGAAGTAATTTCGAAGGCACATTCAAGGAGAGACTCAATTATAGCTTGATGAAGGAAAGACTCTCCAGGAAAGACCTAAGGGGAGAGTCAAGACTTAGGGTTATTAATATTCAGTGATGATGAGTATGCTAGGATCAAGACTTCCAAGGTGAGGAAAGACCTCTCTAGGAACTTTGTAAGATGATGCTTCTTCAAAATAGGGTTTTTGCTCCACTAGAGAGACCTAGAAAGAAATCCAAGCAAGACGTAGGGTCTTTGAGTAATCGTGGGAGGAATTCCTCCAATATGGTCACTGGGCCAAGCAAGGTTACAGAAAGGGTCAAGAAATGATCAATTTCTCAAAGTTTATGTGTAAAAGACCCTCAAGAAGACCTCTAAACCTATGACACTGAAGATAAGCTTCCAAAGTTAGAGCTAGGACTTGCGTTTTCTTGAAAACCAATGGTGGGAATTCCACCAAACCTGGAGATCAACTAGAGGACACACCAACGCAGTTCCTTGTCCAGACGGATTCAAAAATAGTCCCTCCCATGGATTTTGTAGGGAGCCCCAGCTAGGTTGTCTAGGATGGGAGGTTGGAAATTTGGGAGGAGCAGAAGAGAAGGAAAATAAGGGTGATCACCAGTTTTTCTTGGACTAGTGCCTACTTTCCGTAGCTATAGAGTCAATGATGTTCAAAATTTTGCTAAATTCATTCTCAATGAGATCAAAAGGCAGTGCCCTAGCACCAACCTTTCAACAATTACCCACCCAAGATCCATGGAGTTTCATGGAAGAAAATCAAATTTAAATCCACTAGGAACATTCATCTACTTGTTGTTCAATGAGTAACATATGCAATTTCACAATCTAACAATCTTTACCATGATTTTCAATAAATTAGAGCACAAAAGAACTAGCTAGTTGCAATAATTCCACACATTAAACATTGTTTCATGAAATATTTTCAAGAAAATCCTTACAAGATAACAAGAGATATATCCAACCAAAGACCAAGAGATAGTGAAATTAGCTCCCAAAAATATTGAAATGCATCAAAGACATCCAATGATCCAACTTCGTCCAAGAGAAAGAAGTGTGAAATTATTTTACAAGAGATCCAAGTGTGATGATGATGATCTCTCTCAATGGGAGAGATCTAAAACCAAAAAATCATTTCTGGGAATTCCAACTAGCGACGACTTAATTAGATTATTAGTCAGTTTTTAAATATTTCCTAAGTCTACACTTAGGGAATATGATTAATTAATTAGAATTAATTAAGTCATGGTGTGAATGTCCTAGAGACTCACATGAATCGATTTCAAGTTAATCCTAGCCATCTATGAAGATCTAATCTTGGTCGTTGAAGTCTCAACAGAGGATTATATGAGAAGTCGATGGGGCTTGGAGATCATGCACTTGAGCAGTTCGATTTGACTAGGAAATGAATTTCCAGAGTAGCAATTATTTGTTGTCGGAGAGAGATTCAGTGAGATCGAAGCAGTGAGAGAAGGGAAGAGACAAGCCAAAGGAGGCATTCTAGATCCGGTGAGTGCATTTGCAGAGAGGCAGAGAAGCCACAGTGAGGCTGACGCTGTGGAAACGTAGTAGCCTCTAGAGGAAAATTCATATTTGCTGGGGAGAAGCAGTGATTCAGTGCCAAAAGCTAGGAAGAGGTTCCAGAGGCCAGGAGAGTCATTTTCCCAGACAATAGTTGACCATATGGCTTGAGGAGAAGTTGTTTCGAGCTAGGTGATGCAGAGACTGCGTGAGGATGACGCAATGATTGCGTAGAGGTAGTTTGGACAGCTCAATTTTGAGCCGAGATCAGTGCTCAGATTCGCCTATGGAGTGAGGAAAATCCTCACTAGATTTTTCTTGCCAGTTTTTATCTGTAGGGTATCCAGTTGTACTCAAATTATTTCACTGTTGCATAATATTAAAGCCCTCAGCTCCTGCACAGGTTTTCCCAAGTTGGGTTTTTTCGGGGACTTTCGTCCAAAAATAACTGTGTTATTTCATGTGTGTGTGCTAACATTTCTTCCAGCATTTATTTCTTCCGTAGTTTTTATTTGCGAAGGTTGCAGTGTATTTATTTCGATATTAGTTGTAGGAATCGGAAGATAATTTGTTAAATAGAATTAACAATTAGAAGAAATAATATAAGTTGTTGCACTAGGATTCGGATTTCCGAATTTTCACATGGTATCAGAGCGCAAATTATCAGCCGTAGAGCTCAATAGAAAAGAAAGGAGGAGTTTTGCTGCTTAGTGTGGCTAGCAGTTCGAAACCCTAGAGGGCAACGCAGTCACCTTGGCCAAGAGGTCGTATTTTTTGAGGAAGAATGATTTTTCTGAGAGAGTGACAGAAAATTTTGATTTCTCCAGATCGAGGAATTCCAAAGGCAAAGGGAGAAACCATTATTTTCTTGCAAAGAAGATCTCTAGCTGGACGCAGTGGTTCTGTCACAGTTTGCTAGTGTAGAACTAGCGTTAGGTGGAAGAAGAGCACACACTGAGGGAAAATTTTCCTCATGGAACTTCTAGTCTCAAGAAATTGGATTTCCCTTTCAGATTGGCAGTAGCTGCTAGCAGAGCCACATTTCTGGAGGGAGTGCGAGTGGCATAACCACAATCGAGCAAAAGGAATCTTCATAATTTAATATGAATACTAGTGCAGTGCAAACGATGCATGCATATGTAGCTATCATATGCATGCCTTGTATGCGTGTTAATAATTCACATTTCATTTGTAATAGTAGATGGGTCATTACATACACCCCTCCTTCAAAAAACTTTGTCTCGAAGTTAAGGTTTATATACTATATCAATAATTATTTTAGCAATTAGTGTAATTATATAAGGATTATGTTTCGTGATTAAATCTTATTTAATGTGAGGACATTTTAAATTTCTATTTTGAGCATTGATAGGTTTATAATTTTAATAGTTAAGTCTAGTCCCGACTAGGCTCCCAAGCTATTCTAGAATCACCCTATCCTTCCTAATCTCTTCCACTCCTATCCTATCCTTCCTTTTCTAGCATATGCCATGCTGTCAACTATATTGATCTATCCATTCATAAACCTCAAGGGTGATAGCGTCGACTACATCGACTTGATTTTCCAGTAGGTATCTGACAGTCATCATCACGCGTATAGGGGAGCGTGACTCGCACAGTCCTCCCATGACTCAAAGTTTTTGAGGATAAACAGTGGGTAATACTTCCACCCTTCCTAGTGTGACCAGGGTCAACACCCTATCATTGAATCTCATTGAGCCTTAATTGTTCTTGGACCTTTTGTTATCACGTGGTCATTTTGGTAACAGTGTTATCTGCAATGTAAACATGTGTCCATACATTATAACATATGCATCAATATATTCAAAATAAATTGTATTTAAATAACATTTTTTGTTTATTTCACATGTGTTTCTATTTACGATATTGATCTTTGTGTTCACATAACGGACTTGGCCATGTCCATCCCATATATTTGTAAGTTAGCTTTCATAATAAAATATAGTCAATCTTTTATTTCCATCTCATCAATCATGTTGATATGCAAAATGAAATAAAATTATAGATATTTTATCCATAACATAATTCATAATTTGGATCTCATAGCAAGGTTAATCACATATTAAACTTCATATTGGTATCCATATTCCAACAATGTTAATTAAATAACATATTTAATATTGGTATCCACGTACCACATAGTTCAAGCAAATAATATATACCATGTACTAGCTAAATAAAAATTCATTTTTTACATTTTATAATTTAAAATAATGGTCTTAAGTATCCAACTCAAAATAAAGTAACATATAAAAAATAAGGTTTTAAGTTCTTCAAAATCAACACAAGTTGGGGTATCTTTGACATATGGTCTTTGTGTCTTCCCAGGTAGCCGACCCAGGGCTATACCTGTCCCATTGGACCTTGTTCTACCAGGCGGTTCCAAAGTTGTCGAACCCTACGCTCCAGTATACGTAATGGTTCGACCGAAATGGTTCCCTTGTCTGATACCCGCAGTTCCTTCCATTGAAGGTTATGAGATTTGATAGATATATAATGTCTTAATACAGATACAACAAAAACATTATGAACTTTATGCAAGTGGGGTGGTAGTGCAAGACAATAGGCAATAGGTCCAACATTTTACAGAATTTTGAATGACCCAATAAATTGAGGCAATAACTTTGTTCCTTTTCCAAACCGGATGGTGCTTTTGTTGGGTCTAATGCGAATGAAAACTTGATCTACTACTTCATAATTCTTATCTATCCTGTGAGCATAAGCATAACTCTTTTGTCTATCATGTGCCTCTTTCAATCGTTGCCTAATTTGTTTTACCTATTCCTCCATCTCTTGAATTAATTTTGGCCCTACTATCACCCGATCTTCTACCCTATCCCGACTTAACGGTGTTCTGCAAGGTCTGTTGTACAATGCTTCAAATGGAGGCATCTCAATTGAACTATGGTAATTGTTATTGTATGAAAATTCAACTAAGGGCAAGTACTTTTCCCAGTGTGTTTGCTGGTTCATAACATACATTCTTAGCATATCTTCTAGTACTTGTTTCACCCTTTCTGTTTGTCCATCAGTCTGAGGATGATAAACTGTACTTAAATTTAATTGAGTTCCTAAGGTTGACTGCATATAAGTCCAGAATCTTGAAGTGAATCGTGGATCCCTATCTGATATGATCTTCTTAGGTACTCCATCGAATCTAATGACTTCATTTATAAATACTCGAGCTACATCATCAACTTCGTAAGTATCTCTTACCGGAATAAAATAGATGTTTTTCGTTAATTTATCCACCACAACCAAAATGGCATTATGCCTTTGTGGGGTAAGAGGTAGCCCAACGATAAACATTAGAGGAAATTTTAGCCTAAAAGTGGCCTCCTAAGGAAAAATAATAAAATAATAGTTAAAATAATAAAATAAGAAATAATTTTTGGAGGGAAAAGAAGAAAACTAATTTTTTTAATTGTATTTTTGGCTTATCTCCTTATAGGTTTACTCAAATTTCATGTGTAGGCACTAATTGGATGCGGAATGAAATTCCACATCCAACGAGTACCCATTGTGCATACTTTTGAGAAGACCCAAATTGATAAAAATTGCAGATACATTAAAAAAACATGTTGAACACGTTTTCAACATGTTTTTTTAATGTATCTGCAATTTTTATCAATTCGGGTCTTCTCAAAAGTATGCACAATGGGTACTCGTTGGATGTGGAATTTAATTCCACATCCAATGAGTGTCTACACTTGAAATTTGAGTAAACCTATAAGGAAATAAGCCAAACATTCATTAAAAAAAAAAAACAGTTTTTTCTTTTTTTCCCTCCAAAATATTTACATGTACCTATTTTTAAATTTAAAAATTTTTGATTGGTTTACATATTATGACATGGAAATTACATGAAAGTTTCATGGACACTTTTAGGATTAAATTTCATCTAATGATCCATGGAAATTACCTCCCATTTGGTCACAGGAATGTCGTGAGGTTGTAGGAGACCTATGTTGATTTGTGGTAGCATCATATGTGCTCTAAGTCTCAAAATTGGCAGGAGGCTTAGGCACATGTATTCCAGAGAACCTAGAAATAGTTTGGGAAAATTCCACTCATAATATATTTTATTAAAATAAATAATTATTTTTAAAGGGACCCTGAGTCTAAATTTAAGAAAATAAAATAATTAAACGGTATTAATAAAACATAGTGTGAATGTTCTAGAAAAGGCAGAGATCAAGTCAAAAGTTAATCTTAGCCATTGATTAGAGATTTAATCTTAGTCGTTGAAGTTTCAACGAGAAGATTATAAGGAGGACTTGAAGGGTCATTTGGAAAACACATCACAACGGAGAAAGAATCCAAAGATCGAAATTCTTGAGTGAGCAATGCTCAAGGAGAGGATCGATTGAGAGGTTTCTCATAGAGAGGGGCAGGGATAATTTCCAGAAGGAAGAATTCCTGATCTAGAGAGTGCATAACAAAGGAGGCAGAAGAAGCCACAGACAGTATTGCAGAGCCAGTGACACAGAGATTACGATGGGACTGCGCAGAGCTGCAGAGGGCGTTCATTTTTCTGTTGAGGAGACGACAGAGGGTTAGTGCCAGTTCCTGGAGGAAGCTTCCAAAGGACAGCAGATTCCAGTTTCCAGCCAGCACAGACATCCAGCACAGAGACAGAGGTAGCTAAAGTTGTGAGCAGATACTGCACAGAGTAACGCAGGCACTGCGCAAAGGCAACGCATAGCAGCTCAGTTTGGGTGTTGATCAACGTCGGGTTCCCGTGGAGGAGTGAGGTTTGTCTCACAAGATTTTTCTTGTCAGTTTCTCTGCATGATTTAATAGAATTCTTCAATAATAGATTTGTACTTAGAAAATTACTGCATAATATACAAACTCTCAACTACTACATCGGTTTTCCCGCATTGGGCTTTTCCGAGGATAATTGTCCAAAAATAATGGTGTTAATGTGTGTATACTTGCACTATTGTGAAGGTTGTAGTATATTTTATTTCGATACTTATTGTAGCATACGTTAAATAATTTGTTCAGTTAAACAAATAGAAGAAATTTAATTAGCTGTTGCAGTGGAATTTCGGATAGCAGAATTTTCACATGGTATCAGAGCAAAGAAAACGGATCTAGAAGAACCAGTGCTGAACAAAAGAGGGAGGTCAGAAGCTGCGCAGGCAATAAATCAGATTTCCAAAAGGATTGTGCAGTCCAGTCCAAGAGGACAAATTTTCATGGAAAATATCTCTCTGAGTGAGTCGACGGAGAGAGATTTCTGGATCGAAATTTTCCAGTAACAGAGGGAGCAACGCAACAAGTTCAATAGTCTTCAGGAGAGACGCAATTTTAGAAGGAAAAATAGCATAGATAAGTATGGAAAATTTAGATGTCTTTGAATTGTCTTCTAGATTGGAAGAAGACTTTGCATGTTTGTCAAGTTCAACATCTGCAAGTGTTTGGTACATTGATAGCGAGGCTTCATCTCACATGACTGGAGTACGAGAATATTTTTCAAACTATCAGGAAGAACATATGGACTTCTAGATCACTATGGGAAACAAAACAAAATGCACTCCAGCAGAGAGAGGCACCATAATGTTTCAGACGAAATCAGGAACCAGCATCAGAGCCACTAATGCTCCTCATGTGCTAGGACTAGGAACGAATCTAATTTTAGTGTCCCAGTAACATGACAAGGGATACGATGTATACTTCATTGGGAAGAAGGCATACGTCAAGCATCTGAGATGGAAGAAGAAGAGGCAAATTGGAACTCAAAGCAATAGACTATACAGATTGCAACTCGAGTCTCCAATGGTACTGATAAGCAACAATCTTGATGGCGAGAGAAATTTGAATGAACTATGGCATAGGAGAATGGGACATCTGCACCATTGAGCACTAAGGATGCTCAGAGAGACTGTTACTAGAGTACTAGTCCTTAGTACGGAGCATGATGACATATGCAGAGGATGCGTAATAAGGAAGTATGTTAAGGCGGATTTTCCCAGAAGTGATAACCAAGTAGAAGGCGTATTGGGATTTATACACTCAAACATTCGTGGCCCAATGTCCACTAGAGCTCTCAGCAGTGGCGAATACTTTTTCACCTTCATTGATGATTACTCTAGGAAAACCTGGATCTACTTCCTAAAGACCAAGGATGAGGTCATTGATCGGTTCAGAAAGTTTAAAGCTCTTGTGGAGAACATGACAGGGAAGAAAATAAAAGTGTTGCGCTCAGATAACGGTGGACAATATACAAACAATGACTTCAAAGATTTCTGCGCAAAGGAGGGCATCGAGAGAGAGTGGACAACTCCATATAATCCACAGCATAATGGTGTAGCAGAGCAGAAGATCAGAACTATTGTTGGGGCAGCAAAAGCTATGTTATATGACCAAGACCTGCCTAGATTCTTATGGGCAAAGCCATGTAACATAGCTATGTATATCCAAAATAGAACACCTCATAGAGCATTCGGGAAGAAAACACCTGAAGGAGTTTTCACAGGGAGGAAACCAGAAGTAGGTCACCTCCGGATATTCAGAATTCTGGCATATTGTCACGTAATAGATGAGAAGAGTATTAAACTTGATCAAACTACAAAAAAGGGGTATCTCGTAGCATATAGCAAGACCTCGAAAGCATACAAAATCTACATTCCTAGCAATAGGAAGATTGAAGTGAATCGAGATGCTAAGTTCATGGAGGATAGAGCTTTCAGGAAATCTCGTGATATGCCAGCAGAGGATTAGTTAGAAGGAGTTCCTTTAGTCCAACAGCAGCAGAAGCATCAGGGAGCACAGACAGAAGGACATACACCAGGATCGAGTATAATGACTAGTACTAGCATTTCCTCGGGAGGAGAAGATTCTCGCAATAGTCAATAGATGGAACAACAAGAACAGGAGGAATTGAGAGAACCTCCTACCACCAGTGGTAGAACCAGTAGGGAGGCACGACAGACACTGAGGGATGCATAGGAGTTCGTTGGAGCTCCCAAAACCAAGAAAAGGTAGCATAGACAGCCTGACAGATATCGGTAGCACAGGTATAAGAACCCTCCAGTTTTCTGGAAGTCGTACAACACCAAGTATGGGTGGATGTCATGGTAGAAGAGTACAGTTCTATCATGACAAATGATCTCTAGAAAGTTGTGCCTAGACCGGAGGATAGATCAGTTATAGGATCGAGATGGATCTACAAGATCAAATATGTTGCAGATGGTAGCGTGGAGAAGTACAAGGTGAGGTTCGTAGCAAAGGGGTATGCACAGAAAGAAGGAATTGAATATGAGGAGACCTTCGGCCCTATAGCCAGATACACCTCCATCAGATTTTTTATATCCCTAGCAGCTCAAGTGGAATGGGAGATCCACCAAATGGATGTCAAGACAACATTCTTGAATGGGGTGATAGAAGAGGAGGTGTACATAGAACAACCTGAAGGCTTCGAAACCCATGAGAAGAAAACTCATGTATGCAAATTGAAGAATGCCCTGTATGAGCTCAAGCAGACACCCAGAGCCTAGTTGCAACAATTGGGATTTTTCAAGAGTGATGCAGATCCCATTCTCTACTATTTGATGGTGGAGAATGAGCCACTGCTTTTGGTATTATATGTAGATGATCCATTTCTTACAGGATCATCTAGGCTCATAAAGGACTGTAAGAAGAATCTTGAAGCAAATTCAACATGAAGGATTTAGGGTTGATGCATTATTTTCTAGGATTGGAAGTGTGGCAGAAGAATGGAGAGATCTTCCTAGGGCAAGGAAGATATGCAACGGAAATTCTGAAGAGGTTCAGAATGCAGGATTGTCAGTCCATGGCGACGCCTATGATAACCAACTGGAATAAAATAGATGCATGAGGAGACAAGGAAGTGGACCCCACCTTGTACCGACAACTCATTGGGTCACTCATGTATCTGGCTAACACCAGGCCAGACATTTGTTTTGTTGTCAACACCCTTAGTTAGTTCATGGTGGAACCGAAAAGGGTACATTGGGCAGCAGCTAGGCACATTCTTAGATATGTGCGTGGAACAGTCGGATACGGGTTGAAATACACCCAAGGAGATGATGTCAGATTGAGTGGGTTTACAGATGCAGATTGGGTAGGAAGTTTAGCAAACTGAAAGAGTACCTCCGAGTACTGTTTCAACGTTGGATCGAGAATGGACCCTTGGTGCAGCAAGGAGCAGAAGTCGGTAGCACTAAGCTCAGCCAAAGTAGAGTATATGGCAGCCAGCACAAAAACGTGCGAAGCCATATGGCATAGGAAGCTTCTTGTGAGCTTGTTTAGGAAGAGGATGGAACCGACTAGTGTTTACTGTGACAATCAGAGTTATATCAAACTCTCTGACAATCCAGTATTTCATGATCAGTCCAAACACATAGATACCAGATGTCATTTTGTCCAAGTCTGTGTTCAATGTGCTACAATACAGCTGCAGTACATCCCCACAGGAGATGATGTAGCAAACGTACTCACAAAGGCTCTGGAAGAGCTAAGTTCATTCAGTTCAGGGAGTAGATGGGTATGCTTGAGAACTCATTTCAGTAGAAGATGGGTCCTCAGTTACAGCAGTAGCAGATTGGAGTGCAGTAGCAGTTGGCAGCAGTAAGCAAGGTCAGCAACAACACAGTATTGATGGACAGCAGAGTCAAACATCAACAACATAGAGGGAGATGTTGCAGAATCGACGTAGTACATTAGATGGTTGTATTGCTAGAGCACATTCCTCGCTAAGAGGGAGTGTTGATTTGTGGTAGCATCGGATGTGCTCTGAGTCTCAAAATTGGCAGGGAGGCTTAGGCACATGTATTCCAGAGAACACAGAAATCGTTTGGGAAAATTCCACTCAGAATATGTTTTATTAAAATAAAAAATTATTTTAAAGGGACCTTAAGTCTAAACTTAGGAAAATTAAATAATTAAAGGGTATTAATAAAACAGAGTGTGAATGTTCTAGAAAAGGTGGAGATCAAGTCAAAATTTAATCTTAGCCATTGATTAGAGATTTAATCTCACTCGTTGAAGTTTCAACGAGAAGATTATAAAGAGGACTTGAAGGGTCATTTGGAAAACACATCGAGATGGAGAAAGAATCCAGAGATTGAAATTCTTTAGTGAGCAGTGCTCAGGGAGAAGATTGATCGAGAGGTTTCTCACAGAGAGGGGCAGGTATAATTTCCAGAAGGAAGAATTCTTGATCTGGAGAGTGCATGGCAGAGGAGGCAGAAGAAACCACAGACAGCTGCGCAGAGCCAGTGACGTAGAGGCTACGCTAGGACTACGAGAGCTACATAGGGAGTTTGTTTTTCTGTTGAGGAGATAGCAAAGGGTCAGTGCCAATCCCCGGAGGAAGTTTTCGAAGGACAGTAAATTCCAGTTTCCAGCCAGTAGAGAGATCCAACAAAGAGACAGAGGCAGCTACAGTTGTGATGCAGAGTAACGCAGTCACAGCGCAGAGCAGCTCAGTTTGGGTGTTGATCAGCGTCGGGTTCCCGTGGAGGAGTGAGGTTTGTCTCACAAGATTTTTCTTGTCAGTTTCTCTCCATGATTTGACAAATTCGTCAATCATAGATTTGTACTCAGAAAGTTGCTACATAATATACAAACCCTCAGCTGCTGCAACGGTTTTCCCGCATTGGGTTTTTCCGGGGACAATTGTCCAAAAATAACAGTGTTAATGTGTGTATACTTGTGCTAGTATTTTTCCTTGCATTTTTTATTGTGAAGGCTGCAGTTTATTTTATTTTGATATTTACCGTAGCATACGTTATTTGTTCAGTTAAACAAATAGAAGAAATTCAATTAGTTGTTGTAGTGGAATTTCGGATAGTGAAATTTTCACAACCTGCTAGGTGACAATGGTCAGCTTTCACTTGCTGACATTCTAGACATTGTGCAACGAATTGGACAATATCGCGCTTCATGCCTACCCAAAAGAAAAGTTTCTTTATATCAGCATACATTTTCTTTACGCCAAGATGCGCACAACACAACGCTTTGTGGGATTCCTTAAGGATAGTGTTTCAGAGATCCCCACTATCAGGAATGTACATCCTTCCATGGAATCATAAAATTTCATCATCTTCTAGTTCATATCATTCAAACTTAGGTTTTTTTGGATGTTTACTATTAAGGCCGGATCTCACTTTTAAATACCAACTATCTCTCAAGAGATGTTCTAGTACTTGCTTCCTCAAGTCTACCTTAACAGGTATGAGGAAAAATATCTGTGGTCTTTTACGTAAAGAATCAACCACTACATTCTCTTTTCCTTTAATGTATGGAAATTTCAAAGTCATACTCACTTAAGAATTCACTCCATCGACTTTGTTTGGCATTTATGTCTATTTCAGTAAACATATATTGTAAACTTTGGTGATCGCTTTTGGGCATAAAGCTTCTCCCTAGTAGATAGTGTCTCCACATCTTTAAAGCTAGCACTACAACGGCTAACTCTAAATCATGTGTGGCATAGAGTTCTTCATGAGGCTTTAATTTCCTTGAGGCATAAACTATTACCCCTCTATCCTGCATTAATACTGTACCTAATCCTTGATTGGATGCATCAATACACACAATAAAATCTTTGTCCATATCAGGTACTCACAAGATTGGTGCATTGGTCAACAATTCTTTAAGTTCAGAGAATGCTCTATAACATTCCTCAGTCCATTCATACCTAACTCCTTTACGCTGGAGGGTTGTGATAGGGTTTGCAATTTTTGAGAACCCTTCTACAAACCTTCGATAATATACGAATAAACCCATAAAACTTCTTACTTCATGTGCATTCTTCGGTATTGGCCACTCCATGATTGCTTTTACATTTTCAGGATCTACTGAGATCCCTTCAACAGATATAATATGACCTAGGTAATGAATCTTCTTCTGAGAGAAGGAACACTCTGATAACTTTCCATATAACTGTTGTTCCCCGAGGGTAGATAATACTATCCGCAAATGTTCTTCATGTTCTTTCTCATTTTTGGAGTAGATGAGAATATGATCTAGGAAGACTTGTACAAATTGGTCAAGATATTTGCGAAAAACATTGTTCATAAGATTCATAAACATTGTTGGTGCATTGGTTAACCCGAATGGTACCATAGTGAACTCATAATGCTCGAAGAGTGTTGGGAATGCAGTTTTAGAGATATCGCTCTCCTTAATTCTTAGTTGATGATAACCTGATCGTAGATCAATTTTTGAAAAGACAGTAGCTCCTTTCATTTGGTCGAAGAGGTCATCAATTCAAGGCATTCGAGTCTATGCATAACCGCAAGGAACCATTTTTCTTCTTGACAAAAATTGCAGGAGCACCCCAAGGTGAAATACTGGGTCAAATGTGTCCTATATCCAATAGTTCCTTCAACTGAATTTGTAATTCTTGAAGTTCTGGAGCTGTCATTCTATAAGGTGTTTTAGAAATTGGTTATGTACCAAGTTTCAATTCTATTGTGAGATCTAGTTCTCTTTCAGGAGGTAATCATGGTAGTTCCTTTGGAAAAACATCCGGAAACTCAGATAATATAGGATATTGCTCTAAGGACAGTCCTTTCTCCTTGCTTACTTCCTGGACTGGATATACCTAACATCCTTTCCTTAAGCAACACTTCATTTTTATTGTTGAGATGAAGCATAAAGATATCTTCCTCTTAATACCTTGGATTTGGATCGTCTCTCCTTCATCATTTATATAGAGAATTTTTTTCCCGTAACATTCTACCCAAGCTTAATGGGATTTTAACCAATCCATCCCTATGAAGAGGTCATAAGTCCCTAGGTTGTGACATATATTTTCAACTTAGTCGAACAAATCCCTAGATTAACTTTGCATTCCTCAACACTTAAATCTACGGATTGAAGTTCTCCTGAAGCCATTTCCACCTATCTGAAATCGTTTTGCTTGCAGGCTGCCAACCCACATTTATTTAATGCATATGATGAAATGAAGCTATCAGTCGCACCAGTATCAAATAATATTTTGAGTTTTATACCGTTAATAGTACCTAAAGATTCCACTACAGTGGATTGATGTTCTGCCTAGTTGTTGTTGACTACTGCATGAATTCTATGATTGCTTTGGGTATTTGATAATGGCTCTTTTCCTGCTCTATACATTACATTTGACGAACCTTCCGGACAATCAAGTTGAAAATGCGGTCCCCCACATCCCCAACAATTAACCTAGGATGATCCCCTTGAGTCAGATTGTGAGTTTCTAGAAAAGGAACTTCGTCCTCTTGTGCTACTTCCTCTCATGCTTCTTCCTCTGTTAGTAGTTCCTCGAGAATTTCACTAACTTGTTTTTGATGATTCAATAACTATAGTATTAATTGTCTTGGGAGCTCTTGCTCCTACTCCTCTTGGGGCAAATATATTACCATAAGGAGGTGGTCTCGAGCTATTCCCTCTAAATAAGTTTCGAGGAGTCTTTCCTGGAAATCCTAGTTGTGGAGGTCCTGTCGGCCTGATATCCCTTTGGATCCCTAAATGCTCTTCTGCGTAATGGGCACATTCAACTGCTTTTGTTACTGATGATGGCTTCCACATTCTAACCATGGCCCTGATTCAAGGATTTAGTCCATATACAAAATGCTCGGGTTGACATTCATCAGTATCTAGATAAGGAATGTATTTTACGAGTTCCATAAACCTTATCTCATATTCCTCCACTGTTTTGTTACCTTGTGTGAAAATTTCTGAATCTAAACCAATAGAAATCCTACTGCAGTTAACTGATTTGCATTACCTACTTGTATTTTCCATTTAACAAGTTATTTACAGAATTATTCAGCAAATATTAATGCAAATACTCTGCAGCCTACACCAATATATAGATCAAGTACTGAAAAATAAATGAGACAATCACACAAAGGACACACTTATTTTTGGACTAACGTCCCTGGAAAAACCCAATACGGGAAAACCGATGCAGTAGATAAGAGGATTTTATTATTAAGCAGATTTTTGAATACAATCTAGGGTGCCAAATCCGGCTCACCCAATAGAGAAAATCCCAGCAAAAGTACCTCTATTCGGAGACAGATATTTTGCCTGATCTAGCAGTAGAATGAAGATATCCCATAGGTGACTGCATTGTACCCAGTGCTGCGCAGCGATGGCTGCTGCAAGCTCTGCGTGAGACTGCATCACCCTCATCGTGAGCCTTCTCGGCTCAGAAATCGATCTGTTGAATTTTTGCCCGATCTACCCCACAGAAACTCCAGTGCTGCCTCGTCAGTGACTGCGTCACCCTCATCGTGAGCATTCTCGGCTCATAAATCGATCTGTTGAATTTTTGCCCGATCTACCCGACAGAAACCCCAGTGCTGCCTCGTTAGTGACTCTGCTTCACCCTCTCAGGTGTTGTGTTGTCTCTCCTGGTGCTGCTCTGCCTCTCTGCAATTGTATTCTTGGCCTTGGACTGAAGTCTCGTTGCCGAACTGCCCCTCTCTGCATTGCAAGCTCACTCCGAAATTCTCAGAAAAACACGCCCCAGAATTTCGATTTTTTCTCAAGGGCTGCTCTCCATGTGTGTGTTCTACAACGAACCCTAAAGCCTTTCTTTATACTTTTCCTGTTGAGAAATCAACGGTCGTGATCTAATCCTTAATCAACGGTAAGATTAAAACATACTTGATCCTCGTCACTTAGAAGCTTCTCACCCACATTTAAATTAATTCACTTTAATTATTTTAATTTCCTAAGTTTTAACTTAGGCTCAATTAAAAATAATTAATTATTTGAATAACTTTAGCACTAGGTGAAATTTCTCCAAACGATTTCCGGGACTTGGAGATCTCATGTGTTCTAGTCCCTCCACAAAATTTCGGAGCTAGAGCACATCCGATGCTACCCAAAAACCAACACCTTGGACTAACATATGGAAAGCTTCAGCTTGCTACTCTTGAAAGTAAGGTGGCAAGTATTTTGCATGGAATCTTTCTTCGAACAACTCCCAAGGAACGTTGTCTGATGAGAGATGTAATTTCTTCTCTAAATTTCCGCACCAAATCAAAGCACTCTCTGTAAGCTTAAATATAGCGCTCTTTGTCTTAGAGGAATATTCTTTTAGTGCGAAAAACCTGTTCATTCCTTCTAGCCATGCTTCAGCACGTTCTCAAGCCAGTCCTCTTGAAAATTCTGGGAGTTTAATCTTTTGTAGTTCCCTAGAATATCTTCCTTCGGTTGTCTATAATCAAAACCTTTGGGTTCCTCTGAGTTTCTTTCCTCAAGGTGAGGCTTCTCTTCTTTGGTATTACCTATTGGTGGCCCTTTTAATGTTTCCAAGATGGCTTCCAATGAGCGCATTATAACAGTTAACTCAGATGCTGAAGCGGTTGGTGTTGATGATGGTCTCGGTGATGGCAATGCCGATGGCGATGGCGATGGCGATGGCGATGACAATGACGATGGTGGTGGTGTTAGCAATGGCGATGTTACCCGATGGCTTCGTCGTTGTTGATATGTCTTTACCATCGTAGCATTTCTTGGACATATAATAATATTATGAAAATCTGAGGTATAATTTAGATTTGATACATATAATTTCATAAATTCAAGCTCACATAAAGGTATAGTTTTTTTTTTAATATTATTACCTGTAGGCAGGTCTTACTGGTACTGAGGTCAAGGAGGGTGGTATCGCTACCTCCTTGTCCTAATGCATGATGTTCTATCATGATGCATAATAATACTTGTTAAAATGCATGGGTCTTCATGGTTCATAAAGATGTTATAATTGTTTAGGCTCGATGTTTCTATTATCTAACAAACGTTGTCTAGTTATAATTCATCTATATTAAGAGTCTAATGACATACACATTCAATTTAGTGAGCATAACAATTGAAATTCGCATTAAGTTAAAATAATTCACTTAAAAGGTTGTATGACCTTTCCATGAGTAGTATTAAGATAGAGTGGACTACCCATCATAAAGATATTATTAAAATTATATATTATTGCTTGTTGAAAGAGTGGCACACTCACAGGTAACGCAAGACTGAAAACCCTACAGTTCTACATAGATTATGATTTTTTGTTTTGTCTATTAAGCTAAATCTGCTTTAATGAAAGTGTGTGCAATGTAAGCATAATATATATTACTCGCAACACATAATGTAATTGATCTATTTCCAAGAACTACCACTTTCCTAACCTATTATATGTTCACACTTGATAAATGATAAATATTTATCAATTATTTTACTTATTATTTGTAACAATTGCTATATTTCTTTTTCTAATAACTAAAAATAGAACACCCGCACTAAACACCCCTTTTAATCTCATATTTTTAAAGTTATATATATATATATATATATATATATATATATATATATGAGACTTTAAATAAAATGTGAATCAAAATTACTTTCAATGGGACCTAGGGTAATATATTATACGTAGCCTGCCTACTCAACCGATCCCCATTTTTGCTCAACATATTAAAATTACCCTTCATAGAGACGGCGAAAGGTCTCTCTCCGAAAGATGTTTAAAAGGGTTGTCACTTTTAACATTCTTTGCTACAATATCCATCGAACTGGACCTCATGTCCTTCTACTACGATTCATGATAGAACAAGCTCCCAAAAACTTTTATTCTTCACTTTGCGGTCTCGTCCTCACGCTGCGTACTAATCACGGCAAAGAACAAATACCCCAATCGTGTATTTCCGAGACATAGTAGCTCAAGGCTATGAATGTGAGCCTGTTTCTATCGAAAAACTTATTGGTTCGCTATTTGGAGTGACATCAGCTCTGACACTGAGGTATTTTGAACATTAAGGAAAACATTATATTCAAATCATATCTCTGAACGTTATATGAATGAATGAAATTTTAATGTCCATGAGACTAAAAATAGTCTATAGGACCACCAACTTCCTTGTTTTTTTCCTTTTGTAATTCAATCATTTTCTTACTCAAATTGATGATGGGCTTACCCAACCTTCTAACAGTTCCATCACTGAAAAGACAATGCCACAAAATTGATGCTAACATACTATGGTAACTGTCCCTAATGTCTTTGAAAGCATCACATTTCAAAATGAAATGTTTTTCTAATTCCACTGCCCCAGAAGTGCAAAAAGTACATACCCTTTCTTCCCAAGCTTCTTTAGGTCTCTTCGACCATCCCGTTTCACACCAAAGTTGATGTGAGTTAGTTCTTAATTGAGCAATAAGAACCTTTTCCCTCCACGGAATGCTAGCTCCAATGTATTCTTTTTGTTGGAGATCACAAGTGGGGTTGAATTCCTGAACATAATATTTCTTCTTTCTACATAACTCTTTTCCCCATATACCCTTACAGAACTTCTCCAGCACAAAATTCTTTAACTCCTTGCTATTTGTGGGACATGCATTCAGGTAAATATTCCATTTTTGCATCCATTTGTTGTTTTGTCTCATCCATGATTTCTTTCTTTCACTCATACCTTCATTGAAGATAACTTTCGGCCATCTACCTTCTCCCATTTGCTCCATTCTCTTTAAGTACCTTATAAGACGTACCATGGCAATTGCTTTGATGGGAGTTGCCCCTGTTTCACTCAACATTATCTCATAGGGAACCAAACATTTTATTTTGAACTTGCTCATGATCAAGCGTTTTTGAATTTTTTCAATTTGTTTCCATTTTGAAATAGAGATGCTACTAGCCCACAATTCACACACATATAATATCACTGGACAAACTAGGAGTCCAAAAAGTACTTTGATCGTGTTCCAATCCCATAACTTTGCCTCTCTACATCTATTTTGAAGTGCATATAATGCTTTCCACCCTCCTAAAATTCTTTTCTTTCTGCAATCCTCCCAAATAAGCTTGTTGTTGAAATCAATCCCGAGGTACTTGTATTCATTTACTTTTTCAAGAATGTTGCCTTCAAAGAAGAACATATGCTGGCTTTGCTTCCTTTTATTAGAGAAAATCATTATCTTGGTCTTACTGGTATTGACTTGTATCCCCACTGCTTTACAAAAATGCTCAAGAGCATATAGGTGCATCTGTAATCCATGGGCTGATTTAGCAACCAGCACAAGATCATCGGCATATAGAAGAAGCTTTATCACAAACTCCCCCAATTGAACCCCCTCCCCACCTTACAAATTTAGCCACTCTTCCAATTGTCAATATATAAACCAAAAAGGGTAGGGGATAAAGGGCAACCTTGCTTGACTCCGATGTCACTTCTAAAACTCTTTGAAATGCCTGCTGAAGTTCTAATCTTGACTTTCACCTCTTCATAAAGCCTATGGACAGCAGCTCTATATTGTAAAGGAATTTCAAGTTCTTCCATTCTACGCCACAACTTATCTCTAGGGACCGTGTCAAATGCCTTTTTGAAGTCAACAAAGCAGCAAAATACTTTTTTTTTGCTCCCCCAAACCTTTTCAACAATGTGTCTCAGCGTGATACCATGATCTACTGTAGAATGCTTCGGCCTAAAACTTGCTTGCCCTTTTGCCCTCTTTTCTTTTACTTCTGCCCACTTACTGATTCTATTTTCTATCATGCCATTGAAAAGCTTTGCAAATAGAGGATTGATCATAATGGTTCTATAGTTGGAAGGATTATTAATGTCTCCGCTTTTAAAAAGGGGAATTGCTAGACTAGTTGTCCAATCCCTTGGGAACCCTTGCTGAATGACGTTGTTGAATATTTCCATGATGTGGGGTGCCAAAATGTTCATTCCCCACTTTAGATATTCTGCTTGAAGTTCAACCCAAGTCCTTTGCCTTCCCTGCTTTCAACTTTTTAATTCCTGCCTCCACCTCCTATACTGTGAAGAGCTTTGTAGATGTGTTGATCCTAGGAGGAGGCTCAACCTCTAATTCTTTTTCATAGAGTTTCCTTGCATAGTCAAACCACTGATTGGCTGTAATATTATTTTCAAATTGCTTCTTCCTTGTTTGAAGTGCCTGCGAAAAAAGTTTTGGGTTATTCTTGCCTAGATATATCAGCTCTTCCCGCCTTGTTTGCATGAACTCATATTTTTTCTTTTTTTTAAATCTGCTTATATAATTTTACATTCATCTTCCCCTCTCCTTCCTTTTTGAAGGTTCTCCTTGCCATTTTGCATTCATCATCGAACCATGCATTCACAAAAAAAAAAATTGATTCTGATTTCCTATTTTTTGATCTTTTGCACTTGTCCAGCACACCCTAAATTATACTTGTTAACTCATGGCTATTGAGACTTCAGAACCAATTTTCTCTTTTTGAATTGATATAACTATACACTCTGATATAATTAAAAAAAACATATGACTATGATTCTATATTAAATTGAAAACATCAGCCGACAAGATTAAACATAACTTTATATATATTATAACCCATTAGATACAATTAAATGCAAGAAACAAGAGGAAGCGGTGGATCTTACGAAGACCCCGAAATTAATATGATAATACAGAAAAAGGCGGCAATTAACCGGAATTGACACATTTCACGCACCCTCACTTTCATATATACATTATGAATTATTATTTATAAATATAAATTTAGTTCTAATGAAATGATTGTGTTACAATTATTATTTTTATTAAGTTTTGTATTATTCATATAAATTTTATATTAAAAAAAAAATAATTCAATAAAAATAATTTTAAGTTTTAGTAATTTTACAATTATAAAATTAAAATTTACGAATTTGATGCAAAATCAATATTTATTATAATCAACTATTTAATATAAAAATTATATATTTTTAATAGCATTTAATCTTAAATGTCAACAAAATATATATAACCATATTTTATACATTAATTATAATACAACAATTTACGAACATAAAAATCCTATATTAATATAAAGTGATTCAGTCCAATTTAAAAAAAAAAAAAAAACATTTAGATGATCAAATCCCAATATCCAAAATATTTATGGAATGATCGACCGCTATTAAGTCGGAAAAAAGATCATGTTCAGTGGCTATCTATTCAGTGAGATATGGATGAAGTGGACACACACGAAAGAAATTTTTCAATATAAAACTGATAATTTTAATTTTAAAATAAAATAAAATTTATATGTGATTCATATATTTTATACCAGAGTGTGACGCACAGTATAATTAAATTTTTAACCTTTTAACCAGTGTGATAAGAAAACTGATCATCCCTTTTCCTCACAAGTGAAGATAAATATATAAATTTATATATTAGCAAGTGAAACTGTAATTCGAACCAAGTTGTCATCTTCATTTTTTTTATGCTTAATTTCGCTTTAAGCGTTCGAAGACTTGAATTAAATATTGAATGGGCGCATCGACCCGCCACCATGGGCACATGTTCGGCTTTGACAGTTGGGTGTCGGCCGACGGGTTGGGTTCAAAATCCCTGCGGCTCACTTGTGGCAACAAAGAAGGCTCGACATCAAAAGAGTTACGTTGAAATGCGCAAGGTCACCTGCTATTGAGGGCTATCAAAACCACGATAAATTTTAACACTCTCTAGGGAAATATAATAAAGATAGAGCTCAAGAGTTTGGCGAATTTGCAGCAGCAGTCGGCTTTCAAAGCTTGAAGGGAGCAAGGGTTTATAAAATTACTCAACAGAAGGTCCAACAGAGTTTGGAAACAAGCTCTGATAACAGATTGTAGTGCTTAGGCCAAAATTTTCCAAATTAAGTTCGCAAATTAAATTCCTAAATTCGTGTAATTTCCAAAACAAAATATAATTTCAAATTAAATTCTGAAGTTCATCTAGAATTTACCAACTACAATTTAAGCAAGAATTTTATAAATTTTAATACACAGATTGTTGACTTTTGTAACAACGGATGTGCTCTAGCCTCGAGATTTTGCAGAAAGGCTAAGACACACGCATTATCCAAGACCCAGAAATTGTTTGGGAAAATTCCATGTGAAAGTGACTTAATTAAAATAATTAATCGGTTTTTTAATATTTCCTAAGTCTAGATTCGAAACTTAGGAAATATGCTTAATTAAAGAGTATTAATTAAGTCCAAGTTAATCTGAGCCATCGATTAAGATCTAATCTTCGTTGTTGATATGTCAACGAGAGATTATAAGAAGGAGCTCGATGGGCACTTGGAGAACACACTGGACATTTGCAGAGATCGATTTTGCTGGGAGATTGAATTCTCAGAGTAGCAGCGTTGAGTTGCCAAAAAGAGATCCAGTGATTTCGTTGCAGTGAGGGGCAGAGATAGTAGACCAGAGGAAGGTTTCCAGATTCGGGGAGTGCGAGGCAGAGAAGACATTGAGAGTCACAGAGAGGTTGCGCAATGCCACGCAGAGACAGCGCAGAGCTTCATAGGGATTCCGCTATGATCCAGTGTCAGAAGTCGGGGTGTGAGTCCTGAGGGTCAGGGGGTCAAGTTCGTGGTCAGCAGAAGGTCAAAAGGAGAAGGTGACGCAATCCCTTGAGCTGTGACGCAGTGACTGCGTAGGCTGAAGTAGTTACAGCGCAGATTAACTCATCTTGAGCTCATATCAGTGTCGGATTGCTAGTGATAGTGTGATATTTTCTCACTAACTCTTTCATCAGTATTTCTCTGTATCGGATAGCCAGTTTGGGCATCCACAAAGGGAATTTTGTCCTCGGAGAATTTCTAGCCAAGAAATTCTATTTTTTGATGCAGATCAACAGTAGTTGAGAGCAGATTTACCCACTCTAGCAGGGAGCACGTAGAGCCAGTCAGCATTTGCACAGAGGGATAGAGACAGAGTTCAACTTTTTGTTTGGTGAGATGGCATCGGTTGAGAGATCATGATCGGTTACAAGGAGCATCTAATTATGTGATATGGAAGGCAAGGAATTCCTTCATTCTGGATGAGTATAATCTCAAAATCTACATCGATAATGTGGTGGTTGTCCCCACAGATCCAAATAAGAATAAGACGTACAAGAAAGAGATGGCTAAGGTGAAGAGGATGATCCTTGAAGGAGTTTGTGATCATGTTTTATCTCACATAGCGGCCCTAGGAACGACCAAAGAGATGTGGGACTCCCTTGCCACGTTGTACGAGAGATATTCCGAGTAGCGAAAGATGTATCTGGAGGAAAAGTTGAGGAGTACACGTATGTAGAAGGGGGAATGCATAGACCACTTTCTCCACAGACTTTAGAATGTCCGAGATCAGTGGGCCGCTGTAGGGTCAGCACCTCAGGGTACAGAGATGGTGTGAATAGCTCTAAATGCAGTCTCAGAAGAATGGCAAGTGTTTGTCCAAAGTATTTTAGGTAGAAAAACATTGCCAAAGTGGGATAGGATGTGGGCAGATTTGCAGCAGGAGGATATGAGGCGAGACTTGGTGAAGAGCACCTTAGAAGGCAGCAGCAACAATAGGGCGAAGGCAAAGGTGAAGGAAGAGGAGAATGCATCCCTCGCATCAAATGGGAAGCAGGAGTAGTGCAAAAGAAAGAAGGAGGTTTCGAAGATCAAGTGATCCAGATGTGGTGAACTTGGTCACTACGCTACCTAGTGTCCACTAAAAAAGAGGGACAAAGAAGAGAGGCAAGATCAGTAGGCTGCATCCGCAGAGATCGACAAACTATCCTCCAGATTGGAGGAAGAGTTTTCCATGATCACCGACATACCTCCAGGGGTGAGGTGGGGTGATTTGGTTTTGTAGCCCTAGAGAGCTATAGGATGGGCAGGATCCTTGAGGAGTCCACCTCTTGGATCAATTCCTTGCTACGGGAGCCCATAGTAGCAATGGCAAGATGGACCAGTGACAGTTGGTGCATTCAAGTGCTAGAGTGACAGATGCAGTGGCTAGTAGCGTCAGAAACTGAGCAGCGCAGAGCAGAGTTGGCAATAGTGCAGCAGCACAGTGCAAAGTCAACGACAACGTAGAGGCTTCAGTGACAGCGCAGAGACTAGTAGCAGTCAGGACTCAGGTGACAGATGCATCAGACTGAACACAATTGGTTCAGTATGATGGACATCTCTCAGTTGCGGAAAAAAAAAGATGAGAGACAATTGCAGATGTTTGCAGCAACAACAGAGTTGCAATGTAGATGCAGTAGTTGGCAGCAGCATGCAGAGTCAACAACAGTACAAATGTAGCACAAAATTAGAGTTGTGCAGTTGTTGGTGGGCAGTGAGGCCAGACATCAGCAGCGTAGCAGGAGGTGATACAGAGTCAAAGTATTGCTATCAGGAGGGCAACAGTTCTAGAGCACTTTCCTTGCTAAGACGGAGTGTTGATTTTTGTAGCATCGGATATGCTCTAGCCTCGAGATTTTGCAGAGAGGCTAAGACACGTGCATTCTTCAAGAACCAGAAATCGTTTGGGAAAATTCCACCCATAAGTTACTTAATTAAAATAATTAATTGGTTTTTAATATTTCCTAAGTCTAAACTTAGGAAATACGATTAATTAAAGGGTATTAATTAAGTCGGGTGCGAATCTTCTAGATAAAGGCATGGCTCGAGTCCAAGTTAATATGAGCCATTATTAAAATCTAAACCTGGTCGTTGATATGTCAACGAGAGATTATAAGAAGGAGTTCAATGGGCACATAGAGAACAAACTAGAGATTTGCAAAGATCGAATTTTCTAGAAGATCAAATTCTCAGAGTAGTAGCTTTGAGTTGCCAGAGAGAGATTCAGTGATTTCGTTGCAATGAGGGGTAGAGATAGTAGACTGGAGGAAGGTTTCTAAATTCGGTGAGTGCAAGGCAGAGATGAAATCGAGAGTCACAAAGGGGTTGCGCAGAGGCAACGCAAAGCTTCAGAGGGAATCCGCTATTTTGGTGAGAGACAGTCGAGTTCTAGTGTCGGAAGTAGGGGTGTGAGTCCGGAGGACCAGGGAGTCGAGTTTTCAATGGGCAGAAGATTAGAAGGAGAAGGTGACACAGTCTATTGAGCTGTGACACAGTGACTGTGTAGGCAGAAGCAGTTACACGCAGAGACAGCTTAGGACAGCTCATCCTGAACTCAGATCGGTGTCGGATTGCCACTGACAGTGTGAGATTTTCTCACTAACTCTTTCATCAATATTTATCTGTATCAGATAGTCAGTTTGGGCATCCAACGATTTGAGTTGCCAGAGAGAGATTCAGTGATTTCGTTGCAATGAGGGGTAGAGATAGTAGACTGGAGGAAGGTTTCTAAATTCGGTGAGTGCAAGGCAGAGATGACATCGAGAGTCACAAAGGGGTTGCGCAGAGGCAACGCAGAGCTTCAGAGGGAATCCGCTATTTTGGTGAGAGACAGTCGAGATCTAGTGTCGGAAGTCGGGGTGTGAGTCCGGAGGACCAGGGAGTCGAGTTTTCAATGGGCAGAAGATTAGAAGGAGAAGGTGACACAGTCTATTGAGCTGTGACACAGTGACTGTGTAGGCAGAAGCAGTTACACGCAGAGACAGCTTAGGACAGCTCATCCTGAACTCAGATCGGTGTCGGATTGCCACTGACAGTGTGAGATTTTCTCACTAACTCTTTCATCAATATTTATCTGTATCAGATAGTCAGTTTGGGCATCCAACGATTTGTACTCAGATTATTACTGCATAATAATAAAAACCTCAACTGCTACATCGATTTTCCCAAATTGGGTTTTTTCTGAGGACGATTTTCCAAAAATAACAGTGTACTTGTGTGTGTTTCTATCTTTCCTGCGTTGAATTTTCCGCAGTATTTTATGTTGTGTAGGTTGCAATGTATTTGATTTCGCTATTAACTCTGTAACACCATAAATAATTTGTTCAGTAATTAACAAATAGGAAAAATATGATTAGTTGCTACAGTAGGATTTCATTAGTGAAATTTTAGGTGGTTTTCGTGTATGAAGTCGATCCTGAGATGTTGTGGCTCCAAATTCGCTTCTGTTACCAAAAAATCAAAACCTCCCTGCCAAACTGAGTACAACCTAGGTATTCAGTTCCAGAATACTTCACAATTGATCCACTCTGGCCCCCGTGCCCAAAAACTTCAAGAACAACCAAGGCTTTGCCCTTATTGTTTGTAACTTTCTATTAAAAAAAATTCTCCATCCTTCTGCTGAAAATTTTCCTACACCCATTACTTTGTCTTTGTTCCCCTTATATTTCTCCCTAAGGGCTCTTCTCGAACTTCCAGTCGGTTGCATGTCTGCTTCTATTTTTTGTGTTGTCCTCGTCAAGAGGGTAAAGCATATATAATTAAAGGTGGTAGTCTCTCTTACGCTGACAAGTTTACCATTACTTTTGGAACTTGAGCATATAATATCAACCACCCTTCGTAATATTAATGTTCTAATGTGCCTTTATGATTTAGTTGGGTTAGTTAAAATATAACATATTATATTCCCCTTTTATTTTCTTTACCTAATATTCTTTCATTTAATTTTATATAACATGCATAATATCTTTATTAAATGTTCATTTCTTTTATTTATAATTGTCCCTTTCATTTTATTCATATAAAATTTAAATTATATTCCATTTTAATTTGTATAGTATAGAGCATTAATCTTTTATTTTGAATAATATTCTATGGTTACCTATTATGATGACGACACACACTAAATTACATATTTCAATATATTTTTGAGAGTTAGGTATTTATTTAGTATTATCAACAATTATGTCTTTTATCCTATGCTTGGAATCTTCATAATATGAATACTAGTGCAGTGCAGGGGATGCATGCATATGCATACGTAGCAATCATATGCATGCCTCGTATGCATGCTAATAATTCGCATTTCGTTTGTAATAGTAGATGGGTCATTACAGTCCAATATATTCCAAACAAATACTAACCATAGGACATTAACATCCAAGACAATAAATGCTAAAAGTATATGATCTTATCATAATTAAACCCTAATTTACCCAAAACAAAAGAAGAAAATATTTTTAGAGGGTTAAAGGATTGACATAAGAGATAAGAATAGTGCCTTTCTCAATCTAGGGATAATGGAGTCCAGACGTAACAAAACATGGAAAAGAAAAAGGGATGGATGGGAGTATTAAGCTTTATTGTGACATGCATTTGCAGACTTTAAACATTTATGGATTTCCTCTCAGATTGGCCTCTTGTCTCCATTTTCCCTTGTTTGGATTGTCACTAATATCTTAATCCTTCAATCACATTTTTTACTTTTTTGTGCTATAACAATGTTTTGATAAAGCTACTCTCTTATATAACCTTGTGCCTCAATGTTTGGTTTTGGTAATCCTACTTAGGGACACCCCCCTTGTTGGAGGACAGTCAGCCTAACATGAAAGGATAGATTGCTTAGGTGACAATAGTGACCATCCTAGTAGTTCCCTCTCAAATTCCTCCTTTTGGATTAGGGATTTTATCATTAAGTGTGGGTTGGGAGATAACACAACCTAAAGAGTGGGAGAGAGTTATTCAGGTGACATTAGATGAACTCTCCAAGTTGTCCTTAGGTCTTCACCTTCTGACTTGGGACTTCAAAACCTAAGGTGAGTGTTTGAGCAGTAACACATGTCAGAAAAGAAAATCTGTGTGCAAAATGCTAACAGTAGTTATTAGTAATGCATTGTTTGAAAAGAAAATAAAAACCACATCGCAGATCTTAAACTTACCTTATTCGTTGCGCATTAAGGAACTCTCGGCTGCTAAAGTTTTTATAAACATGCAATGCAATCCTCGTATCTCCACCTGATCTTGTCATGCCTCTGAAAAATATATTGGTCAAACTCAAACTAAAACTTAGCATTTCCAAGGAAATAATTTTTGTATGTGCATTTTTTCCACAGGAAATATTAATCAAAGGCTCAAATTTAATTTTGTTGAAACATGTAAAGCAAACCATATATATGGATGTGAAAACACTTCTACTTAGTGAAATGAAATATATAAATGTGAAAAGGTGAGAAATCCATACAGTTTTGCAAAATCAACACCCAAAGAAGCATCACATTCACAACCAATCGTAATATAATGTGCAAGGCGCATTTCCTCCAACTCTGGCAAAGTCACCTCAAGTGTCTTTGAACAAGCCATACATAAATCGTCATAAGTTATCAGTTAGAGTGAGAATAGGAACTACTGTTATTATTCTCGAGCTATATGTTACAAAGTCTCTTAACCTATGACCTATTCGCAAGTCCTTCAAATAGGATTTATACTTCCATTCCAAGACATGCAAATGCATTATTTTAGGGACATCATATCTGCTCTCTGGAAGAAATTATATTCTCAAGTGTAGCATCCAAATCTACCCATGCATATTTTACACTTAGATAATGACTAATTAAAGCAAAAATCCATATTGACTTATTAGTTTAGTCTAATTCATGAAATATAACATCTCTTTGTCAATACCTTACATCCATAATGGCATTGTAATAAATTTAATGCCCACTGACAAGTATTCCTTATATCGATATCACAATACTCGAACCACTGGACGAAACCAAAATAAAGTAAAACGTAAGAATTTGTATAAATGGTGTGATCTCTAATAAATGACTCTAGATCGAAATACATCAAAACGCAGATATTCAGAGAGAGTTCGAAATGTTGACTCTAGTTAGTTTCGGCACTTTGTATGCAAAACAAAATCATCCCTTTGAACCTACATGAAGTTAAAGAATGGTAAGGAAGTATAAAAAAATACCAAGGTTTTTCCCACCTTTGTATATTTGGCAAGCTTGAGATTAGCAACGCTCTTGTCGTTTTTCAGCAACGGTAACCTTATATGAGGCTGCCAAGAGTAAAGGTGATTACCATCAAAAGGCAAGGTAAAAATCACATTTAATTCACAAATCAATAAAATGATAAACATAGATAGATAACCTTTGGTATACTTTGACCTGCAGTGAACTACACATTGATTAACAAATGCCCAAAATTAGTATTATAATATATACTTAAATCCGTACTCACGATTTCCCAATATGAACACTAAGGAAAAAAGCAAACCCAAAGACTAGCCAACACTATAAAACAATATATTTATAAGAGCATGTAAGTTTAAACTTCAATAAATTAATACATTTATATGAGCATGTATTTCTCTGTTAGTAATGTAACCTAAAAGAAAACAACTTGTCATTTACATAAAGTCAACAACTACAATTAAAAAGGGAATATATTGAGCACAGTCAAGAAAAAGACCGTATCGTAGTAGAACTTGATAATGTCACGACAGATCGACACTTCTGGAATGTTAATGCGGTTCAATTTTTCTAAGCATTATTGTAAATGTTACCCCTCATTCTTGCCAACATGATAGGGTAATCTTCATGCTCTGTTCATCGTTATGTCTAGCAATGAAAAGGTCAGATTTGTGCATAAAAGTCACCCAATTCACGGAGGCAAGCTTAGAGAGATTTTTATTTTCAACCAATTCATGGAGGCATCTATTCAGAAATCAAAATGCATGTAGATTAGGGTAGATTTCTCTAAACGTGATAATTACTTATGAATGTTTGTTCGCTCCTTAATTAATTTAATGTTCTCCTCATCAAGCAATTACCAAAACTTACAAAACATGAAGATTACAAGAGACAAAGAACACAATAAATTAGGCTTGAAGCCATGGCAAAACCCCAGAGAAGGGGGAAAACCCAAGAAAATCCTCTTCTTATAGAATCAGATCAAAGTGAGATATCCAAGACCCAATACCAATACCAAAACACCCAAGTCAGCCCTCCTCCAAGTCAACTCTCTGAGTTTTCGTCAATCCCTGATGTTAGTTTTTATAGCATCGGATGTGTTCTAGCCACGAAACTTTGTGGAGAGGCTGGAATACATGAGATCTCCAAAATACAAAAATTGTTTTTGGAAATTCTGCCTAGAAGTGTCTCAATTAGATTATTAACCAATTTTTAAATATTTTCTAAGTCTAAACTTAGGGAATATGATTATTTAATCAGTGTTAAATGAGATAAGGTGAGAATCATCTAGAAACTCAAACGGATCGAAAGGGAATTAATCTGTGCCATCGATTATGTTCTAATCTTGGTCGATGGTGCTCCAATAGAACATTATAAGAAGAAGTCGATGGGTAGATGGGGGACACACCAATGCAGATACTCAGTTGCCCAAGCAGTTCAATTTTCTTAGTAGCAAAAACTCAGTAGAGAAGATAGAGATGGAGGGTGAGTAACTAGTGGAAGAGGAGGGCAGCAACATTCTGGAAGGAAGGTTTCCAGTCCCCAGAAGAGGCAAAGGAAGGAAGGTATAAATTCTCATAGGGCCAGCGTAAGCTCTACGCAAAAGGGTGACGCAGGAGGCTCAGCGCAAAGGTTATGGAGGTGATTTCGGTGGCAAAAATTTGCTGTGGGGTGAGAGAAAATTCTCACAATAATTTTTCCAGTATTTTCGTCAGATTAGATTGCCAATTGGACATCTAAACTATTGTACACGGAATTGCTGCTGAAAAATAATAGTAAAACCCTCAACTACTACATTGATTTTCCCGCATCGGATTTTTCTGGGGCACAATTTTCCAAAAATATTTGTGTCAAAATTCTTTTGTGTTTCTCAGTTTTCAGTATTTTATTTTCCGCAGTGATTTTATGGTGAAAATTGCAGTTGCGATTTTATTTGTTATTTGACGTAGCAAATAAACTGCATAGTTAAATTTACAGTTAGAAGAATCATTTCCAGGAGCTGCAATAGATAAAAATTTCACATGGTATTAGAGCACAGTTTATCAGCCGAAGAGCTCACAAGCAATTTCGTTGTTCAGTGTGGGCAGCAGATCGAAATTCCCAAAGGCAGCGCAGTCATTCTGCCAAGGGAGCGAGTTGCTTGAGGAAATTCAATTTTTTTTTCTTTTTCTAAGAGGCAGAAAAATTCGAGTTTTCCAGATCGAGTTATTCTAGAGGCAGAAGAAGCAGTTCAATATTTTCGTTGGGAAGATCTCTAGCTGGACGCAAAGGGTATTTTTTCAGCAATTTCTAGAGCAAAGCCAGCGTCGGGTGAAAAAGGAATAGCACACTGTAAATTCTTCAGCATAACCATGGACATAATTGACATTCAGGAGGCTTCAGGTTTGTCTTCCAGGTTGGAGGACGAATTTTCTTGCTTGTAAGGATCAACTTCACAAGGTGTCTGATATATAGACAGTGGAACATCAGCTCACATGGCAGGGGTTAGAGAATATTTCTCTAGCTACAAGGAGCAACATATGCACTTCCAGATTACTATGGGAAACAAGACGAAATGTACTCTAGTAGGGAGAGGTACCATAGATTTTCAGAGGGAGTCAGGAGCAAGCACAAGTGCTACAAATGTTTTGAATGTGCCAGGATTGGGAATGAACACGATTTCAGTATCCCAGTTACAGGATAAGGGGTATGATATTCACTTCGTAGGGAAGAAAGTGTATGTCAAACACCCAAGCTAGAAGAAGGTAAGATAGATTGGAGTTCGAAGTAACAGATTGTACCGGTTACAACTTGACTCTCCAATGGCACTAATAGGGAGTGACAGTACCAGTGGGAACGAACTGAATGAGTTATAACATAGGAGAATGACAGATCTACACCATGGAGCACTCAAGATGCTCAAAGAAACAGTAATAGGAGTTCCAAAACTTGGCACGGAACACGATGACATGTGCATAGGATGCGTACTTGGGAAGCATTCAAAGGCGATGTTTCCAAGAAGTGACAACAGAGCATATGGCATGTTAGGACTCATACATTCAGATATTTGTGGCCTAATGTCCACTAGAGCTCTCAACAGTGCCGAATATTTAATCACCTTTATTGATGACCATTCCAGGAAAACCTAGATCTACTTTTTGAAGACCAAAGATGAGGTCTTCGATCGCTTCCAAGTGTAGAAATTATATAACTTATGTGTTATATGTCCAAGATTCTACTGATCTCAAACTATTTTAACTTCATGCACAATACAGAATCTATTCCACGATTGATCATTTGCGGAAATTAAATCAAGATTGCAATGCACACATAAAACAATAAAAATTCACACACATTAACATAGTTGTTTAACGGGAAAGCCTGAAGCTGAAAACCCCAACTATCTGTATATAATATATGTCATAGAGATCATGTAACAATCCTCATACAAAGATGATCATATCAAGCTCTCAGTACAATACAATCGCTACACACTAATCAAGCATGATCTTGCAAATCCATGCACCAATCTTTGCCACCTGCTAGCCTGCCTCTACTGCGCAATCCCTGCTGAAGAATGGCTCTGAATGAGTTCGAATTCACCAAGCTTGCACTGCGCAATCCTCATTGGCATCTCCACTGAGTGTTGGATGAAATCAATGTATCACTATAGTCACAATTGATAGTCACACTTGCTCTTTCACCTATCTCTCCACTGGTCTCCACTGAAACTGCCATGCACTGTAGTTAACTAATGTATTCTTCAGTTGATTAATGAGTTATTATTTAGTGAATTAATTAACTAATTAATTCACACCACTCTCACTAGTGTATCAATCAGTTAGACTAGATACAACTAACTCAACTGAGTCTAACTGAGTTAAACTAAATACAACTCCATCAACTACTTCTATAACTCCACCAAACTCTGTCACATGAGTTCTAACTGAAGTCCTCATGCATTAGCTCCAGTAAACCCTCAAGAATAGTGTAATTCCTTCTGTCAGCTGTTGTGCCACATCTGTGCACTTAACTGAAGTGCTCCAAGAGAATAAGATAATGTTTAGAGTCCAAATATTATTAAGAGCTAATAATATTCGACATATCTATTTTTAGACTGGCAATCTAAAAACAGATTCCGCCCAATATGTCTAAAAATAGAAGTCCATCTATTTTTCCAACTTGACCAACCATCCACAAATAGCATCCTGCAACTCATAGAATATGATCGACATGTCTAAAAATAGACTTTGCGCCAAAAATAGCCTGTGGGCCCACTTAGTGAAGGCGACTCTTTTCACTAAGCTCATCATCTTGTTGAATCTCAACACCCCCTCTCAACAAGATAGGGATTATCTGCCACCCCGATCCTGTCTCTATGGTATTCGAATTTTCTCTTGGTGAGCGCCTTCATCAGAATATCTACATCTTGATCTTCCGTAGGAATGTAAGAAAGCAACATGATCTTCCGCTGCACACAATCTTTGATATGATGGTACCGGATGTCAATATGTTTAGATCTATCATGAAATACTGGATTAACCGAGAGTTTAATGCAACTCTGATTATCACAATATATCACAGTGGGATCTAAGTGAGAACCCAACAAACCAACCAGGATCTTCCTCATCCATATAGCCTCGCATGCAGCCAAAATTGCTGCCATGTACTCGGCCTCCGCTGAACTGAGTGCCACGGATCTTTGTTTCCTGCTGTACCAAGAAACTGTTGTAGATCCAATACTGAAAATCCCTCCAGATGTGCTCTTTCTGTCCCTTGGGCATCTGCATCCATGAAGCCATGCAACTTCACCTCATCCGACTGTCTGTATCACAATCCATACCCAGATGTGCCCCTGAGATACCTCAGGACATGCTTGCCTGCCTTCCAAAAGAGCTTGGTAGGCTTAACCATAGCTTGTGAAAGTTGGTTCATAGCATAGCATATATCCGGTCTTGTATTGACTAAATACGTGAGCGAACCAACCAACTGTCGATAAACAGTGGCATCCACTACCTCTGTTGATGTAGCATCCTCTTTCCTCCAACCACCAGGAAGAGGAGTGTCGATAGGCTTGCAGCCTTGCATGTGAAACTTCTCCAGTATCTCCCAGGCATACTTGCCTTGAGACACAAACAGTTCACCTTTCCGCTGCCAAATTTCCAATCCCAGGAAAATAATAGAAGAGGCCCCAAGTCCTTCATCTCGAACTCCTTTGCAAGATACGCCTATGGAGTGTATCAACGGTTCATCTTTTGTTAGTATTAAATCATCTACATAAAGCACAATGATCAAAAGCTTACCCTCCACCACAATGCGAGGTATAGGTTGAGATCGCCTCACTCTTAGCGAAAACAAGTCCGGTGATAGCATCTATCTGTGTGTACCAAGCACGAGGTGCTTGTTTATTATACATCGCTCTTTTGAGCTGCACATCGACTCACTGAAGATTTCGAAACCTTGGTGCTCAATGTCACACCTCCTCTCAGTGACTCTAGTTGAAGAAACGGTTTTCACATCCATCGATGAATGTGCCAACCATCTGCGCTAAGAGAGGCAAGGATGGTCCATATGGAAGAATACCCAGCTTGCGACAGTGCAAGGTTTCTTCATAGTCGATCCCTCGATCGTGAGAAGCCTGGAACAGCAGATCTTTCCTTATACTTCTCGACGCTCCCGTCAGCAGCTTGCTTCACTTTGTAGATCCATCTCGAACCTACCTCTGATTTCCCTTCTGGCCTTGGGACAATCTCCCATGCACTGTTTCTGACAATCGAATCATACTCTTCCACCATGGCATCTACCCATGCGGGATCCTCCACAGCTTCCTCAAAAGAGGATGGCTCCGTCATGATAGACTTGCTCATCAGTATCCAGTAAATCGGTCAGGTGACTGTCTCTGTCTACGCTGTGATGTAGGGGCTCCTACATTCTTTGCTGCATCAAGATTCAGTTGCTCAGCTTCTGTAGTGCGCTTTTGCCCTCTGATGTTTGGCGCTGCATGAGTGGTTTCTTCCACTCCATGAACCTCCTCTTATGGCTGATCCACATCCTGAGGCTCATCTTTAGGAACAAGTAGCTCCTCATCTGCATGCAAGTGTAGCTCCCTCTCAAGCAACAACTTCATGGCTTTTTCCTCATGAAATTTGATATCTCGTCGCACAACAGTCATCCGACTGTCTGGAAAATGCACACGATAATTGTGGGGTGTTTCTGTGTATCCCACAAATATCCCAACCTCTGTGGTCAACTCCAGCTTCTTCCTGGCATCCTTCGTCACATGAATGTAAACAGATGAGCCAAAAATCTTCAAATGAGAAATATCAAGCTTCTTACCAGAAAACGCCTCTTCGCGTGTACTCATGCCAAGTACTCTATGAGGACAACGATTTTGCACATAAACCACAGTATTGCATGCCTCATCCCACAAGTGTATGGGAAGGACTTGATCATGCAACATCGCCCGTGCAACACCCACGATCATTCTGTTCTTTCTCTCCACGACCCCGTTCTGCTGTGGATTATGAGGCACTATGAGTTCTCTTCGAATTCCTTCTTTGCTGCAGAAGTCTTTGAATTCGCCAAAGATGTATTCACCACCATTATCGCTCTGGAGAGCTTTCACCTGCTTCCCCGACTCTTTCTCAACCAACGCCTTGAACTCACAGAACTTTGAGTATGTCTCGCTCTTCTTCTGCATGAAGAAGATCCAACACTTATGAGAAAAGTCATCAACAAATACCACATAATACATGTGCTTTGATGTTGAAGCAACCGAGAAAGGTCCACACACGTCTGTGTGAACTCTCTCAAGGATCGTCGTGGCGCGACTATCCTTCTCATGAAAATTGGTCTTCACAAATTTTCCCAAAGTACATCCGTTGCACTGATTTGACTGCGCAAGTGTACCCTTGGGAAGCCCGGTAGAAATATGCTGCAAAATTTTCAAAGCGCCATGGTGAAGATGGCCCAATTTCCTGTGCCACAATTCGCCCTCATCCCGGCTCACCACTCCTTCTGCTTTGCCTGCCATTGTTGCGCAGCCATCTACTTGCAATTGATAAAGATTCTTAACTCGAATCCCTATCCTCCTGGTTTGACCAATTGTTTTACTGCGCAGGAAGGCTTTTCCCTCGCTAAAAACAACATCATAACCCTTGTCTTCCAACATCGCCACAGAGATCAGATTCTTCTTCAATCCTGGAACATGCATGACATCCTTCAAGATGAAAGGTTTTCCAGAATCCATCTCAAAGGAAATGGTCCCGATACTAGTTGCACTGTATCTACCATCATCGCCCATCTTGATGTGCACTCCAAGATCCTTTTCATCCAGATCACTAAACAAATCTTTGTCTCCGGTCATATGGAAGGACGCACCACTGTCAAGAAACCACACTGATCCCATCACACTTGAAACCAAGCATGCGACAAAGAAAAATCCAGCTCAAACTGCGAGGCTAAGGCCTCTCCAGCTGCAGATCCAGCAGCCTGCTTATTCTTCTTCTTCTGTGGACAATTAGTGGCGAAATGCCCATGCTGGTGACAGTGAAAACACTTCACCTTGGACAAGTCCTGCTTCTTGCCTTTCGCACTGGATTGAGAAGGATTTTTCTTCCCCTTCCCTTTCCTTGCTTTGGCAGCCAAAGGCGCAATTTTCTTCATCTTCATTCTTGATAGAAGATTCATCCCAGTACCCCGCCTTATCTCCTCACGCACAAGATCCGACCAAAGTCGCTCCCATCCCAGCGGTTCTCCCGAGTCCATTGGCCAGAGTCCTCTAGGTATACCAACTCTTCGGAAGCCCAAGGAGAGCCAAGCTCACCAAGTCTTCTTCATCAACGGTAGTAACCCCACACTTCCCAGCTCATCCTTGCAGTGGACAAACTTCGTGAGGTATTTTGGTATACTGTTGCCTTTCTCCATTTTTATTTTTCTGAGCTTGTCTTTAAGTGCCAACTTCCTCTGGTCGCTTCTGCTTTGGAACAAGTCTGTCAAAGCCTTCCACATTCAGAATGGAGTGGCTTTACCGTGAAGGTTGGACACAATGTGGTCCTTCACACCTTCCAACAGAATCCTTCGACACTTTGCTACCTTATTTTGCCATGTGTCAAGTGCGGCTGCATCGCTAGAAGCAGGTTTAGGAATATCAAAATCTATGAACTCCTTCAACCCATTATCATCCAACACCGCCTCCATCATGTCCTTCCATGCAATATAATTCGAGCTGCCATCAAGGGCATACTCCAATCGCAATTCGTTGAAAGACATTTCAATGAATGCTCAACTTCGACACCAAGAAAACACTGCAGCAAATTCGAATTCCACTAGCACAAAACTCAACTGCTTCAATAATTGCAATCTGCTCCAATGATCAACTGCTCTGATACCATGTAGAAATTATATAACTTGTGTGTTATGTGTCCAAGATTCTCCTGATCTCACGCTATTTTAACTTCATGCAAAATACAAAATCTATTCCACCATTGATCATTTGCGGAAATTAAATCAAGATTGCAATGCACACATGAAACAATAAAAATTCACACACATTAACACAGTTGTTTAACGGGAAAGCTTGAAGCTAAAAACCCCAACTATCTGTATATAATATATGTCATAGAGATCATGTAACAATCCTCATACAAAGCTGATCATATCAAGCTCTCAGTACAATACAATCGCTACACACTAATCAGGCCCGATCTTGCAAATCCATGCACCAATCTTTGCCACCTGCTAACCTGCCTCTACTACGCAATCCCTGCTGAAGAATGGCTTTGAATGAGTTCGAATTCACCAAGCTTGCACTGCGCAATCCTCATTGGCATCTCCACTGAGTGTTGGATGCAATCAATGCATCATTATAGTCACAACTGATAGTCACACTTGCTCTTTCAACTATCTCTCCACTGGTCTCCACTGAAACTGCCATGCACTGTAGTTAACTGATGTATTCTTCAGTTGATTAATGAGTTATTATTTAGTGAATTAATTAACTAATTAATTCACACCACTCTCACTAGTGTATCAATCGGTTAGAATAGATACAACTAGCTCAACTGAGTCTAACTAAGTTAAACTAAATACAACTCCACCAACTACTTCTCCAACTCCACCAAACTCTGTCACATGAGTTCTAACTGAAGTCCTCCATGCATTAGCTCCAGTAAACCCTCAGGAATAGCGTAATTCCTTCTGTCAGCTGTTGTGCCACATCTGTGCACTTAACTGAAGTGCTCCAAGAGAATAAGATAATGTTTAGAGTCCAAATATTATTAAGAGATAATAATATTCGACATATCTATTTTTAGACTGGCAATCTAAAAATAGATTCCGCCCAATATGTCTAAAAATAGAAGTCCATCTATTTTTCCAACTTGACCAACCATCCACAAATAGCATCTTGCAACTCATAGAATATGATCGAAATGTCTAAAAATAGACTTTGCGCCAAAAATAGCCTGCGGGCCCACTTAGTGAAGGCGACTCTTTTCACTAAGCTCATCATCTTGTTGAATCTCAACACCGAGAGTTTAAATCTCTCGTGGAGAATGTAACAGGGAAGAAGATCAAGATGCTTCGCTCAGATAATGGTGGAGAATATATAGATAAATACTTCATAGATTTCTATGCAAAGGAAGGCATCAAGAGAGAATGGACAGCTCCATATAATCCAATGCAAAATGGGGTAGCAAAGCGGAAAACAGAACAATTGTTGGGGCTGCAAAGGTTATGTTATTTGACCAGTATTTACCTAGATTTCTATGGGCAGAGGCATGTAACACGACAGTATATATTTAGAACAAGACTCCTCATAGAGCATTGGGGAAGAAAACGCCAGGAGTCTTCACAGGGAAGAAGCCAGAAGTTAGTCACTTTAGAATTTTTGGCAGCATTGCTTATTGCCATGTGCGAGATGAGAAACGTACCAAACTGGAACAAACTATAGAGAAAAGGTTCTTCATTGGGTATAGCGAAACCTCAAAGGCATACATGATCTACATTCCTAGCAATAGGAAGATTGTAGTGAGGCGAGACGTGAAGTTCTTGGAGGACTGAGCTTTCAGGAGATCTCGTGAGATGCCTGCAGGTGATCAGAATCAGTCAGCAGAGCTCCTTTGGTCCAACAACAGGGGCAGCCAGTGGGACAGGCAAGAGGACAGTCACAAGGATTGAGTACTGTGACCAGTACCAGTGTTTCCTTAGGTACAGGAAATCCTGGGAGTTCTCAAAAGATGAAGCAGCAAAGGCACGATGAGGAGGAGTTGGTTGAACCTCCCATAACTAGCGGTCAAGCCAGCAGAGAGGTTCGTCATACATTGAGAGATGTAGAGGAGTTTATTGGAACTCCTAGGATGAACAAAAGACACCGCAGATAGCCTGACGAGTACCAAGAATCGGTGGCGCAGGTTGCAGAAACTTCCAGCTTTCAGGAGGCCGCACAACATCAAGTGTAGTTAGATGCCAAGGTAGAAGAATATAGCTCTATCATGACAAATGATGTTTGGGGGGTAGTGCCAATGCCAGAAGACAGATTAGTTGTAGGTTCTAGATGGATCTACAAGGGCAAATATGCTGCAGATGGTAGTGTGGAAAAGTACAAGGCTAGGTTTGTGGCAAAGGGGTATGCACAGAAAGAAGGGATAGGTTATGAGGATACCTTCGCCCCATTTGTCAGATACACTTCTATCCGGCTAGTTATATCCCTAGAAGCTCAGAAGGGAGGGCAGATTCACCAGATGAACGTTAAGACAACTTTCTTGAACGGGGTGATAGAGGAAGAAGTGTGCATAGAACAACCAGAGGGCTTCGAGACTTATGAGAGACGCACTCATGTGTGCAGACTGAAGAAAGCTCTATATGTACTCGAGTAGGCTCCCACAGCATGGTATGGTAGGATTGACAGCTACTTGCAGCAGATGGGATTCGTTAAGAGTGATGCAGATCCCAACCTTTACTATTTGATGGTAGAGGGTGAGCCACTCATCCTAGTTTTGTGTGTGGAACATCTCTTTTTGATAGGATCATCCAGGCTCATAGAGGACTGCAAGAGGAACTTGGCAGCAGAGTTTGACATGAAGGACTTGTGGTCAATGCGCTATTTCCTAGGATTGAATGTGTGGCAAAAGGATGGGGAGATCTTCCTTGGGCAAGGAAGACATGCTACAGATATTCTAAAGAGGTTCAAAATGTAGGATTGCAGACCCATGTCTACGCCCATGATCACCAACTCGAAGAAGATAGATGCATCAGATGACAAGGATGTCGACCCCACCTTGTATAGGCAACTTCTTGGGTCTCTCATGTATCTGGTCAACACTAGGCTAGATTTTTGCTTCGCAGTTGATACCCTAAGTCAGTTCATGGTAGAGCCGAAGAGGGTATATTGGGTAGCAATGAGGAATATTTTGAGGTATGTTCACAACACAGTCGAGTATGGGTTGAGATATACTCGAGGGGATGATGTCAAAATTTGTGGGTTCACAGATGCAGATTGGGCAGGCAATTCAATGGACAGGAAAAGTACCTTTGGGTATTGCTTCAGTGTTGGATCAAGAATGGTTTCTTGGTGTAGCATGAAGCAGAAATCAATAGCACTAAGCTCTACAGATGCAGAGTATATATCATCCAACGTAGCTACGTGTGAAGCTATATGGCTTCGGAAGATGCTAGTAAGCTTGTTCAGGCAGAAGATGGAGGCGACCAATGTCTATTGTGATAATCAAAGCTACATAAAGCTCTTTGAGAATCCAGTGTTTCATGACAGGTCGAAACACATAGATATTAGATATCATTTCATCAGAGATTGTGTTCAACGTGGAGCAGACTAGCTATAGTATGTTCCCACAGAAGAGCAGGTTGCAGATATACTCACGAAATTTCTAGGGAGAGCTAAGTTCATCTATTTCAGAGAACAAATGGGTATGGTGGAGAATCCATTTCAATAGCAGGGACAGATTACTTTGGATGATTCTCAGTTGTAGCAACAACAGATGAGAGGGAGTTGCAGTACAGATGCAGTGTTGGCAGCAGTTCAGCAGGCTCAGCAACAACACAAATGCAGTGTATATCAGAGTTGCACAGTGATTGGTGGGCAGCAGCAGCCGGATATCAGTAGCATGACAGGAGATGATATAGAAATAGGGTGTTATGGCAGGATATGTGTTGATTTCTAGTAGCATAAGATGTGCTCTAAGTCTCAAAAGTTGCAGGGAGGGTTGGACACATGTATTCCAAAATACCCAAAAATCATTTTGGGAAATTCCACCCGGAGGAGGTTTTATTAAAATAATTAATTATTTTTAATGGATGCCTAAGTCTAAAATTAGGGAATTAAAATATTTAAAGTGTATTAATAGAACTAGGTGTGAATCTTCTAGAAAAAGACAGAGATCGAGTCAGTATGATCTGAGCCATTGATTTCTCAACAAGGAGATTATAAGGACTTCGATAGCCATTTGGAAGATACATTGAGTGGGATCAAGAGATCAATTTCTCAAGTGAGCAACGTAGAGTAGCCGGAGAGATCATTGAGGAGATTCTTGCAGTGAGGGGCAAGGTTAGTTTCTAGTGGAACATTTTTCCTGATCCGGAGAGTGCAAGGTAGAGAGGGTAGAGAGTAGTTTGGAGACGCAGCACAGGACCACATAGAGGCTGCGCAGAGCTACGATGTGGCAGCGCAGAACTTCAAAGCAAGTCTCTATTTCTATTGGGGAACAATCGGGATCTAGTGTCGTAGCCAGGGTGTGAGACTAGGAGGCCAAAGGGCTGAAGTTTCCAGCTAGCAGAAGATCGAGAGGAGGTGCAGCGCAGTCCCAGTTGCAGTGACGCAGTACTGCGCAGAGGCTCATCCCTAGTGCAGATCCGTGTCAGATTTTCTAGTGACAAGGTGAGATCATATCACTATCTTTTTGTCCAGTTAGATCTTTGTATAGGATTGCTAGTTTGGGCATTCGAAGAATTGTATTCAGAACTACTACTTAATAATATAAACCCTTAGCTGCTGCACCAGTTTTACCGCATTGGGTTTTTCTGGGAACATTAGTCCAAAAACAACGGTGTCATATGTGTGTTTGTTTTCTTCTTGCTCAATTCTTGTTTCTGTATATATTTTTAATTAGTGAAGGTTGCAATTGTATTTACTTCAATATTTACAGTTAACACAGTAAATAACTTGTATGGAATTAACAAGTAGGAGGAGTAATATCAGTTTGATGTAGTAGGAATTCGGGTTTATCGAATTTTCACATGGTATCAGAGCACAGGTGAAGCAAGAGAGCAACGCTGGAGAGCCCAACACTGAACAGAAGAGGGAAATCAAAGAGATGCATAGGCAACAGATTGAATCCCCTGAGGAATTGTACAATCCAGTCTAGGAGGGAAAAAATTTTGTGGAAAAATATCTCTCTAGGTGAGTCAACAAATAGAGATTTATATATCAAAATTTTCCAGTGAAAGAGGGAGCAGCGCGGCAGTTTCAGCGTAGAGAAGTATTCAAGTGGGACACAGTTTTTGCTTTTTGTTGCTGGAACATTTGTTTGAAGGAATTCGGACCTCAGAGAATTTCTTACCCAAGAAATTTTGATTTCCCATGCAAAAGCAGCAGTAACCGAGATTTATTTTGCTCACTCCAGTAGGGAGTGCGTAGAGCTAGCTACGCAGAGGGTTAGAGGTAGAATTCGACATTTGGTTGGGTGAGATGGCAACAACCGGGTTGAGAGACCAGGATCGGTTGGAGGGTGCCTCCAACTATGTGATCTGGAAGGCAAGGATCTCCTTCTTTCTGGATGAGCATGATCTCAAGACCTTCATCGATAGTGTGGTAGTTTTCCGCGTAGATCTGGATACACTGAAGGTCTACAAGAAAGATGTGGTAAAAGCCAAGAGGCTGATCCTCGACAGGGTGAGGGATCACATTGTCTCACACATTTTTGGAAAAGGGACTGCCAAGTAGATGTGGGATGTATTGGCTACGCTGTACCAGGGGTCTTTCGAGCAATGGAAGATGTTCTTGGAGGAGAAGATGAGATCTACAAGGATGCAGAAGGGAAAACGTATAGATCTGCTCCTATCGAAGCTTCAGGATGTTCAAGATCAGCTGGTAGTTGTAGGGTCAACACCTCAGGCCACAAAGATGGTTAGATTGGCCCTAAATTCAGTCTCAGAAGAGTGACAAGTCTTTGTCCAGAGTATCCTGGGCAGAGAGAAGTTCTCGGATTGGGAAGGAATGTGGGTTTCTCTTCAACAGGAAGAGATGAGGCGATATTTGGTCAAGTGCAAACTCGATGGTAGCAATAGCAGTGGAACGAAGCCCAAGGAGGAGGAGGGGAATACAACCCTTGCATCAAATGGACAATAGGAGCAGCAGAGGCATAAGGAGGACATCTCAAAGATCAAGTGTTTCCGATGTGGTGAGCTTTGTCACTACGCTACGTGTGAAAATTCTACCGCAGTGTATTGGTTTATTTCTCCTACTTGATTTAATTAATACAAGTTACTTTCAGAAATTAGATTCAGAAAATACCGAAATAAACACAACTACAGCCTATACATGCAGATCATTTACTAAATAATACGCTCATGCAACAAAGTGACACATGGATTTTTGGACATAAGTCCCCGAAAAAACCCAAAGCGGAAAAAATCGGTGCAACAAATATGAGGGTTTATTATTAAGTAGTTATGAGTATAGTAAATCTGGGTTCCAGATCTGGAAAACCCGACAGAGAATAAAAGAAATCAAATTTGCAGCTAACCTGAAGTTCTAGCGCCAAATATTTGAGTGATCCACACCCTCAAACGGGATTTACAGAACTCAGCCCAGATCTGGCCCTAAAAACCCTCAGCGCTGCCCCTGAAGCCCTAGCGTCAGCCTTGCTAGCCTCAAAATGCCATTGTGCTGCCCAGAGAGGGACTGTGTAACCCCTGGAAGGGTGATGCAGGCCTTACGGTGGCCTAGAAGCCATCCTGCGTAATTCTGAAACTCTGAAGCCTCTGCGCTGACCTGCATAGTTGCTGCTCTTCTTCCCTGCTTTGTCCTTGTTGCTGCTTCTCTGCCTCTTAATGACTCTTGGCCCTGGGATCAGATCATTCCCTTGGCCAATACTGCCCCTCACTGCAGGAAATTCCTCCGGAAATTCTTAGCAAACCCGCCCTAGAATTCAAAATCTATTCCTCAATTCTACAACTGTGTGTCTCCTCCAACTGACCCTCAATTAATTAATTCACTTCAATTATTTTATTTTCCTAAGTTTAGACTTAAGAAACCCATTAAAAGAATTAATTATTTGAATAACTTGAACACCAACTGAAATTTATCAAATCCCTTTCTAGGTTTTGGAGATCAAGTGTGTCCTAGCCCCTCCACAAAATTTCAGGGCTAGAACCCACCCGATGCTACACCAACTATACAAAATCTCAACACTCCCTCTTAGCACGGAGTGTGCTCTAGGAAAGTGTACTCTAGCAATGCATCCACACCATGCACTACAAGATCTTGAAGCTAGATTTTGTGCTGCTGATGCTTGGCCTGCTGCCCTCCATCCACTACACTGCTACCCATGCCATTGCCACTGACACTGCCACATTTGTATTGCAGCCCCCTCTCAAATTACTACATCATGCTGCCCATAGCACTGCACTACTAACTGCTGCACTGCAACCTAGTTGCAGAGAAGTAAGCAACTGAAAGAACTCTGCCCAACTGTTTGACAGATAAGTCAAGTTGCCCTCCATCTCCGAAGCTCCCTAGATGTTGATTTACGCTGCCCTCCTAGAGACACTGTCATGCTGCAACACTGCACTGCGTGAGCATAGTTTCTATGCGCTGCTAAAGTCCCATCAGCCCTTCTGCGCTACTGCCTCCACATTGTTGCTGTCTCTACATTACATTGCTCCCTCTTCCGCTTCAATGTGGCCTCCTGCAACCATCTCCCGACTCATCTCGCTACCGTCTTAAGGTTTCCGTAGCTCGTATGTGATCCAAGAGTAGGGATGACTCAAGGACCCTGCCAACCTGTCTGTAGATGCTCTATAGATCCATGTCACCCCACCTCTTCTCTCAAGTCACATGAGCACTCATGGTTGCATCATCATCAGAGCCATCATCCTTTGTTGCTGCAGCCTTGGAATTAGAAGAGCATTTTTCCTTCTTCTTAGGACAACTGCTGGCGAAATGTCCAAGATCACCACAGTTAAAGCATCTGACCTTGGAAAGGCCCTTCTTCTTCTTCCCTGCTGCTTTCTTTTATGCAAGGGCTGCATCCTCCTCCTCCTCCTTGAATTTGGCCTTTCCGCTTCCTCAACTGATATTCTGCCGCTTGGTGACCCTCCTGATCTCCTCTTGGCGGAGGATAGCCCACATGTCAGCCCAAGATGCTAACGCTGCCCTTCCCAGAATGCTCTGGACAAAGGTTTCCCAATCTTCCGAGACTGCATTCAGAGCAGTCCTCACTGAGAGCCCTCCATCCAGAGTAGCACCAATGCCAACCAATTGATCTCAGATGGCTTGAAGTCTGAAGAGGAATGGATCTATCTCTTCACCCTTCATCATTTGGAACAACCGCATCTAGTTCTCAAGAAGCATTCTTCTTTGTATGGAGCTTCCTTTGTACATTGTATCCAAGGCTACCCACATGTCATTTGCTGTAGTCTTCCAAGCAATATGAGGTATAACGTGGTCCTTGACTCCGTCTATGATCAAACGCTTCGTTCGCGCTTGATTTTCTTCATACTTCTTGAGAGGATCTGCATCGATTGGTACAACAAGAACCTTCTCTGCATGCTCTTTGAGACCATACTCATCCAGAATTGAGAGGATTCTGGACCTCCAGATAACATAGTTGGACATGCCGTCCAATCTATCTTGATCCCTCAGTCCATATCCAACCATATTTGTTCAGATCTGACAGAAATAGTACTTCTCCCTCTGGATTTGGGTTTCTTGGTGACTAGAAACCCTCTAGTAGCTGCTTCCGCTGAGGACTAATTTCCCTCCTGGAAACCTTCCACCAAAACACAAACGGACAATACTCTCCGATCCTCTTGATCTAATCCCAGATCTGTTTGGCTCAGATTTGCTGAGTAACTATCTTCCTCCCACCTTTGTTGCCTTAGCTAGGCACAATTTTGCACATTCAGAATCTCTACCCCACCAGCGCTGCTGAAGATCTGAAGCAATGCTTCCAGATCTTGGCGTAATTCTTCCGCAACTGGAGAAATGACTGGACTGTGTCTCACTGGCTGTCCCAGCGCAGTCCCAGCGTTGCTCTGAAGTGGACTACGTAACCCCAGACTGGGTGACGTAGTCCTTACGCTGGCCTGGAAAGGGTCTGCGTAAGCCTGAAGGCCTTCCGCAGCTTCAACAATGTCCTCTTCTGAATCTGCGTTCGCCTGCTATCAAGATGCCCTTTCCAAAACTGCTGCTTCTTCTACCACCCTATAGAAAAATATTTCTTCAACTGATTGCTGGAGATTCAGCTTGATCTACTATCGCTCCGATACCATGTGAAAATTCTACTAAAGTGTATGGGTTTATTTCTCCTACTTGATTTAATTAATACAAGTTACTTTCAGAAATTAGATTCAAAAAATACCGAAATAAACACAACTGCAACCCACACATGCAGATCATTTACTGAATAATACGCTCATGCAATAAAGTGACACATGGATTTTTGGATGTAAGTCCCCAGAAAAACCCAAAGCGGGAAAACTGGTGCAGCTTATATGAGGGTTTATTATTAAGTAGTTCTGAGTCCAGTAAATCTAGGTTCCAGATCTGGAAAACCCGACAGAGAATAAAAGAAATCAAATCTGCAGCTAACCTGAAGTTCTAGTTCCAAATATCTAACTGATCCACACCCTCAAACGGGATTTACAGAACTCAGGCCAGATCTGGCCCTAGAAACCCTCAGCGTTGCCCCTGAAGCCCCAACGTCAGCCCTGCTAGCCTCAGAATGCCACTGCGCTGCCCAAAGAGGGACTGCATAACCCCTGGAAGGGTGATGCAAGCCTTACGCTGGCCTAGAAGCCCTCCTGCATAATTCTGAAACCCTCTGAGGACTCTGCGCTGACCTGCGTAGTGGCTGCACAACCCCTGTGTAGCTGATGCTATGCTTCCCTGCGCTATCCTTGTTGCTGCTTCTCTGCCTCTTACTGACTCTTGGCCCTGGAAATAGATCATTCCCTTGGCCAATACTACCCCTCACTGCAGGAAATTCCTCCGAAAATTCTTAGCAAACCCGCCCTAGAATTCCAGATCTATTCCTCAGTTCTTCAACTGTGTGTCCAACTGACCTTCAAGCCTTTCTCTTATACTTTTCGTTGAAGCCTTCAACGACTGAGATAAAATCATTCATCAACGGCTGAGATTAAAAGACTACTTGATCCATGTGACTTAAGACAATTTTAGCACATGTGTTAATTAATTCTCTTTGATTATTTTATTTTCCTAAGTTTAGACTTAGGAAACCCATTAAAATATTCAATTATTTGAATAACTTGAACACCAAATGAACTTTCTCAAATTCCTTTCTGGGTTTTGGAGATCAAGTCTATCCTAGCCTCTCCACAAAATTTCAAGGCTAGAGCACACCTGATGCTACACCAACTATACAAAATCTCAACATTACGCAGTGTCCTCTCAAGAAAAAGGACAAGGATGAGAACATGATCCGCAGGCTGCTACCGCAGCGATCGAGGAGGAAGAGTTTGCTATGAATTCCCAGATATCTCCATGCGAGAATTGGGGTGATCTAGAATTGTAGTTCGAAAGAGCTGCAATTGGGCAGGATCCTTGAGGAGTCTACCTCTTTGATCAATACCTTGCTTCGAGAGCCCATATCAGTAGTAGCAAGATGGACCAGTGTCAATTGGTGTAGAGGAGTGTCGAAGTGACAGTGCAGTGGCTAGAGAGGGCCAGAGATTGAGCAGAGTTGACAACAATGCAGTTGGCACAGTGCAGAGTCAGCAACAACTTAGAGGCTTCAGAGGGTCAACGCAGAGACTAGCAGTAGCACAGATGAAACAGTGTAGTAGTTAGTGGGCAATGATGTCAGACATCAACAACACAGAGGGAGATGTTACAGAGTTAGTGTGATGCTTCAGCAGGTTGCATTACAAGAGCACATTCCTCACTAACTGGGAGTGTTGATTTTTGGTTGCATCGGATGTGCTCTAAGTCTCAAAATTTGCAATGAGGCTTGGACAAATGTATTCCAGAACACCCAGAAATCGTTTTGGGAAATTCCACCTGGAAGAGGTTTTATTAAAATAATTAATTATTTTTTAATGGATGCCTAAGTCTAAACTTAGCGAATTAAAGTAATTAAAGTGTATTAATAGAACTGGGTGTGAATCTCCTACAAAAAGTCGGAGATTGAGTCAATATGATCTGAGCCATTGATAAGAATCTAATATGGGTCGTTGATTTCTCAACGAGATTATAAGGACTTCGATGGGCATTTGGAAGACACATTGAGCAAGATCAAGAGATCGATTTCTCAAGTGAGTAGCACAGAGAAATCGGAGAGATCATCGAGGAAATTCTTGCTGTGAGGGGCAAGGTTAGTTTCTGGTAGAAGATTTTTCCTGATCCGGAGAGTGCAAGGCAGGGCCACGCAGAGGAAGCATAAAGCTACGGTGTGGCAACGCAGAGCTTCAGAGGGAGTCCATATTTCTGCTGGGGAACAGTCGGGATCTAGTGTCGGAGCCAGGGTGTGAGACAGGGAGGCCAAAGGGCTAAAGTTTCCAGCTAGCAGAAGATCGAGAGGAAGTGTAGTGCAGTCCCAGCTGCAGTGACGCAGTAACTGCGTAGGAGTGACGCGGTACTACAAAAAGACTGCGCAGAGACAGCGCGGAGGCTCGTCTCCAGTGCAGAACAGTGCCATATTTTCAAGTGACAGGGTGAGATCATCTCACTATCTATTTTTCCAGTTAGATATCTGTATAGGATTGTCAGTTTGGGGATCCGAAGAATTGTATTCAGAACTACTGCTTAATAATACAAACCCTCAGCTGCTGTACCAGTTTTCCCACATTGGATTTTTCCAAGGACATTAGTCCAAAAACAACGGTGTCATATGTGTGTTTGTTTTCTTCTTGTTTAGTTCTTGTTTTCGCATATAATTTTAATTAGTGAAGGATGCAGTTGTATTTACTTCGATATTTAGAGTTTACACAGTAAATAATGTGTATAGAATTAACAAGTAGGAGGAGTAATATCAGTTTGTTGCAATAGGGATTCAGGTTTATTGAATTTTCACAATGTGCTGCACTAGAACACATTCCTTGCTAAGAGGGAGTGTTAGCTTTTGTAGCATCGAATGTGTTCTAGCCACGAAACTTTATCGATAGGCTAGAATACATGTGATTTCCAAAACCCAGAAATCGTTTCTGGAAATTTTGCCTAGAAGTGTCTCAATTAGATTATTAACTAATTTTTAAATATTTTCTAAGTCTAAACTTAGAGAATATGGTTAATTAATCAGTGTTAATTGAGATAAGGTGACAATAATCTAGAAACCCACACGGATCGACAGGGAATTAATCTTGGCCATTGATTATGTTAATCTTGGTTGTTGGTGCTCCAACAAAAGATTATAAGAAGAAGTCGATGTGTAGATGGAGGTCACACCAATGTAGATACTCAGTTGCCCAGGCAGTTCGATTTTCTTAGTAGCAGAAGCTAAACAGAGAAGATAGATCCAATGGGTGAGTAGCAGGTGGAAGAGGAGGGCAACAACATTTCGGGAGGAAGGTTTCCAGTGAGGTGATTTCGGTGGCAAAACATTAGCTAGGGAGTGAGAGAAAATTCTCACAATAATTTTTCCAGTATTTTCCTCGAATTAGATTGCCAGTTGGGCATCTAAATTATTGTAATCAAAATTGTTGCTAAAAAATAATAATAAAACCCTTGTCTGCTGCACCAATTTTCCCACATTTGGTTTTTCCGAGGACAATTGTCCAAAAATAACTATGTCAAAATTCTTGTGTGTTATAATTTCTCAGTTTTCAGTATTTTATTTTCCTTGGTATTTTTATGGTGAAAATTGCAGTTGTGATCTTATTCATTATTTGTCATAGCAAATAAACTACATAATTAAATTTACAGTTAGAAGAATAATTTCTAGTTGCTGCAATGGATACAAATTTTAAACTTGAAAATTCGACTCCTGAAATTTCGAGCCCCGAAATTTCGGCCCTGTCACAGCCTCAAAAAATCGTAGAAAAACTCGCACATGTGAACAAAATTAGGGCAAAAATCAATCTATCTTCTCTCTCCTTTGACTTTGTTGGTTTTTCTTCTTGTCTTGGCATAGAAATTGATGTGTATGATGAATGAGTGATTGGTATCAAAGTGGTTGAGTTTCCCTCTATATATACACAACCAGGTAGTAGAATAATTTCCTCTTCAAGGTTGACTTGTCCAGTGTTGGAAAATGTAACTAGGTTCGATTTTCATAATATACTTGAAGAAGACATTTATTGGTTAAAAGAAATTGATTTTGTAATATGCCCCATTTGGACAATTTTTTTTTGTAAACTTGGCAGTACCTCTCTATTAATCATATGTAAAGCATGTTACAAAATATGTTTCCAATGGCCTCAACCTGCCCGTAGGAAACCAGGTCTGTTGGTCACCGATCAGCATCATAAGCCATCCAAAATTTAAATAGTTTGAACATGTCCACCAAGATTTAATAGATACCATGTCTACTATCCATTTGTTCTTACTATTGTAAATGTAAATGCTATCCGAAATCATTAAAACAAAATAACATAAATTTTCTAAAACTCCATCACTATCAGTAATCAATCTTCAGATGATTCTACCGGGGTCGGGTCCTTAGCACTCGATCCCGTCATCTCTTGTTGCTGCATATTCAGCTATTGCTTTTCCATGCGTCCGAGACGAACATTCTGGTGGAATAGTTGCACTTGGACTAACTGTATTTCCTTCTAAATTACTAATAGGCTTGGCTCTTCTTGCTGGGGCTGGTGATGGTCGTGCTGGAGAGGTACTTCCCACTGCTGTTGCATGTCTGTCATTGTTTTCACCAATAGGATTTTCATGATCCAGTAAGTTTGGACAATCTGTTTGAACAAGGTCAGCCTTCCTCGAGTATTTCGCGGGTCTACTACCAGTGGTTCCCATCTTCCGCTTGGATCGGCTCCTCTGCTGCCTTCACTTTTAGTTCTATTTCCCATCTTGAAATTTTCACTTTCACTTGTGCCGGGGAGAATTCACTATATGCATTCAGCAGGTTCTGCATATTTTCCTCTCCTTTTCTCCTGTCTCTTTTCTTTGGCGGTCGGCTGGTGGAGGATTGGGCCTTCCATTTCCCACTACTTGAGTTGTCGCGGCCGCAACAGCCCCTCCTACCCTCCGCTGCCTCAATCTTCATTCTCAGAAATTCTGAGTATGTCGACTGCTGCAGTTCCTCCGGTGCCCTCTCCCAGGCTATCACCAACAGAGCGGGAGACATAAGCGATGTTAAGATCATTCATCCCTATAGAGCCAATACCTCGCACTAGTTCCTTGCAATACTCCATACCATTACCATCCATCCAGGACAAACCTTGAACTTGTTTGAGAACCCATTTCCTCTCGGTCGATGCATTGAGGTCAGAAACCGGTGCCACATTTGATTGATAGTTCCATGGACATAAGACTTGACTCCCTCCTTCACTCCTGGCATGATTTGTTACCCAATGCCAACGTTGACTCCCTAGAATCCTCCCTTCAAGGTTCTTTTTCGCCACCTCAGAATTACTCCCAAGCCCCAGGTCCTCGCTTCTTCCCCACTCTCCCAGTTGGTTTACACAAAAAAACCATACCCTGCCTCAAACTCCTATCGACCTTCGGTGGCTCCCCATCACATGGGAAACAACCAAAACCACAACTGGGTTGGCCTTTCCAGTCCTTGATTCCCCATATTCTCCCACCCAAACCCCCAAACTGCTAACTTTAATAGAAGGAGAGAACTCAAAGATAGACGCTAACCTCTTTCTCCCAAGCCCAGTTCCCCCCTACAACGACTCCCAAGGTTGCATGTTACACACTGATGGCAGCATACTTAGGAAGACTGACAATTTCCCAATCCCTATTCCTATAACCCCATGAATAAAAAACAACAAACACAACCATTTTCTCATAATTTCGTTCCTCTTTACTGCCATTGTAAGAGAGAAGAGGGTTTGCTCTACATACCATAACCTACGTCTTGTCGTCGCCTTGGTTGTCTCGACGCCACTGAGCCGCACATGTTGCTGGTGTCAAAACTCACTCGCCCACCTTCCCTACTCCCTCAAGTTCCCACTGCTACACAATTGTGTTTGCATGCAAGGCATGCACCACGCCATATACCACCCACTGAGAATTTCACACATGGCATCCCAGTTGTCCTTCCTACGGCCTAACCCAACTATAATTGTTTGTGGTATGTGGTGGCGTTGGGTAGCCCACTCACGTACCTTGCCCCATTTCCGCGCTGTCATGTCCTTGGTCTATGTGCAGGCCTTCTCCATTCCTCACGCCTCGATCGGGGGTTCTAATTTCCATTCTTGTCTGCATCCCTCTTCAATATCTCCTGCAGTCCTTCCATCCCTTCCTCTTGGTTGACCTTGTCACCAGGTATGTCCAGCTCTTTGCCTTGATTGTTGCATCCCCAATTTGCAAGGAAGTCAGCTGTAGCGTTTCCAGATTAGCGTACATGTAATGGAATGATGTATTCCATATCTGAAATCAGAGCCCCTACTTCCCAGGTGAGCCTCGTCGTTCTCTAACTTTTACTTATATTTTCCCATTGTGTTCCTTGATGAAGCTTTTTAATTGTTTCTATCACCAGAGTTGAATCCCCGTCCACCACTAATTTATGCATTCGCTCCCTTTGTGCAATGATTAATCCCTATTTAAAGCATTGAATTTTGCATCATTATTGCTTGCAATTCCACAATTTGATGCGAACACTCAAATCACCCTACCCTGAAAATTCCTCCATATCTCGCTTCTCCTGGATTTCCTTTAGAGGCACCGTCAAAATTCATTTTTATGAATTCTACTGGGGGATATATGAACTTTGAGGGCGATGGGGAGGGGTGGGATTGAATTTTCCATGAACACGGCACTAGCATTTGTGGGGTTAAGTTTAGCATGCTGAAGATCCTGACTTCCTGGCCCGAAGCTTTCCAATCCTCCTGGTACCATTTCTCCGCTAGAATGGTTTCGCGAATATTTTGGTTAATGATCTTCCATACAGCCAACTCAGCCTGTTTGTGGTCCTTAAATATCCTCCTATTTCTTTCTTTCCACACCGCCTAGAGAAGGAACCCAATGGATAGGACCCAAGCTCTATTGAGGATTGGGTTTTGTAGACAGTTTTCCTCCATATCTCAATTATGGTTTGAATACTAGTTCGATCTCAGTCTGAATATCCGAAGAGGTTTTCATGGTTTTGCCATAGCCTAGGTGTAGGGGCAAGAGTTTAAGAGATGTTCCATTGTTTTCGGCTGTGCCCCACAAATATTACATATTGAAGGTCCCTACACTCCCCGTCTTTGTAGTTGATCCCATGTAAGGGCCCGGTCATGGCTGACCAACCAGAGGAAGAATTCTACCTTTGGCCAAAGGTGTTGGGCCCACAATTTACTCCAAATAGTTGGGAGCTGCTGGCAATGGTGCTCTTCCTTCCTTTGGTATCCTTCCTGTATCGTGAACATCCTTTTGTTTCTATACCCCCACCTAAGGATGTCCGAGCCCTCAAATATCGAGATCTTTTGAGAATTGAAATACTTTTCATATGCTTCCCATTGGGATGATTCTAGCGCATTAGGCCAATGCCTTCTTATTTTCCATTCTCTCCACGTTAATCCAGTCTCTGAATTCCAGTATTTATTTCCTGTCTGACTTGCATATCTGTTAGTGAATAGGAATATCTCTGCAAGGTCCTGTCGGCTGAGTAGCTTTTCTTTCTGTTTCCATGCCCCATTTGGACATTTGAAAGAAAAAGAAATTTCATTTTTTGAAATTATATTTAGTTGTCCAAGTAGCCAAGTCAACCCTCCTAGATGACAGGTCATCCCGACTTGAAAAGATGTAAATATTCACATGTAGAATCAACTATATATTGACATAAGTACTCCTCCATTTGGGATGCAATTCGTAGATCATTTGGTTAAGAGAATTTGCATATGTGTGAAGCATTTTGAGGCATATACCTATGGAGCAAAACGAGCTATTAAAAGGACATTCTTCCATTGATGATTTGTGCTTCCTGTGGCAAGAGCTCTATGATTTTAGGACCCCTTGTAGTGCAACTTTGTGATTTTCAGATCCTCTGTGGTGCAGTACAATGATTTTCAGATCTTATGTGATGGAGCTATGTGATGATATTCAGACCCTATGTGGTACTATTATGTGATGATTTCTGGGCCTCCTATGGACAGATCTATGGATAGACTTATGAAGGCAAATGTTGTCTAATGGAGGGTGGACTTGGCACTTGGGATACTAGTTGTATTGACTTGGATTTTCTATGACTCTATAAGGAAAGGATTTATGGGTTTTTCCCTTGGTGGGGTTTTTCCCTAGCTTCGATCCTAACCTCTTGTGTGCCTTGTCTCTAGTGCGCTATGATCTTTAATGTATTGTATCTAATGATAATTGTTTGATGAAGAAGATTAACTAACTAATGGAAAATGCAGTTTTGTAGCATTGGATAGATGTTTTAGTCTCGACTTTGGTCGGAGAGACTAAAGAACACAAGATCTCCATAACCCAGAAAAAGTTTAAGGAGAAAACACTTAGAGATGGCTCAATTAAGTTAAGTGATCTATAATTAAATATTTCCTAAGTCTAACTTAGGAAAAGTGATTAATTAACAATAATTAATTGAGAAATGTGAGAATTCTCTAGAAACTCACACGAATCGAGTTGGAGAAAATCTTAGTCGTTGGTTCACCAGCAAGAGATTCTAAGAGCAACACAATGGGTAGATGGAGGACACATATAGAGAGCGAGTTTCCTTAGCAGATCGAGCCACCCAGTTGCAGTGATTCAACAAGGGAGAGAAGTTCAAGCTAGAAGGGACGCACAGGCTCAGAGGGAGCAGTAGAAGTGATTCCATAGGAAGTTTCCAGCTCCAGAGAGGTAGCAACAAGAGGGAGAGTTATTCCATAGAGAGGTTGCGTAGGGACTATGTAGGCAGCTTCAGTGAGCAGTTCGTTTTAGCTGAGGAGGAGGTCAATTCAAGTTCCAGAGGCCGGGATAATTTTCTAGAGGGTCAGAGAGTCACTTCCAACAATAGTAGCAGGCAAGATGGCTTGATCAGAGGTAGTTTCCAGCCACATGTGTGAGGGTCTGCACAAGCACTGCACTAAGGGCCCACGCAAGGGTTTGGACAACCAGTTTTTTTGAGGCAGGTTGTGTCCTGATTTCTCACAGAGAAGGGAAAAATCCCCTCAATAATTTTTTTCATATTATCTAGCTGAGAATTTCCAAGTTTGGCATCTAGATTGTACTCAGAAATTTCACTGTTGCATAACAATAAGAAAACTCTCATTTGTTGCACCGGTTTTCCCACATTGCATTTTTGCAGGGACATTTGTCCAGAAATAACTGTGTCAATTTTATTGTGTGTGTGCTCTATATTTCTCAGTTCCAACATTTGATTTTCCGAAGCATTTTATTTGTGAAGAATTGTAGTGTGATTTATTCATTGTTTGTCATAGCAAATAAAATGCATAATTAATCAGTTAGAAGAATAAATTTCTAGTTGTTGCAATTTAAGGAAATTTCACATGGTATCAGAGCAATTTTACAGAACAAGAGCTCAATAGGAGAAATTTTGCAGCTTCAGAGGGAGTCTCTGAGTATAATTTCATGGTCTGCATAGAAGCCAGCGAAGGAACGAGAATTAGCAGAACTGGGGCTCGATTTTCAGTGTGGATGCAGTAGAAAAATTAAAGTTCCTCAGTTGCAGAGATTTGCACAATGGTGTTGCTGGGAAGAAGTTCCAGTGAGCAGATCAACATTTTCATTGAGCAGATTTGGGCACAGTTGATTAGCAGTAGTTTTGCAATAGCAGATCAGCGTCGGGTGGAAGAGAAATAGCACACACAGAGGAATTTCTCAAAGGGTTTCCAGATTCAGTTTTCTAGAGGAAATCTATGATTTCCAATTGCAGGTGGCGGTAGCAGCTAGCAGGACTGCGCATTTCAGGAGGGAGTGTGAGTAGCAGAGCAAGCAACAAAGTAGGAAAGGGAGGAGATTCCTATTTATTTCTAGTTGTGAGTTTTGCAGAAAATGGCCTCAGCAGGACTTCAAGATCAAGATAAGCTAGATGGAGGCTCAAATTATTATATCTGGAAAGCCATAATAGCTTTCCTACTAGATGAGCATGGTTTGAAGATGTATGCAGACATAGTTGTAGTCGTGACTACAGACCCACAGCAACTAGAGAACTACAACAAGGAGATGGCCAAGGAAAAGAGGTTGATCCTTGATGGCGTTCAAGATCATATAGTCTCAAACATAGCGGCCAAGAATACAACTAAAGAAATGTGGGATGCAATTGCCACGCTTTTCCAAAATCCTTCTGAGAACAAGATGTTCTTGAAGGAGAAGTTGAGGACCACTAGGATGTACAAGAGTGAAGGGGTTACTCATCTCACCAGGATTCAGAATTTCCGAGACGAGCTTGCTGCAGTTGAAAAAGCACCTCAAGAGAGTGATTTGGTGTGTACAACAGCTCTAAATGGTTTCACCCTGGAGCGGGCTACCTTCATCGAAGCTATCATTGGACAAGATAAACTACCAAGTGGGGATCGTTTGTGGGCATATTTTATGCAAGAAGAGATGAGGCTTTCTCTAGTTGAAAACAATATCAATGGCAGCAGTAGCAAAGGACCGAAGGGTGTGAAGGAAGAGGAGAATGTAGCCCTTGCATCAAAGCGGAAGGCAAAGAAAGGTCCTAGTCACAGACAAGGCTCACAAGGAGGAGAAAAGAAGAAGAAGAAAGATCTGTTGAAGATCAAGTGCTTCAGGTGTGGTGAGTTTGGTCACTACAATACCCAATGTCCGAAGAGGAAGAAGGACAAGAAGGAGAAGCAGGATCAAGCAGCTGCTATTTTTGCAGCATCGGATTTGTTCTAGCCACGAAACTTTGGGGAGAGGATAGAATACAAGAGATCTCCAAAACCCCTAAATCTTTTCTGGAAATTCCGCCTAGAATTGTCTCTATTAGATTATTAACCAATTTTTAAATATTTCCTAAGTCTAAAGTTTAAACTTAGGGAATATGGTTAGTTAATTAGTATTAATTGAGATAAGGTGAGAATCATCTAGAAACTCACACGGTTCGACAGGGAATTAATATGGGCCATCGATTATGTTTTAATATCGGTCGTTGGTGCTCCAACAGAAGATTATAAGAAGAAGTCGATGGGTAGATGGAGAGTACACCATAGCAGATACTCAGTTTCCCAGGCAGGTTGATTTTCTCAATGGCGGTAATTTAGTAGAGAAAATAGAGCTAGAGGGTGAGTAGCAGGTGGAAGAGGAGGGTAGCAGCGTTCTAGGATGAATTTTTCAGTTCCAGGAAGAGGTAAAGGAGGGAAGGTTGAAATCCCCATAGGGTCACTGCGCAAAAGGTGACACGGGATGATCAATGCAGAGGCTAGGGAAGTAATTTCAGAGACAAAAATTAGTTGTGGGGTGAGAAAATTCTCACAACAATTTTGTTAGTATTTTCCTCATATTAGATTTCCAGTTGAGCATCTAAATTATTGTACTCAGAAATGTTGTTGAAGAATAATAATAAAACCCTCATCTACTACACCCGTTTTCCCGCATTGGGTTTTTCCAAGGACAAATGTCCAAAAATAACTATGTCAAAGTTCTTGTGTGTGTACTAGAATTTCTCAGTTTTCAGTACTTTATTTTCTGCAGTGTTTTTTATGGTGAAAATTACGGTTGTGATTTTATCGTTGTTTGTCGTAGCAAATAAACTGCGTAATTAAATTTACAGTTTGAAGAATAGTTTCTAGTTACTGCAATAGATAAAAATTTCACATGGTATCGGATGTGCTCTAGCCTTGTAATTTTGTATATAGGCTAGAACACATGTATTCCATAAAACCCAACATTGGTTTTGGAAAATTCCACTTAGAGATAGTTTAATTAAAATAATTAATCGTTTTTTTATGTTTTCCTAAATCTAAGCTTAGGGAAACTGATTAATTAAAGGGTATTAACTAAACTAAGTGTGAATTTTCTAGATAAAGTCACGGATCACCTCCAAGTTAATCTTAGCCCTTGATTATGTTTTAATCTTGGCCGTTGAAGGTTCAACAGAAGAATATAAGAAGGAGGGTGAGAGGCCTATGAAAAAATACATTGTGACACTTGAGCCATTGAGCATTTTCGAATTTGTGTGAGGAGACACAGCTTTTGATCAAGGATCAAATCACTAGGGCAGGGTTTGCTAAGTGATTGTGATTCAGTGATCAGATCCAGAGAGGGGTAGAAGCAGAGACTGGTCAGGAGGACCAGGAGTGCATTTCAGAGAGAGGCAGTGGTGACGCAAGAGAGACAACGCAGTTTTCTGAAGAGGTGACACAGACCCTGCAGGAAATCACACAGAAACAGTGTAGTGTCTCTTGGAGTCAGTCAGGAGATAGTTAGAGGCTAGGGTTTCTGAGCCAGGAGGGCCAAAATCCAGCCTCAAATTAGCTGGATTAGTTGCAGAAAGGGGTGATGCAGTTCCTCAAGCTTGCCCACGCAGGCTTACGCAGTTCCAGCATAGGCAGTCACGCAGAGGCAGTGACGGCTTCACCAGCGCCGTTTTAGATCAGCCGGAGACTTGCAAAGTGAGGTATATCTCACAATTACATTTGTTGTCTAGATTTCTCTGAAGGGTTTGCCAGATGTTGGCACCCTAGTTGTATTCAAGATTCTGCTGCTTAATGATACAAACCCTCAGATCTGTTGCACCGGTTTTCCCAAGTTGGGTTTTTCCGGGTACTTAGTCCAAAAATAACTGTCACATGTGGATGTTTTTCATTGTATTTTTTTCATATTGTTTCAGTACTTAGATTTATTTCCGCAGCATTATTTGTGTAGACTGCTTCAAAAATTACTTTGATATTTCACAGTGATCAAATAATTATGAAACATAATAGAAGAAGTAATTCAGATTTGTTGCAGTAGGAATCCGAATCTAGGATTTTTCACATCGGAGCACAGTTGATCAGCTGGAGAGCTCAGAAACAAAGGAAAGGAATTTCGCTACTCAGTAAGGGCAGCATGCCAAAATTCCCAAGGTCATCATAGTCTTTTAACCAGGACGCTGAGTTGTTGAGGAAGTTCGATTTTTCTGAGAGGGGCAGAAAAATACAATCCTCCTAGTTCGAGTGATTCCAGAGGCAGAGGAAGCAACTCAGTTATTTCATTAGGCATATCTCTAGCTAGACGCAGAAGGTTTTGCAGCAGATTGCTAGTGCAGAACCAGTGTCGGGGGAAAGAGATATAGCACACTATAAATTCTTTAGCGTATCCATGGACAAAAGTGACATTAAGGAGACTTCGGATTTCTCTTCCAGGTTGGAGTACGAATTTGCTTGCTTATCAAGATCAACTTCACAGGGTGTCTGGTATATAAATAGTAGAGCATCAACTCACATGGCAGGGATTAAAGAATATTTCTCTAGCTACAAGGAGAAGCAGATGGACTTCTAGATTACCATGGGAAACAGGACGAAATGTACTCCAGTGGGGAGAGGTACCATAAATTTTCAGAGGTAGTCAGGAGCAAGCACCAGAGCTACAGATGTATTGCATCTGCCAGGATTGGGTATGAACCTGTATTAGTATCCCTATTGCAGGATAAGGGGTATGATATTCACTTCGTAGGGAAGAAAGCGTATGTCAAACGCCCAAGATGGAAGAAAGTGAGACAGATTGAAGTTCGGAGTAACAAATTGTACCGATTACAACTTGACTCTCCAAAGGCACTAATAGGCAGTGATAGTAGCGGTGGGAAGGATTTGAATAAGTTATGGCATAGGAGAATGGGACACCTACACCATGGAGCACTCAGGATGCTCAAAGAAACAGTGACAGGGGTTCCAGAACTTGGCACGGAACGCGATGATGTGTGCAAAGGATGCGTACTTGGAAGTATGCTAAGGGGGTATTTCTAAGAAGTGACAATAGAGCTGATGGCGTGTTAGGACTCATACATTCAGACATTTGCAACCCGATGTCCACTATAGCTCTCAGGGGTGCTGAATTTTTCATCGTCTTTATTGATAACCATTCCAGTAAAACCTAGATCTACTTCTTGAAGACCAAAGATGAGGACTATGATCATTTCAGAGAGTTTAAAGTTCTCATGGAGAAGGTGACAGGGAAGCAGATCAAGGTGCTTCACTCAGATAATGGTGGAGAATATATTGATAAATACTTCAAAAATTTCTATGCAAAGGAAGGCATCAAGGGAGAATGGACAACTCCATATAATCCACAGCAAAATGGGGTAGCGGAGCGGAAAAAAAAATCATTGTTGGAGCTGCAAAGGCCATGTTATATGATCAAGATTTACCCAGATTTCTATGGGCAGAGGCATGTAACACGACAGTATATATTCGAACAAGACTCCTCCTAGAGCGTTGGGGAAAAAAAGCCAGAAAGAGTCTACACAGGGAAGAAACCGGAAGTTATTCACTTCATAATTTTTGGCAACGTTGCTTATTTCCACGTTCTAGATGAGAAACGTACCAAACTAGATCAGACTGCAGAGAAAGGGTTCTTTGTTGGGTATAGCGAAACCTCAAAGGCATACACAATCTACATTCCTAGCAATAGGAAGATTGTATTGAGGCAAGATGTGAAGTTCATGGAGGACTGAGCTTGCAGGAGATCTTGTGAGATGCCTGCAAGTGATCAGAATCAGTGAACAGAAGCTCCTTTGTTCTAGCAGCAGGGGTAGTCAGTGGGACAAGCACGAGGACAGTCACAAGGATCGAGTATTGTGACCAGTACTAGTATTTACTCAGGTGCAGGAAATCCAGGGGGCTCTCAGCAGACAGAGCAACAAAGGCAGGATAAGGAGGCGCTGGCTGAACCTCCCATGACTAGTGGTCGATCCAACAGAGAGGCTCATCAGTCATTGAGAGATGCAGAGGAATTTATTTGAACTCCTAGGACGAACAAAAGACAACATAGATATCCTGACAAGTACCAAGCGTTGGTGGCTCAGGTTGCAGAACATTCCAGCTTTCAGGAGGCTGTACAACATCAAATGTGGGTAGATGCCATGGTAGAAGAGTATAGCTCTATCATGATGAATGATGTTTGGGATGTAGTGCCAAGGCTAGAAGATAGATCAGTTGTAGGTTCTAGATGGATCTAGAAGATCAAATATGCTGCAGACGGTAGTGTGGAAAAATACAAGGCTAGGTTCATGGCAACGGGATATGCACAAAAAGAATGGATAGATTATGAGGAGACCTTCTCCCTAATATCCAGATACACTTATATCCGGTCAGTTATATCCCTAGTAGTTGAGATGGGGTGGCAGATTCACTAGATGGACGTCAAGACAACCTTCTTGAATGGGGTGATAGAGGAAGAAGTGTACATAGAACAACCAGAGGACTTCGAGACTCATGAGAGGCGCACTCATGTGTGCAGACTGAAGAAAGCTCTATATGGACTCAAGCAGGCTCCCAGGGCATGGTATGGTAGGATTGACAGCTACTTGCAGCAAATGGGATTCATTAAGAGTGACACAGATCTCAACCTTTACTATTTTATGGTAGAGGGTGAGCCACTCATCCTAGTCTTGTCTGTGGATGATCTCTTTTTGACAGGATCATCAGGGCTCATAGAGGACTGCAAGAGGAATGTGGAAACAGAGTTTGACATGAAGGATTTGGGGTTGATGCACTATTCCTAGGATTGTAAGTATGGAAGAAGGATGGGGAGATATTCCTTAGGCAAGGAAGATACGCTACAAATATTCTAAAAAGGTGCAGAATGCAGGATTGCAGACCCATGTTAACACCCATGATCACTAACTGGAAGAAGATAGATGCATCAGATGACAAGGATGTCAACCCACCTTGTATAGATAGCTTATTGGGTATCTCATGTATCTGGTCAGCACTAGGCCAAATATTTGCTTCGCATTCAATTCCTTAAGTCAGTTCATGGTAGAGTCAAAGAGGGTACATTGGGCAGTAGCGAGACATAATATGAGGTATGTTCGTGGCACAATTGAGTATGATTTGAGATATACTGGAGGGTTTGACATCAGACTTTGTGGGTTCACAGACGCAGATTGGGCAAGTAGTTTAGCAGATAGGAAAAGTACCTTTGGGTACTGCTTCGGTATTGGATCAGGGATGATTTCTTGGTATAGCAGGAAGCAGAAGTCAGTATCACTGAGATCTACAAAAGCAGAGTATATGGTAGCCAACACAACTACGTTCGAAGCTATATGGCTTCGGAAGCTGGTAGTAAGCTTGTTCACGCAAAGGATGGAGGCGACCAATGTCTACTATGATATTCAAAGTTGCATAAAACTCTCTGAGAATCTAGTGTTTCATGATAGGTCGAAGCACATAGATATTCGGTGTCATTTCATCAGAGATTTTGTACAATGTGGAGCAGTCCAGCTACAGTATGTTCCCACAGAAGAGAAGATTTCAGATATACTCATGAAGCTCTAGGGACAACTAAGTTCATTTATTTCAAATAACAGATGGGTATGGTGGAGAACGTGTTTCAGTAGTAGGGATAGATTACTTTGGATGATTCTCAGTTGCAGCAACAAAAAATGAGAGGGAGTTGAAGTGTTGACAGCAGTACAACAGAGTCAGCAGCAACATAGATGCAATCTATATCAGATTTGCATAGTGGTTGGTGGGCAGCAGCAGCCAGACATCAACAACGTGATAGGAGATGATGGAAAGACAAGATATTGTGGTAGGGTGTGTAGCACTAGAACACATTCCTTGCTAAGAGGGAGTGTTAGTTTCGGTAGCATCGGATGTACTCTATCCACGAAATTTTTTGGAGAGGCTAGAATACATGAGATCTCCAAAACCCAGAAATCGTTTTTGGAAATTCTGCCTAGAAGTGTCTCAATTAGATTATTAACCAATTTTTAAATATTTCCTAAGTCTAAACGTAGGGAATATAGTTATTTAATCAATATTAATTGAGATAAGGTGAGAATCATCTAGAAACTCAAACAGATCGACAGGGAATTAATCTGGGCCATCGATTATGTTTTAATCTTAGTCGTTGGTGCTCCAACAAAAGATTATAAGAAGAAGTCGATGGGTAGATCGATAGTACACCAGAGTAGATACTCAGTTGCCAAGGCAGTTCGATTTTGTCAACGACAATAATTTAGCATAGAAGATAGAGCCAGAGGGTGCGTAGCAGGTGGAAGAGGAGGGTAGCAGCATTCCGGTAGGTAGTTTTCAGTTCCTGGAAGAGGCAAACGAGGGAAGGCAGAAATCCCCCCAGGGTTTGTGTAGGCATTGTGCAGAGGGTGACACAGGAGGCTCAGTGCAGAGGCAAGGGAAGTAATTTCGGAGGCAAAAATTAGTTGTGGGGTGAGAGAAAATTCTCACAACAATTTTTCCAATATTTTCCTTAGAGTAGATTCCCAGTTGAGCATCTAAATTATTGTACTCATAATTGTTGTTGAAGAATAATAATAAAACCCTCATCTGTCGCACCGGTTTTCCTGCATTGGGTTTTTCTAGGGACAATTGTCCAAAAATAACTGTCAAAATTCTTGTGTGTGTGCTAGAATTTCTCAGTTTTTAGTACTTTATTTTCGACAGTATTTTTTATGGTGAAAATTACAGTTGTGATTTTATTCGTTGTTTGTCAAGCAAATAATCTGCATAATTAAATTTAGAGTTAGAAGAATAATTTCCAATTATTGCAATAGATAAAAATTTCACAGTAGCAACGTTGGTAGAGATCGGCAATTCCTCTTCAAGGATGGAGGATGAATTTGTTGAGATTTTGGGTAGCATCGGTTGTGCTCTAGGTCCGAAACTTTGTGGAGGGGCCAGAACACACGAGATCTCCAAGACCCAGAAATCGTTTGGAGAAATTCCACCCGGTGTGAAAGTTATTCAATAAATTAATTATTTTAATGGAGACCCTAAGTCTAACTTAGGGAAATAAAATAATTAAAGGGAATTAATTTTAGCATGTGGGTGAGAATGTTCTAAGTGACGTGGATCAAGTCTTTTCTAATCTTAGTTGCTGATTAGAGATTAGATCACGATCGTTGAATGTTCAACGAGAAACATATTAAAGGAAGGCTTGGGGTCAGTCGGACAAGACACATAGGGTGGTAGCACCTGAGCTAAGTCGAAATTCTGGGGCGCGGTTTGCTGAGAATTTTCGAGTGAGCTTGTAGTGCTTGAGAGGGGCAGATCAACGAGGGATTATTCTAATCCGAGTCCGAGAATACTAAGGTAGAGAGGCAGATCTGTACCAGGCAGCGCAGAGACCAGCAAGAGGGACGCAGCCCAGCCAAGTTCACGCAGAGGCAGCACAGAGGTTGACGCAGGGCCTTGAGGCTGACGCTGAGGAAGCGCAAAGGTTGACGCAGGGCCTTTAGGGTGACGCAAAGGAAATGTTGAGCCAAGAAGGGTGACACAAGGGTAACCTATGCTGCACAAAGGTTGCGCATTGACTACACTAGGCAGGAGAAGCTAACGCAACACTGGGGTTCCAGTGGGCTAGAAAGGGCTCGTATTCAGTGTTTTCAGAGGAGTTCTTCCTCAGTTGAATCAACCATATTTTATGTCTCTGAGTGATAGGTACATCTGCCATGAATTCTTTGTTGGGCAAACCATTACTGGTGCCCTTGATTGTATTCAGATATTCCTCTTAATAAACAAGCCCTCTAAGAGTTGTTGCACTGGTTTTCCCACATTGGTTTTTTCCGTGGACATTGTCCAAAAAATATTGTGTCCTTTGTCATGTGTGCGTTATGCTTCAGTAAGTGATCTGTATGTATGTGTAGGTTGTAGTTGTGTTTGCTTTGATATTCAACTGAATATTCAAAAAATAACTTGTTAATTAAATCAAACAAGTAGGAGAAGTAAATCAAGATACTGCAGTATGGTTTCTATATTCAGAAATTTTCACATAATTTGTAATATTCCTAATTAGCAGTGGCTAATTGGAATTAATTAGGAATATTCGATTTTGCTCAATTTTGCCGTCTACAGTTTATTAATAAAAAAAAACGTGAGT